>OZ012682.1:2867200-3447200 GCA_963942445.1 Argyra leucocephala
TCTTTTTTAAATTTTCTTTTATAAATTTCTTTTCTTTATAAATTATTTTCATTATTATTAATTTATTTAGGTTAAGGTTTAATTTAATTTAATTTAATTTAAGAATTATGAATGCTACACATTATACTTTATATACTCCTATAGAGACTTACCGTCTTATGTATATTAACGAAATAAAATAAATAAATAAATAGACAACTCTTAATAATCCTACTGTTTATTTTTTTTTTAAATAAAAAACACTAAAATATTAGAAATAAAGTAAACTTAATATAGCTATAGTTTTTTATTTACAAATAAAAAACCGCTAAAATTAGGTACTAACGATTAGGTAACGTTTAGACATCAAGATTTAGTTTGTACTATTGAAAGTTTGACTGTCCTGTAAACGTTGTTCCACAAATTTTGACATACAACTTTGTTTAATGAAAAAAATAGAATATTATGCTATTATCATCAAACATTTTTGAAACAAAAAATGCTGGAAATTATTTTTTTCCTTTAAACCGAAATTGACTCTTGTCATTTGTTGAACTTTTCGTTTAATGTTTGTTGTGTTTTATTATTGTTGTTGTTATTGATTGTTATAAATAATAGTATTGAAAATAACAATTAGTAGATAATAAACTACCCCTACATTTTTTCAACTTTTTCTTAATTGTATTTTTGCATTGTATAATTGTATTTTTTTTTGATTTTGTTGTATTTTTTATTTATTATTTTATTTGTTTATAATTTTAAATTTCTATATTTAAAATCGATGTTTTTTATTTGGGCTAAATAAACCTTAAATAAATAAATAAATAAGTAACTTTTAGCAAATAAAATCTGATATGTAAACGTTGCCCAAAATGCTATTGCGTCAACATTTATGTAGTTGATTATATAAATTGATTAAAGTTTTTTTGATTATTTTTCATAAAAAAATACGTAATAACTTACGCTAATCAATGCATTCTAAAAATGATTTTAAAATATATTTCTCAAGTATATAAGAATGTATTCAATAGCTTTGAAATTATAATTCTAAATATTTTTAATCCATTTTGTTTTAGAAGGGGAGGAAACAGAAAGAATTACGTGCTCAATCGACATTTATTTGTTTTTTTTGTTGTTATTTTTTCTTTTCTCTTTCGTTTGTGTTAAAGAAATGTATGAATGCATCCATAAAACAAAAACAATTTCTCTTTAAAAAAAACAATTCTTAGTAGATTGAAATAAAAAGGGAAAAGATTATATATATAAATTATTATCTAATGTAAAGCCGCACACGCATCTACTATCAAAGGATATCCATTAATAAGAAAATGCACTGGAATGAAATTTTATAATTTGTCAATTTTTGGTTACCATTTTTCTAGTCGATTTCCAAAATTGTAAGAAATAGATAGTAATAAGAATTTCATTTGTGAGAGAGAGATAAAAATTCAAAAGACAAGTGGGAAAAAATTATCGAACGACTTTTTTTGTCTCAAAGAAATATTGTTGTATTTATTCTTAGTTATCAATAATTAAGGATGTGTTACACTTAAAAATGCATAACAATAAAAAACATTATTAATACTCAAATTTCCTTCCTATTTATAAATTCTAATATTATTAATAATTAATAAATTATCATTGATTATGAAATGGCAAAATTTAATTTTGAAGAAAATAAAAATGCATCGAGTCATTCATAAAAAAAAATTATTGGTTTTTGGTATTCTTTGTAACTACCAGGCTCAATACCTAAAAAACTTTATATATTGAAAATGCATCAGTTATAATCTATTTGAAATAAAAAAAATTTTTACTTCCCTTATAAGACAATAAAAGAAAATAACATTATGTTTACGAAATAACATGTTTTTGGAACCAATATTATGTTATGTAAGTACCTGTAAAAAATCAGTCATTCAAAATTTCCTTACTCTCATACCCTAATAAATTTAATACGTTAATTTTTAAAAATTCGAACACAAAAATTTCAGACGACCATACACATGAAAATTCTCTTCTCCCGTGGGCTATTTTAGATTACATTGCAAAAATTAAGTGGTTTTTTAATTGATTTTTTTCGCACTCTTTCTTTCTCACAACTGATTACATAACGAAAATAATAGTTCTTTGCTTCTTTAACTAATGAGGTTTTTTTGTAAAAGGCTAAGTAAAAATATCTTAATCCCCTTCACCAGTGTATATATTCTTATTAATGAATATTCTTTCCTATTATGATGCTTTAAGAAGAAAAACAACAAAAGAAAATAACAAAAAATGTGTACCGATTTCATTTAAATCAATTTGAGTAAAGTTTTATTTTTTTTCTCCTATATTAAAGGCATTCTTGATGAGGTGTAACAAAGAAAGAAAAAAATTTCTTCCAATGTGTTTGCAAATTCTCTTCGTCATTTATGTTAAAAACAAACATGAAACAGAAACAATATTTCTCTTTAAAACAAAAAATTATAACGGTACATGCTGACACCGTCGAAGAATTATATTAAAAAAATGTATTGGACGTATACAGTATTCACTACACACTGGGATAGATACAATAGTTATATAACTAATTAGAATTTTATTTTTTTGTTTTTCAATTCTCCTTGCAAAAGTTTCCTTTTTATATTTTGGTTGAATTGAAAAAAAGTGTGAACTGTTGAATGTACATATAGGTACATATAAAATAAATGTGATAATTTCACAAAATATACTGTCTTGTTAAATCGCCAACATTTTCAATAGAATATAAATTTTTAAAATGGTTATTATCTTATTGTTTTTGATAAATCTATTAAAATCATTCAGTCAAAATACCCATAAATTTACTTATTCATTTATTCAATTTATGCAACTCTGATTAACGTCAACACAATTCTTTTGCAGTATATGATTTCTTTTTTATGATTTGGAGTTATTCTGAGGATATGCACATTTTTGTTTTTTATTTTGTTTTTACATTGTTTCATAGCTTAATTATTTGTTTATTGGTAAATCCTCTACATATGTAACATTTAGAAAGATGTTTTGTTGTTGTTATCTTTACTAATTGTTCTTAATTTTTTATACAGAGTTCTAATTTAATAAGGTGATTATTGGAGGGTTTCATTTCAGTTATTGTAAGTGATTATTCAGTTCAGTTGTTGTGAATTTTTTTATCTATTGTACTTCAAAAACTTTTATTATCAATTATTATTATTATTATTATTAATATTATTATTATTATATTTATTGTTAATATATTTTATTAATATTAATATATATTATTATTTTATTATATATATATTATTCCGCATTTATATGGATGTTTGTAAGTTCGACGGAATACTCCAACACATATACAAATTGCAATATGTATACAAATTGCTTTGGTACTCTTTTTTAACCCATGTAAACCACGCTGAACCTTTGGAGGAAAAAATACCATTGCATGAAATATATTTTTTTAATTTAATATTAGTCCTCTTCGCAAATAATAAGGAAAAATAAAAAATAATAATAATAATATAAATAAAACAAACATTTTTTTTGATCTATAATAAGAAGGACTAATAGAAATTTTATCAATAGCTCAATATGGTATAATAACCAAGAGTCAAACAGCATTTAACACAAAAAAAATATTAATGCACTTAAAAATTATTCTTATTATTTAAAATTATACACAATATGCAGTTGTGTCTACATATTTTTTGTTGTTGTTATGATAAGGATCAAAGCATCATAGTTTTGCAATACTTTATGTATAGCCCGTATAGTACTGTAGGTATATATATATATACTCCAGCCAGAAATGTGATGCGATGATGTGTTAAAATTGTTATAAATTTTTATTTTTTTTGTTTATAGTTTTTTTTTCAATATATATATATATATATATATGTTATATAAATTCATAATCGTATATAATATTTAGTATGTATTATGGGGTTAGGTTTTAGTTCTGCTGATTTACACATAAAAACAATAATAACCTATACATTTCTAAAGAAATTAAATGAAATTTTGTACTATCATTTTTTATTTCTTATCTTAGTAAATTTATAATTTTTAGGTTTTTTTGTTTTCTTCAAGTGTGTAGAAATGTATGTTGTAAAGAGTGATGAATTTTTTTAATATAGTAGGTAAGCTATATATAGGTATCGGTTAAGCCATATTGATTGTTGTTCTTCTTTTTAATGTATGTTATAAATAATAATTATGTATGAATTTCGATAATGAATTTTTTGAAATGAAATACAATTTTAAATAACCGATCAATGGTTCACAAGATATGAACAGTTTTGTAAATACCTATTTATTTGCAGTAAATTTTTTTATTTTAATTTTTTCTCCAACACGAGTTTTTATTTTATTCATCAAAATAAATATTATGTGTACCTACAATATTATTTACTTTACAAAGCTAGTTAATAATATATTATTATTATTATTAATTTTATTAAAACTGAAATTGTTCATTATTTAAGTTTTTCAAGTACAATAGATAAATTCACAATTTTTCAAATGTGTACATCAAAGATGCACGCACATTTTTGTTTTTTATTTTGTTTTTACATAATTTCATACATTTTAATTTGTTTTTTTTTTTTTTTTTTACAACATATGAACTGAATAATCACTTGCAATAACTGAAATGAAACCCCTCCAATAATCACCTTATTAATTTTGAACTCTGTATAATAAATTAAGAACAATTAGTAAAGGTAACAACAACAAAACATCTTTCTAAATGATACATATGAAGAGGATTCACCAATAAATAAACAAATAATTAAACTATGCAACAATGTAAAAACAAAATAAAAAATAAAAATGTGCATATCCTCAGAATAACTCCAAATCATAAAAAAGAAATCATATACTGTAAAAGAATTGTGTTGACGTTAATCAGAGTTGCATAAATTGAATAAATGAATAAGTAAATTTATGGTTATTTTGACTGAATGATTTTAAAAATAGCAATGTTTTAAATTGTAGTATAGGTACTATTTATTAATATTATTTTATTAGTTGCTATCTGCTTTTATGAAATAATAGTAATTTATAATAATTACTAATATAAATATGTAATACAAATTACAAAATTTGATCTGTAGTGTATCAATAAATTTTTTATAGTAAATTAAATCGAAGGTACTATATCATATAGAGAATACTATATCATTATAAAGAATCGAGGTACTATATCAAAACGTCAGATTTATCAAAAACAATAAGATAATAACCATTTTAAAAATTTATATTCTATTGAAAATGTTGGCGATTTAACAAGACAGTATATTTTGTGAAAATATCACATTTATTTTACATGTACCTATGCCTACATTCAATGGGGGTATTCACATCTGTATTCCTTTCGTTTCTACCTAACGAAATACTCGCTTTCACACTATATTTTGTATCAAGTATTCTTTTTGTGTAAACATATAAAGGTTTTATATGTGTATGTAGATATTTTTCTAATTTGAAATAATTTTCAAAGAGGAAACATGAAAAATAAAAATGATGCGCAAGCGCAAAAGGTTTTGTTGAATTCCATATTTTTTGGTTTTGTTTTTTTTTGTTTTTGTTCTTGAATAAAAGGAGATTATTTTTGAGTATAAGCGGTGTATGGTACAACAAGAAAGGTTTTTGTTTTATTTTTTTTTAAGAATGTTACATTCTAATAACTAATAAAACAAAATCCTCTATATATGTAACATTTAGAAAGATGTTTTGTTGTTGTTATCTTTACTAATTGTTCTTAATTTTTTATACAGAGTTCTAATTTAATAAGGTGATTATTGGAGGGTTTCATTTCAGTTATTGTAAGTGATTATTCAGTTCAGTTGTTGTGAATTTTTTTATCTATTGTACTTCAAAAACTTTTATTATCAATTATTATTATTATTATTATTATTAATATTATTATTATTATATTTATTGTTAATATATTTTATTAATATTAATATATATTATTATTTTATTATATATATATTATTCTGCATTTATCTGGATGTTTGTAAGTTCGACGGAATACTAAAACACATATACAAATTGCAATATGTATACAAATTGCTTTGGTACTCTTTTTTAACCCATGTATACCACGCTGAACCTTTGGAGGAAAAAATACCATTGCATGAAATATATTTTTTTAATTTAATATTAGTCCTCTTCGCAAATAATAAGGAAAGATAAAAAATAATAATAATATAAATAAAACAAACAATTTTTTTGATCTATAATAAGAAGGACTAATAGAAATTTTATCAATGGCTCAATATGGTATAATAACCAAGAGTCAAACAGCATTTAACACAAAAAAAACATAATGCACTTAAAGATTATTCTTATTATTTAAAATTATACACAATATGCAGTTGTGTCTACATATTTTTTGTTGTTGTTATGATAAGGATCAAAGCATCATAGTTTTGCAATACTTTATGTATAGCCCGTATAGTACTGTAGGTATATATATATATACTCCAGCCAGAAATGTGATGCGATGATGTGTTAAAATTGTTATAAATTTTTATTTTTTTTGTTTATAGTTTTTTTTTCAATATATATATATATATATATATATATGTTATATAAATTTATAATCGTATATAATATTTAGTATGTATTATGGGGTTAGGTTTTAGTTCTGCTGATTTACACATAAAAACAATAATAACCTATACATTTCTAAAGAAATTAAATGAAATTTTGTACTATCATTTTTTATTTCTTATCTTAGTAAATTTATAATTTTTAGGTTTTTTTGTTTTCTTCAAGTGTGTAGAAATGTATGTTGTAAAGAGTGATGAATTTTTTTAATATAGTAGGTAAGCTATATATAGGTATCGGTTAAGCCATATTGATTGTTGTTCTTCTTTTTAATGTATGTTATAAATAATAATTATGTATGAATTTCGATAATGAATTTTTTGAAATGAAATACAATTTTAAATAACCGATCAATGGTTCACAAGATATGAACAGTTTTGTAAATACCTATTTATTTGCAGTAAATTTTTTTATTTTAATTTTTTCTCCAACACGAGTTTTTATTTTATTCATCAAAATAAATATTATGTGTACCTACAATATTATTTACTTTACAAAGCTAGTTAATAATATATTATTATTATTATTAATTTTATTAAAACTGAAATTGTTCATTATTTAAGTTTTTCAAGTACAATAGATAAATTCACAATTTTTCAAATGTGTACATCAAAGATGCACGCACATTTTTGTTTTTTATTTTGTTTTTACATAATTTCATACATTTTAATTTGTTTTTTTTTTTTTTTTTTACAACATATGAACTGAATAATCACTTGCAATAACTGAAATGAAACCCCTCCAATAATCACCTTATTAATTTTGAACTCTGTATAATAAATTAAGAACAATTAGTAAAGGTAACAACAACAAAACATCTTTCTAAATGATACATATGAAGAGGATTCACCAATAAATAAACAAATAATTAAACTATGCAACAATGTAAAAACAAAATAAAAAATAAAAATGTGCATATCCTCAGAATAACTCCAAATCATAAAAAAGAAATCATATACTGCAAAAGAATTGTGTTGACGTTAATCAGAGTTGCATAAATTGAATAAATGAATAAGTAAATTTATGGTTATTTTGACTGAATGATTTTAAAAATAGCAATGTTTTAAATTGTAGTATAGGTACTATTTATTAATATTATTTTATTAGTTGCTATCTGCTTTTATGAAATAATAGTACTTTATAATAATTACTAATATAAATATGTAATACAAATTACAAAATTTGATCTGTAGTGTATCAATAAATTTTTTATAGTAAATTAAATCGAAGGTACTATATCATATAGAGAATACTATATCATTATAAAGAATCGAGGTACTATATCAAAACGTCAGATTTATCAAAAACAATAAGATAATAACCATTTTAAAAATTTATATTCTATTGAAAATGTTGGCGATTTAACAAGACAGTATATTTTGTGAAATTATCACATTTATTTTACATGTACCTATGCCTACATTCAATGGGGGTTTTCACATCTGTATTCCTTTCGTTTCTACCTAACGAAATACTCGCTTTCACACTATATTTTGTATCAAGTATTCTTTTTGTGTAAACATATAAAGGTTTTATATGTGTATGTAGATATTTTTCTAATTTGAAATAATTTTCAAAGAGGAAACATGAAAAATAAAAATGATGCGCAAGCGCAAAAGGTTTTGTTGAATTCCATATTTTTTGGTTTTGTTTTTTTTTGTTTTTGTTCTTGAATAAAAGGAGATTATTTTTGAGTATAAGCGGTGTATGGTACAACAAGAAAGGTTTTTGTTTTGTTTTTTTTTAAGAATGTTACATTCTAATAACACAAAAATGAATAACATAGTTATTTATTATATTTGCCTTAATTAACTTGCCTTGGACTTTATATGTTTGTTTCAATTTGCTTCAATTCAACAAAATACCCATTTCATTAACCATTTAACCAAAGTATATCCATGAAAAGAGTATGAACTCATGTATGTATTCATTTGTTTGCACACAAATTCATATACAAATTTGATAAACATTGTCAGAAATAGACGATAATAAGAATTTTACGTGTAAGAAAAAGAAAAAATATAGTAAACAAAAGAGAGTAACAAAAAAAGTTGGCTGAAATTAAATAAATAAAGTTTATAATTTTGAAAAAAATTTTCGACAAAAATTTCGTTGAAATATTTAACAATATTATTTTCTAAATTCTATCAACTATGCATAAGATTTTTGGAGACCTAACTAAAACAGCGTTATCACATTCTTTAAATTCTGTGATTTGTAAATAGTAATCCTCAGTATTATTTTATAATCGTATACCATAATAATAAATATTTAGGTTTACTAATATAATTAATAAAAAATAATAATGTTTGTAACTCCAAATTATTACTGACAAAAATATTAATAATATTTTATATTATTGTAATGTAATTATAATTTAATATTTTTAATAGGTATATACGAAAATAATAATGTTTAAAACGAAAATTTTAAAATAATAAAAGATCAGAATAAATCCTCGCATAAGGGAACAAACTAAATTAGAACTAACATTTTTTGCCACCCTGCCTGATATAAATAATGGGAGGAAACGTAAACAAATCCAAAGGAGAATAATGAGAACGCAAAATTATTTTACAGTATAAAGCAAAAGGCAAACATCTGTTTTGTACCTTTTCTCTCTCATAATAAATTTGGTATACGATAAGTAAATGTAAAGTTTACCTCTTTTAACTAATGATATTTTGCTCGGTTTGGTATTTCTTAAAAATTAGGTTTACGTAAAATGGGAGTGTATATTCTTGTTAATATAGATTATAGATATTATTTGCATTCAACTAAAGTGAAATTTATATATGTGTGTCTACTAATAATGGAATATGGATATTTGATAAAGTTAAAATTTGGTTTCTCTTTAAATTCACTATATTTATTGACATTTCTATGGTGTAAAGAAGCAAAAAATGAAAAACAAAAAAGGAATATGTACAAAATAGTGTGCAATACAAATCATTATCATTATATTTCAATCATTTTCTATTATTATTCAATTTCAATTATTTTCAATCATCATTTTCATTATATTTTTTTTGTGTTTTTAATTTGGTTTCTTTTATTAATCTCTTTCTTTTATTATTTCTCTTTCTCTCACTAAGTATATGTACGTAACGTACATGTGTCATATAGGGCTTGCATTTGTTACATACATAATCATATGGCTTAGTTTAATTGAAAATAATGTGCAAACATTATTTATGGAAGAAAACAAAATTTGAACCATTAAAGTATCAGTTATCTATCACTCAGTTACAAATTACTCTTCTCGCATGTAAAAAAAGTTCAATTTCGATTTATGCATGTATATATTATACTTTTATATGCCAATTTATGCTTAGGCAGCGTTTACACGTCGGACAAAATCGAATTTTATCGTAGATAAAGTCGGATGACTGTTTACATTTCAGACTTTTTCTCAGATTTAATCTACGATTTTACGTCAAATATTTTTTGTATTTAACAGGGTTTCTTTTTATAAAGCGCGTAATTTTTTATTGGTGAAAATTTTTTAATACGTAAATTAAAAAGTTCAAAGGTATCTAATCAAAAATCTCCAAAAAAATTTTTAAAATATACCTACCTACATATTTTTATAAACTTTGTTACAGTAATATAAAATATAATTACACATTTGAAGTATAAGCAATAATAACCAAATTGCGTTAGAGTGAATTTTAGTGCCATTTGATTATATGGGTTGTTCTTTGAAAATATATTATTTTTCATTAAATACTTTCACTAAAAAGTCGAAAATAAAATTAGGAAAAAAAAATTTTTTTTTAGAAATATTTGCCTTTAATTTAAGCGTACTAAAACTACAAAAATAAACTTTAGAATCGCAGCTTGATATAATGTTTTCATATCAAGTTATGATTGTAATTACGGAAAAAGCAAATTTGCCGAACTTTTTACCAAATCTCTTAATCTCATCTCAAGACTTCCTAGAACTTCTTATTTTTTTGTATTTAATATAACATCTTACCATCTTATTGTACGAAATCATAATAAATTAAAATCTTCATTTATTCAAAAAAAATTGTATTTGTTTTATTATTGTTTTTTCTTATGTACAAAAAAATACATAATCATAAACATATAGTAATAATATTAAAATAGCTAAAAAAAATTTGTTATGTACAAGAAAAAAATAAACCTAAAATCCCTTCAAATAAATTCAGTAATAACATGTCATTCATTTTTATCATCATTCTTTTTTCCATCACGTATATTCATAGTTAATATTAGAGTGTTAGACTAAATTCTTAAAATTTACAAAATCTAGATAACTATACTCATAATATATAATATGTATCTCACATCCTTTTCTTTTTAAATTTAAAAAAAATATTTTAAATGCATTAATATGAATGTTCTAATTTTTTAAATAGTAAATATTACCGGTTTTTTTAGGTTACGTGTAACTGAGATGTTAAATTAATTTACCTGTTAGTTACTACATAATATAAATGCAAATAAGTTAAACCCTTTATTATTTGTACATGCGTATGCACCTAAAACAAAAAAATCTAAGCTGAAAACACACCTAAAACACACCCATTCCTGTACAAATTCATATTCAAATTTTTATTTATTTTATTATTATTTAATATTTATACTTCATATATGTACAAATAACTATTATACATGCAAGCATAAATACTAAAATATTATCCAAATAGCTAAAATTGTCTTGTAATAAAAAAAAAGAAAAACAAAAAACCTAAAATCCCTTCAAAAAAATTCATAATCATATTTTTTCATTCATTTTTATCATCATTACTTTTTTTCCATACATTTCTTTCGGAACTACGTATCCAACCAAAATTCAAAATAATAATAAATTCTTCTGCTGATAAAAAAATTCTCAGAGTGAAAAAAATTCTCAACTTTAATGTTTCTATGTGTTTGTAAAAAAATACCAGAAACAGGATCGATTTGGTATTCATAAAAAAGGCCGAAGCTTTTTTTTTTTGTTTTCCTCTCTACCCTTTTGCCTACAAACTACAAGTGCAGAAAACGAAAGGAATACAGATGTGAAAACCCTCAATAATTCACATTTTTTTTTCAATTCAACCAAAATATAAAAAGGAAACTTTTGCAAGGAGAATTGAAAAACAAAAAAAATTAAATTCTAATTAGTTACAGAACTGTAGGAAGATGGTGGGCATACTTACTGATAACCACATGAATAAACACATGTGTAGACTAGCACTAAGTGACGACCCAACCTGTAGACACTGTCTGGAAGAGGAAGAAACCTCCACACACGTTGTAGGAGAGTGCTTAGCTCTTTCAAGGCTCAGAGTCAGGCTGCTGGAAACGCACTACATAACCTCAGAAAACTTCTGCAGGATAGATCCCCCAAACCTATTGGCCTTTATCAAAAGGGTCGACTAAGTTGAGGGGTGGAGGACGGCATAATAGGCTAAAAAGCCTACATGCCGGCTCTGACATATTAGGGCCACCTCCGTAGAAGAAAAAAAAAAAAGTTACAGAGCTTTATATGGATCTATCCAGTGTGTAGTGTATACTGTGTACGGCCAATTCATATTTATAATTTGCACAGCATAATAATAGAGTACACTATATTTTGGCAATAGAGCATTGGTTTGGCATATAATATATATTATAATATACGTGTTCTTTTTTTTTAATTCTTGTTTCTTAAATGGTGTGTGCTTGTTTATGTTTTAATATGAAATAGTAAGATCGGAAAAATGTCCCATCTCAACTCTAATCTTTATACGATCAAACTACTTTTGTGTATCTATATATGTTAACGGTCTTTGTTATGACATTATCATACACATATAGTGACATTAGTATCCATATACATATGTTGTTATATTATGTATGATATATATAGTAACTATACCCAAACATATAGTTATACCACTGGTCATAATTTTGTTTTTCTGTTTCTAGTAAAAATTTAATTTTTATATTTTGCTGAAATTGAAGAATAAAAACTGTGAATGTAGGTACATATGTATAAAATAAATGTGTTATATTTCTCAAAATTTACTGTCTTGATAAATTGACAACATTCCGTTTATTCTTGATAAAAATTTCGTTTTTACGATGGAAAGATAAAAAATATGTATATTCTACTATTTCACGTTTATAATATTATAATGCTTTTTTTCGAAATAAGGTTTATAAGTCATATAGTTTTTTCTACATCCTTGGGGGTAAAATTTAAATAATGTTTATGATTGATTCTATTAGATAAAAAGTGAGAGCTGGTGTGGATAGGATGTGGCGACCTATTATTTAAAAATAACATTTTAATGTTTTTTTTTATAAGAGCCTTATGGTATCAAATGTGGGTTAATACTAGACCACAAATTAATATATACATATATTATGTATTATATTGTGATTAGACATAGCTATTTTTTATATGAGGGTAAATGATTTTTTTATGCACTCAATGTTTAATAAAAAAATGAAAACAAAAATTTATAACGGTATCATGTTAAAAAAAACGAATAAAAATACATATTCTGTACCTGCTCTTAACCAATAGAAAGAAAGAAATCAAATACAGATAGAAAATTTATTAAAAACACCACCAAAAACAAGAAGTTGCAAGAATGCGACCTACAGTAGTTGAAAGTTTGCAAATCAACCGATCAACCGAACCAATTCTGCCGATAAAAAGGAAAGACAATAAAAAGGAAAAAAATCAAAATGTTAATTTAGCGTATTTTTGGAAAAGAAAGTTTTTAAATTTAAAATTTCAATATAATAAGTTGGTCAAATTAAATATTCAATCAAAAAAAATTTAAAAAATAGAAATTCAGTTCACCCTATAGATAACAGTAACAATGCTGACACAGCAAAGACTCTAGCAAAAATTATCCTTTCCGAAAAAAAAATTATAGAAAAATGGGGAGTAAAAGGAAAGGTTATTAGCGCGTTAAATTTTTTATAAATCTCCGAAGATGTTTGATTATTTTAAGGCGTTAGACTGTAAACTTCCATCCAGAAATACGTTAATTAAATACTTGCCGATTAAAAATGTAACATCAGGAATATACCACCAGCAGTTTCAAATTATGGAGAAAAAATTTAAAAACTCAGGTATTTATAATTTATATAAGCATAATATTATAAGTAATATCGTCATATAATGAAAATTTTTTATACCTATTTAGTGTAAATACAAGCATTTTATTTTTCATTTATGCGCAATAATTTTACTTGTACAGCTTTACATGAAAAAATTAGCGCACTTTTTTTTGATGAAGTACATATCAGATAAAACTTAACATACGATATAAAAAATGATGTCATAGTTGGTGTTTCGGATAATGGATCGGAACGAGATAATGTTTTAGGATCGCAGATCGTGATCAGTGGTCTGTTATCACATTGGTCGTTTCCTGTAGGACACGTAATTTCTGCAAAATCAATTACTGCTCATAAACTACAGTATTTCGTCCAAATAATATTGCAAAAATGTGATACTGCTGGTATAAAGATATATGCCGTAGTTTGTGATCAAGGCTCAAATAATAAAGCATTTTATAAAAATTTGGAGGTCAGTAGTATAAATATGGGGCTTCTGGATATATGAAAAAATCAAAAATTGCGGCGGCAAATTGCGGCGGTTAAAATATATATGTATGTTTATAAATTTTTTGTTTTTGATAATTTATGAAAGCGTGTGAAAAAAAAAAAAAAAAATTGTGATGACGAATACGCGCGTGTCGCTTGGTTTTTTTTTATTTTATAGTAAATGTTTTTGTGGTTTTATGATAAGCGAGAATAAAATTTAGAATTTAAAATATTTGTTTTGTTGTTTTTCTTGTTTTAATGTTGGATAATTAGGGTTTGTAATGTATGTTCATGCAACATAATAGAAATTTTGAGCAGAGTACCCTACCAAATTGTACGATTTTAAAAAATTAAAAAATGAAAACTTGTGGTTTTAAAAGTTCTTATCAGTTAGAAATGTTCCTATATGAAAAACTTGTGGATACGTAAGCGAAAGATTATTACAACAATATTTTGCTATATTAGAAAATTATCTTTTTCTAACATTTGGTTGTAGCAGAAATTTTTTTTTTTCTCTTTTAAATATTATAATTTTATACTAATATAGGTAGTTTGAGAAAAAAGTTTTAAAGGTCTTATCTATATTTAACATTTGGTTTTATGTAAAAGAATTCAATTTTTATTTTTTATCTTTGGCTAATTAAAACATTTGGCTTAATCATATTTTATTCCAATATGAAGAACAAAGTATAAATATCAAATGGTTTTTACTTTATTCAGCCAAAAGTAAAACAGAATTCAATTCGATAATGAGCAGAGAATTAAATAAATTAAATCAATCTAGTCACCTCAACAGAGGGCTAAACCAATTGAATCAGCTCAACCAACTACCTGAAACAAGAAAATGTTTCGAACTGGATATCGATAGAGTCTACCATATTTCATCGGTAAAAAGAATATCGACGAAATATGGTATAAGTGTGGTGTACCTGATTGATGAATCGTTCAATATATTCCTCCCAGCTCGATTTTCAAAGATGTCAACGAAGCTATTGAACAGCTTAAATAAAGGATTATATAGCTTTAAGGTTAAAGCTATTATTAACAAAACTGTTGATTTGAAGTTCATCCAATCAAAGCCAACAACTTTTGATACGAATGCTGACGATGATGATGAAGAACAAGAAGAAGAACAAGAAAAAGAAGAAGAAGAAGAAAATGGAAATAATTTATTTTAATATGTATATTGAATATGTATTAAAAAATTTTCAATAAACAAAAGAAAAACATTTTTTTTTTATTTAAAAACTTTTTTTCAGATACCATTATTTCGTTCTTTTTATTTTTATTTAATTGTATAAAAGAGTTTGACTTTTTTTAAAAACATCACATAAGTAATTCTAATTTTAAGGTTAATAGACCACTTTTAATAAAAGAAAATATAATAGTGTTACAATGAAAATAATTTGTTCAGTTTGTTCTAAGGTTTTTACTTTTGCAAGTAGTCTTCAAAGACATATGAAAATTCATGAAAAAAGTGTAAAAATTGAATGTGAAATTTGTAAGAAAAGTTTTAGTCGAATTGATATTTTAAAACGACATACGGAACTTCACAAAAAACCTAAAATTGAATGTGAAATTTGTAAGAAAAGTTTTAGCCGAATTGATATTTTAAAACGACATACGGAACTTCACAAAAATCCTAATCAGAAAAAACGTAAGAGTAATTTACATGAAGAAGATATTTCATCTACAAAAATAAAAAAAACCGCTTTGAAATATTGCGAAGTCTGTAAAGTCGATATTCTAGAAAACTCTTGGCATCATCATATTAGAACAAATAACCACAAATTAAACGATGCAACCATTATCGGTAAATATTTAAAATGTGTAAGAAATGCATTCAACAAAAGAATAGTAACATATATTCGAGAAAACGAAAATGAAAATATTTTACTTCCTAAAGAATTCCTGGAAAATGTTAAGGATGAATTAATAATAAAATTAAATGAGGCTCTAGAAGAATATATTTCATTTAAATTTAATTTGGAGTTGTATGCGAAGTTTATCAAACCTAAAGATATAACGAAAGAAGAAGAAGGTGAAGTGAATGTTCAAATTGAGGAAAGTATAAAATCATTTAATACCAAAATGGTTATTATTGATCGAAGTACGAATATCAACATCGTGTTTGATGATATGATTAGAACCATAACAACACAGGCTGAAGAATTTCAAGAGAAAGATAGTGGTTTGTCTTTAGTTAAAATCTGTTATGTTGAGTTGAATATAGCAAAATATACACCAATAAAAGGCGGTAGTTATATTGAACTACCATTGAAAATTAGATCTAAAAAAGCATGCATTAACATAAAAAGTAAAGATAACTATTGTATAAAATGGTGCCTCATAGCTGCAAGGCAAAATCAACTACCACCAAACAATTGTGTAATAACTGCAAGTTATAACATCAGCAACATACAAAATCATTACTTTATCAAATTGCAAAGTAAATGTTTTGGATTTCACTGGTATAGAGCATCCTGTTAAAGTAAAAGATTTATTTAAAATAGAAGAACTCAATCCTACGATAAGCATCAATGTTTATGGATTGCAACAAATTGGTGCTAAAATACAAATAATTGGACCGTTTTATCATACAAAGAATGAAAAAAAAAATCATGTAAACTTACTACTCTTAGAAAAAGCTGAAAAATATCATTATGTTTGGATTAAAAATTTAGGTAGACTAATAAGATCTGAAATAACGAAACATAAAGGGTCTGCTTTGCATCTGTGTACTCATTGTTTATTACATTTCCAAAATGAACAAAAATTCATTCAACACAAACTCGTATGTTCTAAACATGTTGCAGAATTACCAACAGTTGACAATAACATTCTACAATTCAAAGACTTCAGTAAAAGTTTACAAGTTCCATTCGTAATTTATGCCGATTCAGAGTGTATGCTAAAACGAATTGATACTTGTCAAAATAATCGAAGCATGGCATCAACAACAGATACCAGGATTCATATACCTATAGCATTTTCTTATTATATAAAATGCTCATTTGATTCTTCGCGAGATAAATTTTTCTTATTCAAAGGTAATATTTTGTAAATATATACATAAATATCTGTTATAAATCTTTTTAAAAATTTATCGTTCTTTACAGGAAAGGATTGCGCAGAACAATTTATTTTATCTTTAATCGATGAATGTATTAAATTATATTTCAATTATTTAAAAAAAGTGGTGAAGATGAAAAAATTAAATGATGAAGAAATTTCCAAGTTTGAAAGCAGCACCAAATGTTTTATTTGCGGGAAAATTTTTGAATATGAAGAAGTCAAAGTAAAGGACCATTGCCACCTTACAGGAACATACCGAGGGCCAGCGCATCAAAACTGTAATTTGAATTTTAAGCTACAAAATTTTTTTCCGGTATTTTTTCATAACTTTTCCTCATACGATTCGCATTTATTTTTTAAAGTGCTTAATGATTTTCCTGGGGCAATAGATGTTATACCACTTAATAAAGAACTATATATTTCATTAACAAAAACCATCGAAGTAGAGTTCGGAAATTCTTTCAAAATTAGATTTTTAGACTCCTTTAGATTTATGCCTAGCAGTTTGGATTCATTAGCTAAGAATTTAAACGATAATGATTTTATAATAATGAAAAAAATGTTCCCTAATGATACAAAATGTTCGCTACTTAAAAGAAAGGGGGTTTTCCCTTATGATTATATTGATTCATTGGGAAAGCTCAACGAAATACAATTA
The DNA here is from genome assembly GCA_963942445.1 of Argyra leucocephala. NCBI lineage: Eukaryota > Metazoa > Arthropoda > Insecta > Diptera > Dolichopodidae > Argyra > Argyra leucocephala. Next base: position 2,885,073 of record OZ012682.1, read on the forward strand.
CCTTCCCAACCTGATTTTTATAATGCTCTTATTGATTCACCATGTTCTGATGATGATTATCAACATGCAATTAAAGTATGGAGACAATTCAATTGTTCCAATATGTGGAATTATTTAAAATTATATTTAAAAACAGATGTTTTACTTCTCGCAGATGTTTTTGAAAATTTCAGAAAATGCTGCAATAAAATTTATAATTTAGATGCTGCACATTTTTATACAGCTCCTGGTTTATCGTGGGAAGCAATGCTTAAATACACCGATAGAGAACTAGAACTCTTAACAAATATTGAAATATATAAATTTTTTCAGACCGGTATCCGAGGAGGTATCAGTCAATGTTCTTTAAGAAATAGCATAGCTCTCAATAAATATATTGATCCTGATCACAATTAGCAAACGTCATACATTGTTTATTATGATGCTAATAACCTTTACGGTTATGCTATGTCGAAATATCTCCTATATGGAGGTTTTAAATGGGTAGATCCGTCTGAAGATTTAATATCTACATTAGAAAACTCTGATGTTCGATATATTTTTGAAGTAGATCTTGAATATCCGAAAGACCTACATGATGAGCATAATGACTTACCTTTTTGTTGCGAAAGAAAAATATCCCCAATTGCTAAAAGTGAAAAATTAATTTTAGATTTAAACAATAAAACTAAATATATTATTCATTATATGAATCTAAAACAGTGTCTTGAGCATGGTCTATTGCTAACGAAAATTCATAGAGTTCTTCAATTTAGACAATCGGATTGGATGAAGAAGTATATTGACTTAAATACCCACCATAGAACATTAGCCAAAAGCAAATTAGAGAAAGATTTTTTCAAATTTATGAATTGTGCTGCTTTTGGTAAAACCATGGAGAACATAGACAAAAGAAAAGACGTGAAAATTGCTGATTCTTGGGAGAGTAGACGCAAACATCTCGGTGCTAGAGCTATGATAGCAAAACCGAATTTTCACAGCGTTTCCATTTTTAGCAAAAAACTATGTGCAATACAATTAGATAAAGTTTATACATTGTATAATAAACCAATATATATAGGATTTACAGTGCTTGAACTGTCTAAATTTCATATGTATAACTTTCACTATAATTACATGAAGAAAAAATATATTAATGATAAGTTATATTTAAATTATACTGATACGGACGCTTTCATTTATACAATTTTCACTGGAGACTTTTACAATGATATTCTTGGTGATGTTCAACAAACTGATCCAACAAAACTTATATTTGATACGTCAGATTATAAACCTGATAATCCTTATGGTTTCCCCCTAGTCAATAAAAAAATATTAGGCTTATTTAAAGATGAGATGAATGGTCAAATAATAAATGAATTCATAGGGCTTAGATCAAAAATGTATTTAATTGATACATTACATTCATCGAATGCCATTAAAAAATCTAAAGGAGTCAAAAAGTACATAGTTCAAACCTTAACTAAAGAAGATTATAAAGATTCGTTGTTTAATCATAAAATAAAATATTGTTCTATGAACACATTTAGATCTAAAATGCATGTTTTATATACACAAACATTAAATAAAATAGCATTAAGCTCAAATGACGATAAAAGATATGTATCTACCCCGGCGGGTTGGGGGTACGAAATCCTAGAAAAATCCAGAAGCGACTGACCCAGAATGGGCGGCTTTCTGGTCTGCGACTGATCCCAGAGGGACGGCAGGAGTAAAAGGTACCGCCTTGTACAAGGGAAATATTATCCTTAGGCTAGGAGATGGAACTCCGAATTAAAACAAAAAAAAAAAGTATGCAATGAATAAAACTCAAAGATTGTATACCCCAGGTGGTAATCCAGATCTTCTGGAAAATCCACCCTCTTTCGAGGCAGGTCTCACGGATTCTTGGGGGAGACCACTTATTGCAAAACCACGAAAGCAGAGCTGCTTTAATTGACCCATTCAGAAGAAAATCTGGGGTCCAGAGAACACCTCCAGCAGGGTCTCAAAATATCTACGAAAACATGTCCCAAAAAGACAGATATAGAAACCCCGACGAGGGTAATAATAACGAAAAGGCACTTGAGGCAAAAAATAATCAACTTAACGCCAGAGTTACAGAATTAGAAATCTTATGCAGGGAATTGAAAAATGAACTCTGCATAATTAAAGAAGAAAATGTGAAACTAAAAAATTCACAAAACATGTCTACTAAAAGAGTAGTACTAAAAACTGCTGAAGAATTTCATACAGATGATGAAGAACTAGCTCGAGAAACCGACTGGATCTTTAAAACAAAAAGAATCTGCAAAAAAAGAAAAGCAGAAAAATCACCTACTTTAAGCCCAGAAAATGTTGCGGACAAAGTAGAGAAAAATGTGCAAATAAATGAAGTTGCGAAAAGTAAAAGTAAAAGAAAAGGTAATCCTCCTCCAGTTATACTTAGTAATGTAGTGGAATACCCTCAAATAAACAAAAAATTAAAAGAAAGCAATATTAAATATAAAGTTAATATGCTTAACAATAAACAACTAAAAATTAATGTTGAAGAAGAAAAAGAATATAGAGAGCTGACTAAGGCAATAAATGAAGCCAATATTGAATGGCACACTTATGAAAATAAGAGCACCAGGCCTATTAAAGTAATGGTTAGGTATTTACATCCGTCATGCCAACCTGAAGATATAAAAAATGAATTGAAAGATAGAGGCTTCAAAATTCTAGAAGTCACAAATAAAATAATAAAGAAAAAGGAAAATAACAAAGAATCTACGGTACGTCTTCCTCTCTTTATGCTAACATTCGAAAACTCCGAAGATATAAACAAAATATTCAAAATTGAATTTATCCAGCACATGAGGGTTAAAATGGAGGCTATTCGTAAAACGACTACCATTCCTCAATGTAAGAGATGCCAAAGATTTGGCCATACACAAAAGTTTTGCCAGCGTCTAGCTCAGTGTGTTAAATGTGCTGGTCCCCACTTAACAATTTCTTGTAAAGAAAAAAAAATATTAAGCCTAAATGTGCTAATTGCCTTGAGGCACACCCAGCGAGTTATCGTGGTTGCCAGGTGGCTAGAGAGTTGCAAAAAAGGAAGAAGCTACAAAAAAATGCCCCAAAACAAATGCAACATAGACAAGAAAAACAAAAGACAAAACCTAGGCAACCTAGTGCACAGAAACAGAATTGCATTGAAACTTCAGAGATACCTAAAACTTTTACGTCGAAAAAAGTCGTAGAAGGCTTATCATATTCACAGGTAACACAAAATAACCTAAGTCAAAAAAGAAACCCGAAAGAACAAAATAAAGTTTCTACACAAAAGTTGACTGAGAATACCATTATGCAGATGATGCAAAATATGATAAAAACAATGAATGAAATCTCAACAAGACTATGCACATTAGAAAACAAACATAATGAAATATATATGTATACACCAAAAAATAAATCCGCAAGGCATGGTTAAGAACGCACTTCGTATAGTCACGTGGAATGCCAATGGTATTCTGAACAAGAAAAATAATTTGGAAATTCTATTGAGAACACAAAATATTGATGTATGTCTCTTGACAGAAACACATATGACAGATAAGTCATCGCTTAAAATAAATGACTATACATGCTACAGCGCAAACCATCCGAGTAATACACCCAGAGGTGGTAGCTCAATTTTAATAATGAATTCCAACTAATCGTGCTACGAATTATGTATGTTAAACAAAGCCTTTGTGTCGGTGCATTATACTGTCCACCCAAATACAACATAAAGAATAACATGTTTGAAGAAATTCTTAAACTACTTGGCGAAAGATTTATCCTGGGAGGTGACTACAACGCCAAGCACATAGATTGGGGGTCTAGAGTAACCTCTACGAGAGGAAGAGAGCTAAGAAAAGCTATAAAAGAAAAAGGCTGCATTTACCAATCTACCGGTAAGCCTACCTATTGGCCAACTGATAGAAATAAAACTCCTGATCTGCTTGATTTTTATATAACAAAAAAAATTTCACCCAATTATATTAAACTAGAAGATAACCATGATTTGGACTCAGATCACTCTGCAGTCATACTAAGTCTATATGAAAAGGTTATTAAGAAACAGTCGAAACCTCTGCTAACGAACAAGACAACTGACTGGGCTAGCTTTAAACAAGAAATAGAAAACAAAATAAACATAAAAACAAAACTAAGATCCAAATGTGATATAGATTCTGAAGTAGAAAATTTTATTAAAATTATTCAAAATGCTGGATGGAATAATACAAAAAATTGTGAATATAAATCGGTAGGATTCAACTACCCTAGAGAAATATTAAATATGATAAAAATAAAAAGAAGAACTAGACGCAGATGGCAACAATCGCGTGATCCGGCAGACAAAACTGTGCTAAATAGGTTAACTCAGAATCTTAAAAGAAAAATTAAATATCTTAAAAATGAAAATTTTGAAAAATATATAAAAACTTTATCAGCTAAAAGAGAAAATAACTACTCGTTGTGGAAAGCAACAAAGAGTACAAAAACCTCGATCTCTCAAATCCCGCCAATCAGAATGAAAAGCGGTGAATGGGCGAGAGATAATAAAAATAAAGCGAGTGAAATAGTTGAACAAATTAAAAAACTCAGAGATAAAAAAGCTCCAGGTTTTGATCTAATTACATCGGAAGTCCTGAAAGAACTTCCGAAAAAAGCTATAACAATGCTAACACGCATTATAAACGCTGCTATAAGAATAAGGTATGTGCCGAATATGTGGAAAATAGCAGAGATAATTATGATACCAAAGCCAGGTAAGCCCATAAATGAGGTCAAATCCTACAGACCAATATCATTACTACCAATAGTATCAAAATTATTTGAAAAACTATTATTGATTCGAATGAGACCCATCATAGAAAATAGTAATCTGATTCCAAATTATCAATTTGGCTTTAGATCTAAGCACTCGACAATCGATCAAATTCATAGAATAACAGACATAATAGAAAAAGCTTTAGAGGAAAAGAAAGTATGCTCTACCATATTTCTAGATGTAGCCCAAGCTTTTGCTAAAGTATGGCATCGAGGCTTAATAAATAAACTAAACAATATGTTACCTAAACAATACGTAGATATACTCTCATCATATCTAGAAAACAGACTATTCAGAATAAAACAAGACGAAGAGCATTCTACTATTAGAGATATTAAAACGGGTGTGCCTCAAGGTAGTATTCTGGGTCCCATACTGTATTTGCTCTACACCAATGATTTACCAGAAATGGAAAATATAACTGTAGCTACATTCGCTGACGATACTGCGTTGATGGCAGTAGGATCAAATATTGACGAGGCTACAATTAAATTGCAAAGAGCAAGCGATAAGCTATACCTCTGGACAAAGAAATGGAAAATTAAACTCAATGAGTTAAAATCAGTACATGTAAATTTTACAAATAAAAAATTAGAAAATCAACCACCATTGGTAAATCTGAATGGGGTCAATATACCCCAAGAAAACAATGCTAAATACCTAGGAATGACATTAGATGTCAAACTTAGATGGAAAGAGCACGTTAAAAAGAAAAAATTTGAGCTTGAAAATAAGTATAGAGAAATGTACTGGCTCTTAGGTCGTAATTCTAAATTACCTATACATAACAAGATTTTGTTATATAATCAGATACTCAAACCGATATGGTTGTACGGCATACAAATATGGGGATGTGCCAAACAAACACATGTACTTTGTATACAAAAATTCCAAAATAAAGTCTTGTGCAACATGGTAAATGCCCCCTGGTATGTTCGCAACAGTGATTTGCACAGAGATCTAAAAATTCCTTGCATAGAAAATGAAATAAAAAGATATGCAACAAAGCAAGTAGCTCGTCTGGAGGGACATGTTAACGTTGAGGCCACTCAATTGCTAGATAATCAAAATGATGTCAGAGTGCTTAAAAGAACTAAGCCACTAGATTTAATACGATAGAATTTCGTAAACTTTTTCTTTAAGAAAATCAAAATAGCAATAAATTAATGGTTAGTCCGTTGGACTAGTATTAATGGGAGGGGTGTGGTTTAGTCAATAAAAATCTGGCACACAATGGAAGCTACGGGGCCCATTGTGTCTATGAAGATTCCCACCAATCCACGCAAAAAAAAAAAAAAGATATGTATTAGAAAATAATGTAAACACTTATGCTTGGGGTCATTATAAAATACCACAATAATAAAAAAACAATTGAAAATTTATTTTGTGTTTTTATTTTATCTTGAAACAACCAAATGTTTCTTAATAATAAAGAAATGTAAACTTATTTTGATTTTTTTATCTTAAAGTAAACCAAATGTTTCTAATCAAAAGAATATTTATATCAAACTTTTTTTGAAAGTATGTTTCAATTCAACAGCAAAAAGCTCAGGATGAAAAAGTATTAATTAGGAATTCTTTTTCAAAATTTAACTAGTTTAAATCAAGAAAGAAACTCAATAGTTTAAACAAAAAAAGAAAACATCATGCCTAGCGAAAGATTTATTGTACGACAAGGTTATAAAATTGAGGGGTTTCCATTAACCTACCAAATTGTTGATGCTGCTAGCAATGGGAAGAAGTACAGCATATTTTATAAATTCATCGATGAGCATGCAGGAATTTTCGATGATGATGAATTCAAACAAACATGTTTGAAAAATCCTGCAAGAAAAGTCTATTGCCAGAAATGCTTCGATAACATCATTGAAGCCAATCATCAAGAAGGCGAGTTTGATTCATACACAACATTCTACTTTACTGAGGGATGTGACAGCGCAGAAGAGGCTAGAGAGTTTATGATGTATAATGGTCCTTATTGCTTCATTTGCAATAATGCTAGTAAAAATATTGTAAAATTATTAAAATCTTCAGAAATATTCAACAGATTTCAAAAATTTTTAAAAAGTAAGAAATAAAAAAATAAAAAACACAACTAAAACTTAGTTTCATAGAATAAATCTTTTTATATTATATCACATAATTTTATTTCTTATGAGAAAAAAACAAAAATACAGTATAATAAATTTAAAATTACAATTTTTACATTTCACAGTTGATTCTGATAATTTATAAAATTTATTTCATATTAATACATAAAATTATTTTTTTCGGCTTTTGTTTTTGTCATCTGATGATGATAATGATGATGATGATGGCAGTCTCATTTTGAAAATTGTATAATTTATTTCTCTTTTTATTTGTCCTACAAATCCAGGTTTTTCTTCTTTTTTCTTATCCCTAATATTATTGATGTAATTGTCTAATAAAGCTTAAATATTGTACGTACTTATTAAGTTTTGGAAAAGAACTGATTTTTAAGTTAAAGGTTCTATCCCTTTAAATATTAAAATTTTGATTCAATCATCATATTTTTTTCTCTCTTTGTTAAGCAATAATTTCAATATATAAACATTTTGATGTGAACAAAATATCACATGTTGAAACGAACACCGTTTAAAACTCTTAACATGCTGATCTTTCAATATTTTTAAGCTTGTAGAATCATGTTTATCTAAATCAATCACATTATGATATTTTAAAATATTTTTAATCCAAACTCTTTTTTCTTCACCCTTAACATAAATTTTGATATTGTTGTTTATAAATATTTTCAAAAAATTTATAACATCACAAAAATGAGTTGTACCGTCAGACCATCTAAATCCATGATGATTTTTAGTTAGCCAATTATTAGTATATTTTGTTTTCAAATTCAGAATGTGCCAACTATATGGTTGTTTTATTATAAAATGTTGAATTTCATCATTTGATGTAAGAACAGCGATTTCTTTTAGAATGAATTTGTTGTTATTATCACGAAATCCTTGTATATCGATTATTACATACTCCATTTTATATTTTTTAAATCTATGAATTGGATGATCTTGCTGATGATGCTGCTCGCAATTTTATATATTTATAACCTAAATAAATTTAGCAGCCTAAGCAATATCCAGCTGTTATGAGAGATATTGTGATTATCATATATTGTGTGAATCAATCATATGGGTGAATGACTGAATTAACTGAACTATATAATTTTATTGACTTCACTAGTCAGCGGGCTAAATTCAACTAATCGATCATGCAGCATTAGGCAATAAGCTGTTGTATTTGTAGGGATTGTTTCTGAAGTTTTCATTTCAATTCTAACATCAACAGGCCCAATTTTTAGATTCTCACTTTGATAACGAGTATCAATTATAAAAATGGTAATATTTGCTTTAAATTCATCCCATGAAATTAATGGTTCACAAATTGAATGATTATAGTAATTATTCCGGAAATTTGAGTATACGTCATATGCAACAGCATAACGATTTCTATTAAATAATAAATTCATATCTTCATATGGGTAAGTTTCAGAATTCAAATATACTTTTAAATCGGTGAAATTACAATGATCGAATTTTGATGAATCTTTAGTCAGATTGTTTTGTCGGTTTGTTTGTAAAGCAAATATAATGAAACGAGGTTTTTCAAGCTGTGATGTTGTTTTTACATTCCAAATATGATGATTGGTGTTCGAAGGTAGTGTAGGATACTCATAAAGATCCCAATTTCTAAAGGTCAATTTAATAGCTGCACCATTATTAATATGTTGTAATACATTCATTTTTAATATATCAATGTTATATGTTGTACTCTCCATTGCACTTTATTCAAAATAATTTTTGGTTTTTCATTTTGATCAGAACAAATTAAAGAGTTATCATCTAACCTAGAGCGTGTTAAAATTAGCTCATGTTTTGCATTTGGAATTATATTTTTATAATCTTCAGCGAATCCCAAAAGTCTTTTCAATGGAATGCAAAAATTGAAGAACAAACTCTTTGGTTCAATAGATGTTGTGGGTGACCAACTTGCATTTATTAATGCTTTACTCTCATTTTCATTTAATGAAATATAATTTTTTAAGCAGGTTGTTATTCCAACATTTCGATTATGATCAATTTCCTTCCCATTTAGCTCATAGCGTATTTCATCGAAAAGAAACGCCATTGCATTGTTAGTCAATTTTGTTTTTGTTGTTGCCACCCCATCTTTCGCAGAAACTGTTCCTTCAATATAAAGTAAACTCGTTGATGGTAATATATTTAAATTCTGATTTTGGATTTGAATACGAATTATATCGCTTTTGTTAAATGAATTCAAAAATGGTGAATATAAATGCCAGTTTGCATTTGTGATGCTTTCATCGAAAACGGGACTTACAAATAAATTCATCTTAATGATTTTTTAATTTGTAATTTAGTTTTAAAAATTGTAGATTTTCCAACGTTATTGCTCGTTTATTATGTAATCTTTGATAACCTTGCTGCTTCAATGATCTATCAATAATGAGCTTGGGAGCTTCATTTATTGAATATTTATCGGAATTATTATAAACTATCATTATGTGATGGGTTTTAAATGTAATCTAATTGTTATAGTCTCACCTCGAAAATTAATCAAATCACCGTTCTGATCAACTAATCTAAGTGTTAGCGAACTTATTCGTTTGACGTTCACAGGTAAATAGATGACATTATGAGGAACTTCAACTATTTCATAGCCTGGGCTGACACCAATGGAGAATTCATGTAATGTATGAGCCTCTATTCCATTTATATATGTTCCATATACAATATTACACTCTACTCGTATAATATTAATTTTATTTATATCCACAAAAAGATCTGATTCATGCCAAACATTCGATTTTAATCTTCTCCTGCTAAAACCCAATATTCTGCCAATTGTATCCTCATTTTCAAAATCAATCTCCTCATCAGAAAAAACTTCACATTTTAATGTGTTATTATTAGCTTTTATGTAAAGCTTTCTCTTTTCCGTCTTAGTATTAGAAATTTCCAATTTTTTTCTAAGAAACTCCTCAATGTCCTCAATTTCATAGGATCCAGTCGGAATAATGACGTTATTATCACCAATAATAAATTTATTATTTTCCTCATCGATATTTGGTATCGAATTGTATGTTTGAAAGTCTACCAGACCACATACATAATCTTTATGAGGTAATTCTATGGGGGGAAAATACTGAGCTGCTAAAATAGATGCGTTACCACTTAATGTAAATGTTAGTGACATGACGCCGCACACTTTATTAATGGGATAATTTAACAGATACAAATGTTTTTATTAGTATATTTCTTAATATAATTCATACATATACATAGAATTAGTGCTAAATAACAGCTGGTAAAAATTATTTATTTAATTTTATCTGAATAATGAAAATAACCTTGAACTTCATTTTATTAGGCTAATATTAATATAGGTCAGTTTTTGTTATAAATTATGTTTAAAAATTAAAAATTCATATTTTTATCTTTTTTTTGTTATTATGCTTTATTCTTTATTCATTTAAAAATTTTTCCTTACAAAAATAGAATTAGATAAGAAAGCTAAACATAAATGACCACAATTGTATGTATTAAATTTTTGATATGTGTCATAATTATATGTGAGCTTATCTCCCAAATATTTCACAACTTCAGCTGGTGGTTGTAAATTTCCAAAACTATCGAAATAGTGTATATTATCTTCATTTTTATAATATGCTACCCAATGAGTACCAGATCCAATAGAATTATCTAAATTTATAATTCCACATTCATGTTTCCAAGGTTTGCTTTTAGGTAAATCATCTTTCATGAAAACTCCACGAAAATGTTTTAGATATTTCTTTCCAAATTTATTTAAATCAATATTGGTTAGAGCTCTTTTGGGTAGCATATTTAAAAGTGTTTTGGTTTCAAATATAATCCAAGTCCTTTCTTATATGGTTTTAAATAGATAACTTTTCCTCTTAAAGCAATAGCCTCCATTGTTTTATTATGTCGTTCACTTTCATTTAACTGCTTCTTAGCGTTTTTAGCATCATTGACAGCTTTAGCTATACCAGCAGCCCCTCCTGAGAGAGCTCCCACAGCTGACAGACCTACCAAAATTGGAATTTAAGGTAAAATTCCACCAACTTTAGGCACTGGAAGAACTCTTGGTAATTTTATTTGTTTTCTCTTTTTAGTCACATTTCTTGCTGCTTTCAAAGCAATTTTGATTGTATCTTTTTGACTTGTTGGTTTACTGCCCTTAACAGCTACCTTGTCTTCTTGAATAATATTTTTTAATAATTTCTGTTTCGTTTTTGATTTAGTTGAACAGCCCATTCCAAGTTTAACTTTCGCCTTCATTGCACCAGAAACTAGAAGTGCATTAGCTCTTTCACCTATGCTTGAATCTGCTGCTTTGACTCTTTGCCAAGCCTTTTCAGCTAATATTTTGTCTGCCTTATGACGTTCGTTTGTATCACGATTTTGTGAATATGCAATATCGTGTTCACGACAAGCCTCATCCAATTGATTAATACCTTTATCACCTCGATATAATCTTTTTTGAAGTTTAGTTCCAGGTCCACAGTAATTATATCCTGGTAAATGTGCTTCAAATGGTAAATTATTTATAAGCATATTGACTACTCCTCCTCTCCCTTTAAACACCCTTTTACGTCTGATTAATTTTTTATTGTGATCAATCATATTTATGTCTTCAATTAACTATCGATATAAACTGACTGCCTATTACTCATATAAACTTGAATTTATATAGATTTTAATCAGTTGTCAAAATGAAGTTTGTAAAGTAGATTAACACGCTGGGTGGCGCAGTAGGTAGAGCGCCTGCCTTTCAACCGAAAGGTCCCAGGTTCGATTCCCGACGAAGGCAAAAAATGCTTTCTGAATTTTTCAACCTGGTCCAGTACCCTTTATCATTGGGATAAAATAAATGATAAATAGTTGAGAGTTTTGGTTATCACTAAAAATAAAATGGAACTATGCTATTATGAAGGCGAAGTACTCTACAATAGATATAGTTTTCCACATTTAAATTAGTAGATATACCACAAAAAATTCTACAGAAAAAAGCTATTGTATGTGATTGTGTATTCCAAATCTCTGTGTAAAAAGCAGTTAGGGTGTTCATCCCATAGACTTGGAAATATATAAAAAAAAAAAAAAAAAAAAAAAGATGACCCGATTAAAGTAAAAAATTTTGATCTAGGAAGCTTTAAAAAGAAAAGAAAACATGGTGCATTATTACCCGATAGTATCCGGGGATTGATTGTTGGACCGTCAAATTGTGGAAAAACTAATGTTATGCTAAGCATGCTCTTAGACTCTAAAGGTCTTAATTTCGAAAACATATACATTTACTCAAAGTCATTACATCAGCCGAAATATGAATATTTGAGAAAGGTAATAAATTCCGTTATAGGGATGGGATACAATGAATTTCCAAATAATTCTGAAATAATTGCTCCATCAGAAGCTCAAAAAAATTCAATATTTATATTTGATGATGTTGCTTGCGAGAAACAAGATAGCATAAGAGCATATTTTTGTATGGGTCGCCATAAACATGTTTACAGCTTCTATTTATGTCAAAGTTATACTCGTATTCCTAAGCATTTGGTGCGAGACAATACAAATTTTATAATTTCATTCAAACAAGATGATTTGAATTTAAAACATATTTATAATGATCATGTTAATTCTGATATGAATTTTGACCAATTCAAAATTTTTATTTAACATTGCTGGAAGAACGATTATGGATTTGTTGTGGTTGATAAGGATAGTTCATTAAACAATGGACGTTATAGGAAAAATTTTGAAGAATTTCTTAAGTTATAAATAGATAATGGTTACATCATAACTATTTTAGTTTACTGTACTATATGGTAACATCAACAGCACCAACCGACCCGATACCAGTTCAGTTAACAACACCAACCGATCCGATACCAGTTCAGTTAACAACACCAACTGATCCGATACCAGTTCAGTTAGCAACAACTAAAACTGATTGCAAAATGGATGAGAAGGTAATGAAGGAAATGATTAAAGTTAAAAAAAGCCGTTAAAAACAGGTCGAATTTTACAAGAAGAAGCTTTAGAGAAAACTTATGAGCCCATTATAGACCCAATTAAAGAATTAACTAATGTTGTGAAATATCAGAAGTCTAACAATTTTAACTTGAAGCCGGAAATTAAACCAGAAGTTGATAGTGATGAGATATTCTTAAACGATGAGTCATCTTTCAATTATAAAAAAACATCAACGCCTAAGTTGAAACCGCAAGCTAAACTGGAAAGTGATAAGAATGAAACATCCCTAAATGATGAGTCATCATTCAATTTTAAAACGTTAAATAATCTAAATATTGAAAATAATACACTAACACCATCAAAATCATATGGATACACCAAATCAGAACTTGATAAAAGTTATGGACCTTATTTTGATTTACAAACAAATACAAGTAAACTAGGAGCATCTACTTTTCGAATTGATGAACAAAATCATAACATAATAATTGGTAATGATGTATTCAAAACAACTGATGGATTGCTTGAGCTTATATTTAAGAAGAAACCTGATGATTCAGTTTATACAGAGAGTGATTTGAAAACATATCAGAAAATTCTAGAAACCACAAATGGTCATAGAAAAAATTATGATTCTCTGGAACAAATTAAAGGAAATAAAGGTTATAAATATAAGAATATTATCAGAAAGCTTTATGAGCATGAATATAATACTAGAAATAGAAATAAGAAGGGAGCAGGTCATTCAATAAACAATTTATCTAAAGCATCGACATCGTTAATGTCATACTCTGAGGCACCAAAACAATATGTCTATTGGGATGATCCGAATGAGTTAATTGATAGATTGAGAATTTTACATGCATCACAACATGCTGGGAATAATAATCATCAAAATGAAATCAATTCTATTCTTGAAGAGCTTAGAGAAGCTGATATAATCGAATAATTATATTAGCATGTATACACTTCCAAAATGTCTATTGATAAGTTTGGACGCAGTTCTCACAATCAAACTTCAAATAAATTACTATTTAAAAATTATTCTGCTCTTGGTTTCAAATTAACAGAGGACGGAGATTATGATCTTCAATTTAAAAAATTAGTTAATGTTAATCATCCGTTTAACACAATGGATTCCACAAATAAAAAATATGTTGATGATTCAATTAAAATTTTAAAAAATTATGTTATGAAATTAACCACTGAATTAAAAGAAGATGTATTTTTACAATTAAGAAATGAAATATCACGTGTTTATGGAGTTAATGATAAAATGGAAGCTGATTTGAAGGCTGATGTATTGAAAATGGAAGAAAAAACAAAAAAATATATGGATGGAGAATTAGCATTTCTTATAAAACATATAAATGCATTACGAGATGAAGTAATTATGGTGGAAACTCCTCGTACTGATATTGTTCGGCTACCAAATGATTCGAGAAAAGAGCTAATACAAACACACGACCTTAGAAAAGGAAATTTTTAAAAGAATACTAAAACAGTTCAATTTAAACTGCTGACATGGATATACATCAAATCGGGTATTCTTTAAAGAATTTTCTCATTAAATATGGAGATATTCTTTTGGAGGAGCACTATGAAGAATTAAATCATCATTTCAAATTTCTAAAACGGTTTAAAGATTCAACATTAGAATTAACAAAGGAATATGGCTATCATTGGAGTATATGTCCATATACAGCTGAAATTGTTGAGGATGTTCCAGAAACATGTGAATGCATCTCAGCTGAAAATATTATGATAAGAATTGTAAAGCTTATGAAATTGTATGCAAGAATAAGAAAATAAATTATTAATAAAACTATAATATGTGTATGTACTTAATTTTTACTTCTTGAAATGTCTAAGAGAGAGGTTGTTGAAGAGTTGCATAAGCCAGCTCGTAGAAATTTTAAAAGACGAAGAGTTATTATCAAGGATTTTGATGATCTTTGGCAAGCTGATTTAGTGGAAATGGGTGCTTATGCTAAACAAAATAAAGATTTTAAACTTTTATTAACAGTTATTGATACATTTTCAAAATACGCCTGGGGTATTCCCATAAAAAATAAAAGTGCTGAAAGTGTAACTCGAGCAATGAATAATATTTTCATAGAATCTAAAAGACATCCAAAAAATTTACAAACCGATGATGGAAAAGAATTTTTTAATAATACTTTCAAAAATTTGATTGTGAAATACCATATTAATCATTATTCAACATTTAGCACATTAAAAGCCAGCATTGTTGAACGATTCAATCGAACTCTAAAGGAAAAAATGTGGCGAGATTTCAGTTTTAATGGCAATTACAAATGGATAGATACTGTTGGAAAATTGGTTCACCAATACAATAACACAAAACATCGTACTATTAAGAAGCGACCATCTGATGTAAATAGTAAAAATGCTAATGAGTTGTTGTCAACTGTATATAATCATATTAAAATTGCGGCGCCTGCAAAATTTGAAGTTGGTGACTCAGTTCGCATTAGTAAGTATAACCATGTTTTTGAGAAGGGATACACACCAAATTGGACAACTGAAATATTTAAGATAAGAAAAATTCAAATTACCAATCCTGTTACATACTTATTACAAGATTATCAAGGTCATCCCATTCAAGGTGGTTTCTATGAGCTAGAATTAAAAAAAGCTAAAAATAAAGATGTCTATCTAGTTGAAAAAATTGTAAAAACTAAAGATAATAGAGTTTTTGTTAAATGGCTTGGTTTCCCATCAAGTCACAATTCTTGGATAAATAAAACAAATTTATTAAAACCTTAAAAATGTTTTTTTCTTTTATTAATATTATATTTTGATTAGATATAAGTACATATGAATCATTCAAATTATTATGATATTGATGTTAATATAAAAATTCACTTTTTAATGTTTGTTTTATTTTAGGTAAATTTAATACAGTATATTCACTTTTGAATCTAGTATCTTCTAAAGTCATTTCTTCAACTTCTCCATTACTTAAAATTCTTTCTTTTAAGATATCACGATATTCGATACATTGTATTCTAATTGCTCTTTTCTGAAAATTGCTATCGTATGAACATCTTACATGAATTCGTATTTCACCCTCTTCAAGTATAAAATGTCTATAAAAAATTTCTTTGCTGTTAATTACACCACCAATATCACTTTCTTTTCTAATTAAATCCATCTTAAAAGCTTCAATTGCTTCTTCTACCGTAACATATTGAGGAACTGAATCAGCTTCATCTGAAATACTTCGCTCTGTAATATTCTTTTCTATTGGTAAACTTGTTGTTGTTGTTGCTTCAAGATTTTTACTATATTTAATAAAATCTAATGAGAGTCCGACCTTAATTGTATCATTGTTTGGTCCGATGATATCAAAATTAATATATCCATGTTTCTCTTCGTTTAAATAAAAACGAGTAGGAGCTGATTTGTATATATTAAATTGTATTAGATACAAAATACTTATTAATATTATCTTCATATTGTTTTTTTTTTGAGAGATATGAATATCTTTGCAAACGTACACTTCAAAGGTTTGGTTATTATGAGGTTTTTTATTATGCTACCTGTTATTATATATTCGAAAATTGATTAGTTTGGTTCTCTTTAGGAATCATACTGAATTTTTATTTAATTATAATCATAATGGTGTTTTAGTTTCTCAATCACTTGATATACGTATAGAAGCGTTTCAAAATGATGCTCATTCATTTCCTTAGAAACATCTGTCATATTCAATTTCTCAGTTTGAATCATTACAAGCTCATTTTTTAATTTTCTTATTAACTGCGCACGTTCACTTTGATTCTCCTCATATATATCAGCTAAAGCAGAGAGGAATTTAATACCTTCATCAAGTCTATCTATTATTAAAGATCTCTTCTCCAAAACTTTATTCTTCTCTCCAACCCTGTTTTCTATATTTAACTTTAATGATTGTAAAGCTTCATCAGCATTCGCACTACCCTCTTTTTCTGTTGGTAATATGTCTAGTATAAGCTTTGCAATATTTTCCCAATCATCCTCTTCAATAAAAGGACAATCTGTAGGGAAATGGTTTGGTATATATTTATGGTTGATATTTTCTTGGCATATAACTTCACCTATTATAGCTATATCACCTCCACTTATTTCAACTTTAACATGTTGCCATTCCAAAACATTTATCTTAATATTTGAAATATTTGTAAGCGGTTCACCATTTCTTATTCTCAGTAGCAACACCTTTTCTCCATGTTCAAGTGTCACAAAAACTTCTAACATATCATGAAATATCTTATAATTAATTATACAAAATGATTTCCATTTTCTAGAACAAATACAATATTTGTATCCGTGCTGAATATTCTCCACCCAAAACATTATGTTAAATACACTCTACGAGTTATAAATTTATAATGTCTTTTATCTTAACCATACCCTCATATTTATACTATTCTTAAAAAAATTCTTCTGCAGACGACTCAGACTAGATTCGATACTTAACCTTCATATTTTGAGTATTATCACAGAGAAGCGGCTTAACCAATTCATCTACAGAAGAATTTATTTATTATTTATTAAATTTATGTTTTATTTAAATTCTATACCATAACATAATTATATGATTCATATATATCTAACATCACCTCTAAAGCTATACCGGTTCTAGCGCAAAAACATCATAGGAGGTCATAATATAAGAAGAAGTAATTTCTTTGCTCTTCTACTTTTTTCTTTTTAATTCTATATCATATTCTATACTACAATTTCACCTACGCATTAATTTTAACAATTGTTTCATATAAGAACTTTTAAAACCACAAGTTTTCATTTTTTCATTTTTTAAAATCGTACAATTTGGTAGGGTACTCTGCTCAAAATTTCTATTATGTTGCATGAACATACATTACAAACCCTAATTATCCAACATTAAAACAAGAAAAACAACAAAACAAATATTTTAAATTCTAAATTTTATTCTCGCTTATCATAAAACCACAAAAACATTTACTATAAAATAAAAAAAAACCAAACGACACTATCAGTTATTATATTTTATATTATGTACTTGCAAATGAATTTATGTACATATGCCAAAAAAAACAAAGAAACAAATTCATCTCAAATAAAAAATATAAAAAAGCAAAAACAAAAAAAATCAGTTGAATTGTTCATATGACGAGCAAATTTATTTTTATATAGTAGAGTTGGAGTATATATAATTATCCTTATTGAACTTCTAATATAATAGTTGTATATAAAACAATAATGCTCACACAGTTGAAAATTTTTTAATCATATGGTTTTATTATTCACCAAATACATTATTCGTGAGTTCTTATTAAAATAAAAAACAAAAACAAACAAAAATGCCAAAAAAAAACAAAGAAACAAATTCATCTCAAGTAAAAAATATAAAAAAGCAAAAACAAAAAAAATCAGTTGAATTGTTCATATGACTAGCAAATTTATTTTATATAGTAGAGTTAGAGTACCTATCTATAATTATAATTAACAAGCATTTAAGGTCCTGCGCAGTAGACACCTTTTCATTTTATTTCGATTCTCCTACTCCTTAATGAACTTCTAATATACATAATATATAAGATTATATATAAAACAAAAATGCGCACACAGTTGAACATTTTGTACTCATATGATTTTATTATTCAGCAAATACATTATGCATAAGTGAGATATTATGAAAATAATAAACAAAAGTAAACAAATCAGTTATTATATTTTATATTATGTACTTGCAAATGAATTTATGTACATATGCCAAAAAAAAACAAAGAAACAAATTCATCTCAAATAAAAAATATAAAAAAGCAAAAACAAAAAAAATCAGTTGAATTGTTCATATGACTAGCAAATTTATTTTATATAGTAGAGTTAGAGTACCTATCTATAATTATAATTAACAAGCATTTAAGGTCCTGCGCAGTAGATACCTTTTTATTTTATTTCGATTCTCCTACTCCATAATGAACTTCTAATATATATAATATATAAGTTTATATATAAAACAAAAATGCGCACACAGTTGAACATTTTGTATACATCCGATTTTATTATTCAGCAAATACATTATGCATAAGTCAGAACTTATTAAAATAATAAACAAAAGTAAACAAATCAGTTATTATATTTTATATTATGTACTTGCGAATGAATCTATGTACATATGCCAAAAAAAAAACAAAGAAACAAATTCATCTCAAATAAAAAATATAAAAAAGCAAAAACAAAAGAAATCACTTGAATTGTTCATATGACTAGCAAATTTATTTTGATATAGTAGGTTTATTGAATTCTTCATTTTTATCTTTTTAAGTAACTGTTTCTAAATTTTTTTATTTGTAGTAATAATATAGTTTTTATTAAAATTATATATTATGTAGGTATGTATATACATACCTCTTTAATGACAAAATTTTTTATTTTTAGAAATTTTATCCACTAAATGCCACTTACTATAGGGTATATATATCGGAAACGAAGCAGTATATGAGGGACGTGTATTTATGTGTCCTAAATAGAACTTACTAACCACAAAACTTTTTATTAAACACGAGTGGTTTCTGCTATATCGTGCGAAGTCTATGTCAGTACGTAAATTATTGTTTTTTTAAAAACTTTAAATTTGACTACAACTTGAAATATAATTCCCCAGCAGGGGCCACTAGTCTATAATTATAATTAACAAGCATTTAAGGTCCTGCGCAGTAGACACCTTTTCATTTTATTTCGATTCTCCTACTCCTTAATGAACTTCTAATATACATAATATATAAGATTATATATAAAACAAAAATGCGCACACAGTTGAACATTTTGTACTCATATGATCTTATTATTCAGCAAATACATTATGCATAAGTGAGATATTATGAAAATAATAAACAAAAGTAAACAAATCAGTTATTATATTTTATATTATGTACTTGCAAATGAATTTATGTACATATGCCAAAAAAAAACAAAGAAACAAATTCATCTCAAATAAAAAATATAAAAAAGCAAAAACAAAAAAAATCAGTTGAATTGTTCATATGACTAGCAAATTTATTTTATATGGTAGAGTTAGAGTACCTATCTATAATTATAATTAACAAGCATTTAAGGTCCTGCACAGTAGACACCTTTTTATTTTATTTCGATTCTCCTACTCCTTAACGAACTTCTAATATATATAATATATAAGATTGTATATAAAACAAAAATGCACACACAGTTGAAAATTTTGTACTCATATGATTTTATTATTCAGCAAATACATTATGCATAAGTGAGATATTATGAAAATAATAAACTAAAGTAAACAAATCAGTTATTATATTTTATATTATGTACTTGCAAATGAATTTATGTACATATGCCAAAAAAAACAAAGAAACAAATTCATCTCAAATAAAAAATATAAAAAAGCAAAAACAAAAAAAATCAGTTGAATTGTTCATATGACGAGCAAATTTATTTTTATATAGTAGAGTTGGAGTATATATAATTATCCTTATTGAACTTCTAATATAATAGTTGTATATAAAACAATAATGCTCACACAGTTGAAAATTTTTGAATCATATGGTTTTATTATTCACCAAATACATTATTCGTGAGTTCTTATTAAAATAAAAAACAAAAACAAACAAAAATATAAAAAAAACAAAAACAAAAAAAATACAAAAACAAAAAAAATTCATATGACGGGCAATTTCATCTTTACATAATAGAGTCAAAGTAGCTATCTATAATTATAATTGACAAGCATTTAAGGTCCTGCGCAGTAGACACCTTTTCATCTTTAATGACAAAATTTATTATTTTTAGTAATTTTATCCACTAAATGCCACTTACTATAGGGAATATATCGGAAACGAAGCAGTATATGAGGGACGTGTATTTATGTGTCCTAAATAAAACTTACTAACCACAAAACTTTTTATTAAACATGAGTGGTTTCTGCTATATCGTGCGAAGTCTATGTCAGTACGTAAATTATTGTTTTTTTAAAAACTTTAAATTTGACTTCAACTTGAAATATAATTACTCAACAGGGGCCACTAGTATATATACTAATTCAATACAAATTCGATATTTTTATGTGTTTAATTTGTGGTATGTAGGAATTATTCAAGATATTAAAGGATTACAGGAATTTTTAAAATCCCTTGCTTTGATTCCAGATTTAAAAGTTTTACTTACGCAAAAACTGCAGCAATATAAATTGGAACAACTTTTTTCATTAATAAGGTATAAAGGGGGTTATAATCAGTGGCGGCTGGTGGTCCAAAATTTTAGATGGGCTAACTTGTGTTCATTTAAAAAAAGGCAAAAAAGTTTGTGCTGGTTTCCACTTAACACTGAGGTACTACACATACACTCAAAGCAATAACTGGAATTCTGTGTCCAGTTTCCCAAACGTTAAGCATGTTTGGGAGACAGACAAGCGTCAGGCATTCGCGCACAATTCAACCGAAATTATATCAAGACCCCGATTAGAAGTGCGAATTCTTTATGTTGGATCTACATTACATTTTTATATTATTTCAGGTTAAATTTATTGAACAAGTGAACTTATAAATTTTTTCTTAAACATAACCACCGGTACAGTTATGAGATTGGAATACTTTATAAAACATATCAACTTCCACGAAAACTTTGTAAAATAGATCTAAGAAATAATTAAACTCGTCATCATTTAAGAGTCTTAAAAGTCCACTAGATTTTTTTATTGTAATATTATCCCATCTTTCTAGTGGAATTAATTCTAATGCTTGAATGATACTAACTTTGCTTTCAAAAATCGATTGTATTACCCGTGATTTAAAATTCCAACGAGTTGCTACAGTTTTGGGTACCCCAATTTTGTAGGGTATTTTTTGGGGACAAATTTCCAAAAGTAAAGTTTTCCGGTTAGAAGAAGCATAAAAAAATGTAGAAATTCAGAAAGCTTTGCAAAAAAAATTCATATTTATCTAATAGAACAAGAAGCTGTTTTTAAGACTAGTGTGCACATACGGGCATAATTGTATACAAAATGAGCATGATGGATAATCACATCTTAAAATTGTTGGTACATCTCATTCACTACCACTTATCACAGCAGCTCCATCACAGGTTTTCGAAATGAGTTTGACTTTTAGATTAATTTATTCTCAAAAGGGAATCGAGTTCTCTAGTATAAGAAACTAATACAAGAAAAATTTCACAATTGACTGAATTAACTTTTTCATTATGCCCTCTGAGAGCCCCAAATTATGTGTGCCACGAAATTTTAAAATATAATTACTGTTAAGGATCATCCGATTTTTTTGAACGGTTTCTTTATGCCTGCGAATTGACGCAGCATAACCAAAGTCAATAGCATTCATAATGTTTGTTGTGTTAAATATTTTAAAATCTAACATATATTTCAAATGCTGACTTTCATGATTCCATGTTTTTTTTATGTTTTAAATCTCTGTAACCCTCACGATTCCAAACATTGTTGTTTCCAAATAAAACGCAAAAAAAAACAAAAAATTAGTTTTTTAGTAAACCAATCTTTTTTAAAATTCCTTGTTGAGTTGCGTGTTTCATTTTCTAAGATCTTAATATCAGTTTTTTCAACTAATGTTGAAAATTTAAAAGGATGTTCCAATAAGTAATCTATGTGATTCATTATTATTTATTGAACCATAAACAAACTATATATCAAATATAATATAATAATTAAAATTAAAAAATATATTTACTTATGTATATGAAATATGAAAATAATAACAAAAATCAAACCCAGCGTCCTCAATTACTCCGTTTTTATTTGCATTTTTGCATTTTTTATTTTTTTTTTTTATTTGAAAATTTTGAATTTAAAAAACACACCTTACTTTTGCAAATCTAAAATTTTATATCGTACTACTTGGCGCTTAAAATAAAAACAAATATTCTTAAATCTTAATTTTCTTTAGGAAAAAAATATACAAAACTTCTCTTTTAATAATGCATAAGGAATAAGGATATACACAGTGATTGTTATTATTTAAAATTAATCAAAGCATTACCCATGTGACCCTATCAATTAAATTATATATGTACATATTTATTATTACTAGCAACTAGATATGAAATTTTCTAAGAATAAAAAAGTTAATAAAGAGTATTCTTTATTATTGACATAATAAATTACATCAAACAAAACTCTTAATTTCTTTCTATTTCTATTTTTTTTAAATATGATAATGGCTCACCATACCATACTCGTACGACCATACATATTTCACCTACATAATAATTAATAATATATCATTCCAGAATAAATAAATAGTATTTAGAATAATAATATGATAGAAATTTATTGTATTTGCATACTACGGGATCTTAGAACATTTTTCCATCAATATCTCATAAATTTTAAAAATAAAAAAAAACTCATGTGTATAACAACACTAAGGGCGAACACTTAAGTATCAAATCAAACTTAAGCTTCACTTAAATCAAAAATTATGTTTTTCAGTTGGTACTTAAAACAATACGTAAGTGGCACTTAAGCTTGGCAAAATGACCGCTTAAGCTACACTTAAAATTTTGACATATAGATTTGACAATTGTCAGCTTGTTTCTTACGATTACACTTTATTTGTCATTTGTATTGCATTTTAACAAGTGCTGCCATTGCAAATAACCGAAAATGACAGCTGAAAATCAACACTTAAGTTTTAACTAGAAAACTAAATTTTTTTTAAGTGAAGCTTAAGTTTCGAATGATACTTAAACTTAAGTGTAACTTATGTACTCACCTGAAAACTGGCCCTAACGAACACTAGAATACACTAACACTACAGCGGTTAGTTCATGAATGTTTTTATACATGTTTGTCAGCATAAATTTTATTTTTGTAAATTTAATATTAAGAATTATTTATATACATGTTTGTCGGTACATAGATTTTTTTTATTTGTTTATGAATTTCGGTATATATGTTCGGCGATGAATATTTATTTGTAGAAGAATAAGAAAAATTAAAAACTATAAGAGTAATATGTACGGAAATTCTAAATAATAAAAATTAAATAATTGCACAGAAAAATTTAGTATATTTAGTTTCTTGATTTAACAATTATAAGACAGTTTTTGAGATTTTTCGATGCGTATTACTGGTTGGGCTTAGCCCAGGTAGCCCATTAGGACCGCGCCTGGTTATAATAAGTATCTTTCCGCTTATGAATTCGCTACACACATGAAATACATATTGTCTTTCAAAATTATAAAAAATAAAATTCTAACATCCAAAAACATGAATACAGAAAATATTGAAAATGTAGAGTCAGATGAAGATACTATAGGTATAAGTAGTAATTACATAGATTGGATAAGTAATTGCATAGCTGTAGACTTTGAAACGCTTTGTGAAGAAAATCAACTATTAAATGACGCAAATGAAATAGAAAACTCTTTTAAGGTATTTAAATATTTACTTTTTATGCAATATAATTATTTTGTTATATACTAGGACCTGAGCATCGTGGAGCTAAACGCTTTGAAGTATTATATAGGATAAATAGGGCACAAAATGTCATTAAATTGCTAAGAATGTCAAAAGGTTTTAATAGATAGTAATGCGTCATTATGTTTACCAGAAGATGTCTTTATAGATCTGCGAACTTATACACCACATAGCTTGAAATGCGCGACCGATTATTTTTATGATATATGCTATTTACATTTCAACTGTTTTAAGGAATATTTTGAAACAAATTTGCGCCTAAAACATATAAACTTCGTATTACAACTCAACTTCGTATTACACGCTGGGTGGTGCAGTAGGTAGAGCGCCTGCCTTTCAACCGAAAGGTCCCAGGTTCAATTCCCGATGAAGCAAAACAAAAAAAATGCTTTATGGATTTTTCGACCTGGTCCAGTACCCTTTGTCATTGGAATATAATAAATGGCAAAAAATAATTGAGAGTATAATCTGGTAACAAATTAAATAAAAATGAAACTATTCTATTTAAGAAGGCTTAGTTCCTGACAATAGCAGTAGTTTTCCACATTTAATGAGTTGATGATCCAGTAATTTGTTAAATAAATACTCGAAATATTGTAGATTGTAGTGTAAAATTGCAGTACCGTACTTAATTAAGCACGAAAAGGTGATTCTACCTAAGTTACTGTAGAGTGCAAACAAAAAAAAAAAAAATGCATAGAATTAACGCAGAAACGATTTCCAAATTGGTTTTCAAAAACAGAAAAATGTTATGACCATAGATTAAAAATATTAGACTTTTTTATTAGTACTTATTAGAAAAAATTGTAAATGGTACAAAACCGAAAAATTATCTCAAAAATCGGGTATTGATCGTCTAAAAATATTGAACAAATAGATAAATTAAATTTTCTACAAACTATTGAACATTTAACATAATAATATTTTAAAATAGGAACATAAATTCTTTTTAAACGACGCTAACATAACCAATATTTATAGTTCTTGAAGGTAAGATTTTTGTAATTGTAAAATAAATTATAATTTACTAGAAGAAACCCCCGGTTACATACCCGACCGAGCAAAAGAAAGGAATTTTTCTGTGAAACGGCACAATAAGTTGATTTTTTGGTGCTCGATAACATAAACGTAATTGTTTATTTTTCCAAACACATGCAATTTGGTATATCATGTAAAAACTCCTTTAATTTCAGATTGAACACTCGTGTTACTAAATCAGGGCGATCTGAAGAGTTTTGAAATTGATGTAGTTGAAATTTGATTTCTGGCCAAGCTGAATTACATGTAAACGTGATGAAAAAATCGGGACGACTAAATTTTCTAACCATATCCATATTGTCTTGATGAAGTTTTGACATGAAACGCGGTCCACCAACAATTGACGATGGATGTATAAATAAATTTCCGATCCTTATATTGTTGTCACTACTAAAGCTATTCATATGGTCTAAAAGTCCTTTATAAGAATCTACACGAAAAGATTTTTGATTAGAACGAATATACATTAAACGATTGGCTTCTACCCGTGCATAAGCGTATACAATATACTGCTGAAATAGTTTTCCTCCATAGTGAAGGGGGTTAAAAATATTTGGTCTGACTGCTATTTTAAATGAGTAAAATTGGAGAGTGGTTATATTATTTCTTACAGTGGTAGACACAGTTCTATTATGGCACATATTTGTAGTCCATCCGAAATCCCCATTAGGAAAAAAAAGAGGAAAAATCATTGGGTCTAAATGCTTAGATAGGAAATTAATTCGTTTAATGCTTCTACTATTAGTAGGATGAACTGCGAAATCGATTTGAGCAGGAATTTTAGCATCACCAATTGTCAAATAAACCAAGTCACCTAAATTTCTTGAAAAAATTAAGGATACTTGGTTTATTTGACAATTATTTTTTGCGGCATACGCTGATTCGGTTTCGAATGCTTCTCGAAGGTTACGATAGCTTATAGCGTAAGGAGAAATACCGGTATCAACATGAGCTCTTTCCACATTCAAATTTAAGTCGATTGAAAATTTTTCTGCAGTTTGGTGATAAACTTCACCAGAAATCTTAAAACAATAAACACCACCAGGCATATTATGTATATTGGCTCCCATCGAAGCAAAATCATTAGAATTGTTATATTGTCTAATAAATTCCCGAAAATTTTGACTTATTCGATCAGTACCAATATACAACCTTTTAAAGTCTTTTGACTTTTGATTCTGAATTGGAAAATTCGGATCAAAAGTCAACAGATTGGACAATTTTCCTTGATGGCAAGAATTCGATTTTGATTCACTTTTAAGAAGAAATAAACTGCAGTACAATGAATACATAAGAACGAAAACGGTCCAAGATCATGTGTTTGAGGATTAAAAAAAATCCTAGATTCTAAAATAGCGGACTTATAACCGGTGAATTATATTTCGATTTTGACTAATTAAATTATTTCGTTGTTCAGAGCGCCGTAAACGTTGTTGTTCCACTTTTTCCCTTCGTCTTTCCCTGTTATAAGTCATAAAATATTCTCGCCTATAGTCCATTTTTAATTTATTAAATTTAAAAATAAATAAAACCTAAAAATTTTTACTTTTACCGTTTTCTTTTTTTCCAGAAAATTTTATATAGTTTTACTTACTCAGTAAATTTTACCTACAATTTTTGTTACAAACAATCTTTTCTATTTACCTACAACCGATCTGCTATCAAGAAACTTTTTTCTATAAAATGTTTTATTTATTTTTTATATTTTTTTTGTATTTTATTTTTATTTTTTTATTTATTTATTTAATTTTAAATTAAAGAAATTTAGGTATCAATATAATTTTAATTACACACTTAATGTATGTAGGCACTACATTCAAAAAAATTTCCTGAATCACTATTTTTCTATATCCATATACTTAGGTAGGAACACTAATATTTTTTTATTTATTTGTTATTTAGGTATATTTTTTTACTTTTTCTTTTAATTTCAAACTAATATATTTTAATTCTAGACTAATAAATATATCTATCACAATAGTTTTAATCACAAACTATATAAATATAGTATAATACATTAATAACTATGTTTAAATTTTTAATTTTTAAACATTAAAATTTATTCTGCTATTTATTTTGCTATCTACAAAAAATATTTATTCATTTACTTTTTACTATTTTTGTTTAAAAGCAAATGATAATTCTTTCTTTATAAAATAACAAATAAGAACTACTAATAAGAACTCTGTAAGACTGCACCTACTCATAACTACTCTGTTTCCTGTAACTATTTAAGTGCTCAAATTAAAAAAAAAATTCTACTAAAAATTATTGCTCAGAATAGATATTTGATTACTAAGTTGCTCTAAACTGTTCTAAAAGACTTCAGTACAAAAAAAATCAACTTCTTTTGGGCAAAAAAGTTCAATTAATGGAATACAATGGATACAAAAAAACTTACTTACTCCAGATTGTTCAGAACTATCTGGAACAGCTTACTGAATAAACCTAATATTCTACTATTTTTCAATTGAAGCATGTATTTTAAATTTTAGTTTAGTTATTGACCGTCAGATGGATTTTTATGTAGATTTTAATAAATATATAATTTAACTATTAGCTTCCTTTTAAAATAAATTGTCAGTTTTATCATAAAGTTATAATAATACTAGCTTTGTAACCCGTCATAAATGACGGGAGCAAAATAAATTCTAGCATTTCTTTCCTTCATTAGAGTTTTCATTTCAAATTTAAGAAAAATAAGTATTTGATTACTAATTTATCATACCTTTATTTTTGTATTACAACGCTTTTAATTACCATAAAAACAGAATATTTGTAGTAAGGTGCAAAATTTTCTATTCCCTAAGGGTCATTTACTCGATAATTTTAGCGATATCGTGTTTGCCAACATTGAAAATTTATCATATAGTTCAGAATCAAGTTAGTCCTGTTAACATTCAATAACATTCGCTGGGTAATTTTAGCGTCAAAGTTTATAGCGAACAAATAATATTTTATAATGAGCCACAACTTTGAACGAAAACAATTTTAAAAACAAAATTAAATAAAATTGTGAATATAAAAAACAATAATATTGTAGGTACACATAATATTTATTTTGATGAATAAAATAAAAACTCGTGTTGGAGAAAAAATTAAAATAAAAAAATTTACTGCAA
Source organism: Argyra leucocephala (assembly GCA_963942445.1). Classification (NCBI taxonomy): domain Eukaryota; kingdom Metazoa; phylum Arthropoda; class Insecta; order Diptera; family Dolichopodidae; genus Argyra; species Argyra leucocephala. The sequence continues at coordinate 2,913,603 of OZ012682.1, forward strand.
ATAAATAGGTATTTACAAAACTTTTCATAACTTGAGAGTCATTGATCGGTTATTTAAAATTGCCTTTCATTTAAAAAAATTCATCATCGAAATTCATACATAATTATTATTTATAACATACATTAAAAAGAAGAACAACAATCAATATGGCTTAACCGGTACCTATATATAGCTTACCTACTATATTAAAAAAATTCATTTCTACACTACTTGAAGAACAAAAAAACCTAAAAATTATAAATTTACAAAGATAAGAAATAAAAAATGATAGTACAAAATTTCATTTCATTTCTTTAAAAATGTGTAGGTTATTATTGTTTTTATGTGTAAATCAGCAGAACCAAAACCTAACCCCATAATACATACTAAATATTATATACGATTATAAGTTTATATAACATATAGATATATATATATATATATTAAAAAAATAAAAATAAATAACAATTTTAACACATCATCGCATCACATTTCTGGCTGGAGTATATATACCTATACTACTATACGGGCTATGCGTACGGTATGGCAAGACTATGATGCTATGATCATTATCATAACAACAATAAAAAACAAAAAAAATAAAAATAAATAACAATTTTAACTCTTCATCGCATCACATTTCTGGCTAGAGTATATAGTACTATAGTACAGGCAATGCATATGGTAGCAAAACTATGATGCTATAATAATTATCATAACAAAAAAAAAAATATGTAGACACATATGCATATTGTGTATATTTTTAAATAATAAGAACAATCTTTAAGTGCATTATGTTTTTTTTTGTGCTAAATGCTGTTTGCCTTTTGGTTATTATACCATATTAAGCTATTGATAAAATTTCTATTAGTCCTTCTTATTATAGATCAAAAAAATTGTTTGTTTTATTTATATTATTTTGATTTTTCCTTATTATTTGCGAAGGAGACTAACATTAAATTAAAAAAATATATTTCATGCAATGGTATTTTTTCCTGCAAAGGTTCAGCGTGGTAGACAGGGCTTAAAAAAGAGTACCAAAGCAATTTGTATACATATTGCAATTTATATATGTGTTGGAATATTCCGTCGAACGTACAAACATCCAGATAAATGCAGAATAATATATATATAATACATATACAATGTATGCGATGCGAAATAAAAAGTTTATATTGTTTATTTAAATGAAAATGGTACCTATTTAAAAATTAAACTAATTTTGCTAATAGAGAGGGGGGAATGAAACGAAAGGAAAAAAGTGATGAAAGTTGACCCGTGTGGAAGTAGGCATTATTTTACTATTTTTCAACTGAAGTATGTAGTTTAAATTTTAGTTTGGTTATTGACCGTCAGATGGTTTTTTATGTAGATTTTAATAAATATATAATTTTATTCTTAGTTTTCTTTTAAAATAAATTGTCAGTTTTATCATAAAGTTATAATAATATACATATACAATGTATGCGAAATAAAAAGTTTATATTGTTTATTTAAATGAAAAAGTTACCCTTTTTAAAAAAAAATGTTTATTATTTACTTTTTAGTCATAAATTAAGAGATGTTTTTTTTTTTTATTTAAATTAAATATAAAATTTATAAAATAAATTTGAACAATAAAATGTTAGCATAAGTTCGATAAACATAACATTTCACAATATACTAATAAAACTTCCTAACCAAAATACATTTATTTATTTATTTCAAAAGCAATGTCTAAAGAGAGTTATCTCATTACAGACTATATAAGTTTACATTTAGGTTTTTAATATAACAATAAGATAATTAAAATTATAAAAATATTATTACAAAAAATATATAATTAGAAAACTATAAAAATAAAAAATAAAAATTTAAAAAATGAATGTACCAGGCATAATGAAAACATTGCAAAAAATTTGCGGAAATTGAAATTTGTTTAGTGCAAGATTAAAAAATGAAAATCGAAGAAGAAAAATTTTGCACAATAATTGCTATGTCTTAAGTCTATCCTATACATTTTGAATAAAAAAATTTATTATTGAGAAATTAAATATTGATGATTACTATAGCTATTTATAAATGATTCTATTAATTTTTTTTTAAAATTTGTTGAATTTTCTTGTTTTAATTGTATGTCTAGTTTATTGTATAACTTGGTACCAGTGTATAGAGTTGTGGAAGATCCAAATTGTAAAGTTCTTATTCTATTCAAATGGAAAAGATGTTTACTTCTGGTATTGGCACTATGTATATCCTTCCTCTGCGTAAGAGCAGACATTGTATGGATATTATCATTAGCAATATCATGTATATGCGTAATTAATTTCATTTCAATAAAGTCCCTGACTTTTAGAAGTTTATTATCTTTGTGTATGAAATCTGTTCTTTCTCTCCATTTATAATTATATAAATTTTTTATAGCTTTGTTTTGTATTACTTGAATATTTTCAATATAATTTTTTGAATTAGTACCCAATAGTTTAACACCGTAGCTAAGATGACTATGAAATAAAGCATAATAAACAGACTGTTTGATTTCACTGTGTAAGAGTTTACAAATTTTATAAAATATTCCTGCAGTTGATAATAATTTTCCACTTAGTACTTCTATATGTGTATTCCATTTCAAACTTTCATTAATCCATATACCAAGATACTTATATTTTCCTACTTTTGCTAACTTATCATTATAATATACAGCATACAGAAAAAAGTGTATTAGAGAAGCATTATTTTAATTTAAAATTTAATAATATAAAAAAATATTGATTTTTGTTATTAATTATGTTATATTATAAAAATTAAACTTATAATACATAATAATAAAAAAAAAAAATTGAATTAATAGAGAATCGAACTCACAAAAATTTGTGATATTAAAACCTATATTAATAATATTAGCCTACTAATTAATTTTTTTCCTAATAAAAATGCAAAAAACCAAATGCGATAAATAAAAAATAAATAAAAAGAATTTGAAGCACACGAAAAACCACGAAAAGTGTTCCTTTAAGATCATGCTCTTGTGTATTATAACATAGATAAAATAAAAATTGATTTTGATCGCCACAGCCTGCATCATCGCCGATAGATTGTATGATAAAAAAAAACGAAGCACCACGAAAAACCACGAATAGTGTGCCTTCACTAATCGTGCTCTTGTGTATTATAATATAGATGTTCTTAATTTTTCTAATAGGTTTATCATCCAATGAAATAATGATGGTGATAATCTAGATGCTGATGCTGCTGTAACTTCAGATAAGTATATGAATATTCCCGTGTGCGGTTTTCTGTGATTTCCTCCATCGGGTGCCTCCCCAGGTGGCGGATAGGGGGACGTTTGTCAGATATGACAAATACCGGATTTCCGGGGCAGACCAAAAAATCACAAAAACATGCAATGAACAAAACAAGCAGATATACCCCAGGTGGTAAGTCAGTTAATCTCACAAATCCACCCTCTACGGAGGCAGGCTCTACGGATTCTGGGGAGAGTCAATTATTGCATACCTCTCCTGTGGCAACACAGGTCTTCGTAGCCTCGACCCCGGGGACAGTTGGTAAATCAGGTGCCATGGCAAATGATTTACTAAGTGTCTCTATGGAAAACCTTCTTCTTGAGGACATCGAACCAATGGCTGGCGTGTCTGTAGAATTACAGACTACTGGTTGTGGTTCGACCATTCAGGAAAGAGGTAAGAGGAAGAAAAAGAACATCTGCGGTTCTGAAAAGAAAAGGCAGAAAATGGCTGAGGCTATGAATCCTCCCCCGCAAAGCTCTCAAGAAGCTGGTCCCTCAAACGGGCTAACTTCGGAAGAGAAAGATGATGTAGAGAAGGCTGTCCTCAAAGACGGTCTTGGGAAGGCTAACCTAAAGGTTGGGCTCCATGCTGCGACATCATCAACTTCGAATCCTGAAGGTAGAAGGGTCCCAAAAACTGTTACCCAGAAACCGAAAGGCCAAAAAACGTTGTCGAATCCAGGAGGTGGAAGGGTCCCGAAAAAGGGTGCTCAGAAGCCAAAGGGACCATCAAAGGCTAGAGAGACGAAAACGTCCTCTCGACAGGCTGTCAGCTACGCGCAGGCGGCTAGAAGAGAGTTCGATACAATCGTTCAGGTAGTCGATGGGAGCATTACTGACGAGCAAGATGAATTGATTCAGCAAAAGTTGTTCCAACTCATGCTCACTTGTAATGAGATATCTCCAAGCTTTGCAGGGGTCTCTTTGAAGGCGGGAAAATTATATTTTTCCTGTCAAGATGAGGCTTCGTCAAACTGGTTGAAATCTGCGGCGTCTAACTGCAGTCCATGGGAGGGAGAAAGGCTCTCAGAAATGAGGGTCAGCGAACTTCCAAAGACGAAGTTAGTTAAAATCTGGATCCCAGGCCGTACCGAATCTGAGAAGGACGTCATGAAGGCGCTCAGTATTCAAAATGGTATGGATACTACGAAGTGGAAAGTCCAGTCGTATAGAAGAGCAACTGGGGCTACTAATATTAGTGGCTCAGGCTCTCTTTTATACGTGTATATCGATCTCGATAGCGCTTAAGCTATAAAAGATCGAAACGCCAAAATAAGTTTCAAATTTGGTCAGATAAACGTAAAGTTTATCAAGGCTAAAGGTGAAAACTAAACTGGCCAATAGATTCATATCCCGCGCTATAGCCAGTCTAGTAGTTAAGCAAATTAATTTGCAACATAGTATAAGCGGTTCATACACTCTTATGGCCTCACTAACTAAAAAGTTGCAAACAAAAGTAGTACTTATTCAAGAACCGTACATTATCAAGAACAGAGTCGCCGGTCTTTCACTGAAAGGCTGGAACACTCTGTACAATGCGGGTCCTGGAAAAGTTCGAGCATGCGTAGTCACGCATTCAAGCGTTGACGCGCAGCTCCTAATACAACTGTCATCAGAAGATCTGACGGTGGTTGCCATCAAACACAAAAGTCAGGGAGAAATACGAAAATTTATTATAGTTTCTTGCTACCTCCCTTACGACTCTACAGAACCCCCTCCAACAAATGAGCTCGCGCAAGTGGTCAACTATGCCAAAAACAACAATTTTGACATAGTAATTGGCTGCGATGCAAATGCTAATCATGAAAACTGGGGAAGTACCAATTCAAATTCTAGAGGCGAGGCGCTCCTAGAGTACCTTGTTACTACTGACTTGGAAATCCTAAACACTGGAGGGATACATACATTTGTAAACTCCAGGCGACAAGAAACCATAGACATAACTCTATGATCTAGATCTCTTCTTTCAGAGATCAAAGACTGGAGTGTGTCTATGGAACCCTCTATGAGCGATCATAGATACATTTCTCCTTAAAGGCTGATCCTGATAAGATCTTGGTCTTTAGAGATATTAAAAGAACCAACTGGCAAGAATTTCAAGATCTGCTGGCTACGGATGCGGATTCGATCAGGATCCCGAAGGTCTCTGCAATAGACAAATCAGTTGAAAAACTGACAAATCTGTTAACGGAGGCTTTCGAAGCATCTTGTCCGGTCACCAGAAAACCGAAAGACACAAAAATTGCTTGGTGGAACAAAGATCTGGAGCAGCTAAAAAGGAATTCCAAAAAACTTCTGAATAGAGCCTTAAAAACTCATGAAGAAGATGATTCCTATAGTGAAATCCTATAGTGAATCTAGAAGAGAATACAAAGGACTGATTCGGAAATCAAAGAAACAGTCCTTTCAAAAGTTCTGTGAAGGAATCGAAGATATTGCAGATGGAGCGGCTTTGCTTAAGGCCCTGAAAAGGGATCCAGTAGCAAAGTTACACAATCTGCAAACATCAGAAGGATCCTATACAGCATCGACAGAAGAAACATATAGAGTCCTCTTTCGAGCACACTTTCCGGGGAGTAGACTCGAAGATTTGCCTCTAGAAGATACTATCCAGGAGGCTACCATACCAAACCGTTCGGATTGGTCTATGGCAAGAAAGATAGTATGGCCTGAGGTCTTAGACTGTGCTATCAACTCTTTCGAACCATACAAAGCTCCTGGGCCGGATGGAATTTGGCCTATTATGCTTCAAAAATGCAGGAAAAGCATAAGCAAATGGCTCTCAAGAATCTTCACAGCCTGCATAGCCTTTGGATATATTCCAAAAGTATGGAGATCAGTGAGGGTCGCTTTCATCCCTAAACAAGGGAAAACAAACTATGCACTCCCTACTAGCTTCAGACCTATCAGTCTCTCTTCGTGTTTGTTAAAATGCCTAGAGAAACTGGTGGACAGGTATATTAGGGATGTATGTTTGATCAGAGTACCCCTGAACCGCAAACAACATGCCTATCAGTCAGGTAAGTCTACTGACTCAGTTCTTCAAGAAGTGGTCTCCCATATAGAGGAGGCTATCGTGAAGAAATAGATAACACTCGGTGCATTCTTGGACATTGAAGGGGCCTTTGACAAGGCAACTTTTGAGTCACTTCTAAACGGAGCAAGAAAGCACGGAGTAAACAACACAATACTGAGATGGATAGAAAAGATGTTAGAACAACGTCATCTGTTCATTCAGGTAGATGAAACTACTAAAGTTCAGGTGACGGCGGTTAGAGGATGCCCACAAGGAGGTGTTCTATTGCCTTTACTAAGGAACATGTTGGTAGACGAACTCCTTAGTATACTGAACCAGGAAGGATGTAAGAATGGAGGCCCATCTTTATGTAAGAATGGAGGCCCTCAAAGTTGCAAGAAGGTTGCAAACTCTAGGGAATACTAGAGGATGTAGGCACAAACATAAGAGGCTATGGAAGGACTTAGAAGAGGAGCAAAAAGAGTTCTTCATGCCAACAGATGACATCACTACATACGTATCTTTGAAGAAGAGATATGAAGTAGAAATCCCGACAAGAGAGACCTGGCGTGGTTCAGAACAGCAGGCCAGGTCCTCAAATACCTCGGACATTTTCACTGACGGATCCCTTACGGCTCTAGGCGCGGGAGCTGGAGTGTTCTTTGAAAAAGAGCAACTTGAATTCCAGTTCCCTCTTGGCAAACACTGCACAGTCTTCCAGGCTGAAGTCTTTGCCATAAACGCAGCAGTGAATATAATAAAAGAGCAAAGATTGTCTAACAAAGTCATTAGAATCTTTAGTGACAGTCAGGCTGCCTTAAAAGCTCTTGAAAGTAACATCATCAAATCTAGATTGGTGGGAGAATGTTCGGAAGCCCTAAACCTCATAGGGCTCCGAAACAAGGTACAACTGATCTGGATACCGGGTCATAGTGGCCTGACTGGAAATGAGAAGGCTGACGAACTAGCCAGATCATCGGCGTGAAACATTTATGGCCCGGAACCAGCAGTTGGTATATCTATTGGTAATATTAAACTATCAATAGAAAACACCCTGAAAAGGGATGCAAATATTCTTTGGGAGCGTATGGAAGGCCACAGGGCCTCCAAAATATATGCACCAAGAATAAACCCAAAATAACCAACTTCCTGGTAACTCTCAATAGAGGAGACTGTAGGAAGATGGTGGACATACTTACTGGTCATAACCACATGAATAAACACATGTGTAGACTAGCACTAAGTGACGACCCAACCTGTAGACACTGTCTGGAAGAGGAAGAAACCTCCACACACGTTGTAGGAGAGTGCTTAGCTCTTTCAAGGCTGAGACTCAGGCTGCTGGAAACGCACTACATAACCTCAGAAAACTTCTGCAGGATAGATCCCCCAAACCTATTGGCCTTTATCAAAAGGGTCGACTAAGTTGAGGGGTGGAGGACGGCATAAAGGGCTAAAAAGCCTACATGCCGGCTCTGACATATTAGGGCCACCTCCGTAGAAGGAAAAAAAAAATGTGAATATTATTTTGTGCTAAGTGATTTTCTTTTATTTTTATATGCTGTTGTATATGAGGATACTCTGACGTTTTAATCATACAGGAACACCTATCAAATACCTATATAGTACATACATATTCTTAAGTCTAAAAGCATAATTATTATGCTACTATTATTATACTTTATTATATTATCTGTCTATTATTTTTTTTAATTGAAAACTTTAAAAATAATAAAAAAAAAATTGTATCCAAAATAATTATTGGTAATTTTCATTTATAACTTAAACTTTACATTGCTTTGGCTATTTCGAAAAAAAGCATTATAATATTATAGACGTGAAAAGGTAGAATATACATATTTTTTATCTTTCAATCGTAAAAACGAAATTTTTATCAAGAATAAGCGGAATGTTGTCAATTTACAAGACAGTAAATTTTGAGAAATATAACACATTTATTTTATACATATGTACCTACATTCATAGTTTTTATTCTTCAATTCAAGCAAAATATAAAAATTAAATTTTTACTAGAAACAGAAAAAGAAAATTATGACCAGTGGTATAACTATATGTTTGAGTATAGTTACTATATATATCATACATAATATAACAAATATATGTATATGGATACTATATTTTGGTATGATAATGTCATAATATATGTACTGGCATTGATATGATACATTTCTACACAAATAACATTTTTAAACTTACAAAACAAAAATAAAAAAATGTAAGTGTGTGTATAAAATTAGCTAAGAAAAATTTTTTCACCATAATTCTGAATGGTGAATTTTTTCTTATTATTTCTATGTTTTGTTTTTCTTATTCTTCTAAGTACAATTCGATCGCTAAAATCAGTTTATACTTTTGTTTTAGCTTTGACTCTCTATATACAATATATTTACTCAATGGTAGTAGTAAGGTAGTTTCAAATAATTTACATTCAAATGATAATAGAGAATAAAAATTTGTAGAATAAAATTATAATTAATTAAAATTAGAAGAATTATTGTAATGTATCAAAAGATGTGATGATTTTGGACCTCTTTCTCCATTATTTTAGCTACGACAGGATCAAGCATATTGGTCTGTAGTTGTTTAAATCTGTTTTATCCCCATTTTTAAAAAATAGGTAGTATTTTACCTAATTTTAATTCATTTAGAACCATACATTCTCTTAGCGATTTATTTATTAAACTTGAGATTGCTTCACATAATGATTCATTGAAAATTTTTAACATGTGAGCTGATATGCTAAGCAGATCAGTTGATTTTGTGTTCCTCAATTTTTTGATGATATTAAAAGTTGATTGTTTGTAAACTTTGTTTGTTAAATTCAAAGGTTTTATCCGTCTTGTGTTGCGCATAAAAGATTCTTGATTCGAATTTCTTTGTTAGATTTTCTTCAATATTGACTAAATACTTATTTAGCTTATTCAACTTGTTTATTGCTTGGTTTCTGGATAAATCTTTAATTTATTATTTTAACTTGCATTTTTGACCTTTACAATAGAGTGCTTCATTTATACAGCCCCACGTTTTAGAATAATCTCCATTGCTATCATTAAATTTCTTTGTGTAATATGAAATTTTTAATGCTCTTTTCCTACTAGCTACTTTGTTTCTGTAGTATTTGTATTGTCTTTCAAAATCAACATGAAATGAAATGAAATGGGGTCATCTTTTGTTGGAAGCTATGATTTGATGTACTTGGGGTTACTCTTTGGGTGTTCGTCGGCTTCGGCTTGTGTTCGGCTTCCTGTAGATTGCGAACTGTATTTCAGTATCTCTCTTATATACTAAAATATCTAAGAAATGTAGTTGATGATTCTCTTCAATTTTTGCTGTGAGTTTTATGTTCTCATGAATATTGTTAAGGTTGTTCAGGATCTTGTCTAATTCGTTCCGGTTGATGATAAAGAATACGTCATCTACATACCTCATCCAATATTTTGGTAAATTTCCTTCTTTGTGTATTTTATCTTCTATTTTTTGCATGAATATTATAATAATATAATATAATAATAATAATAATTCTTTATTTCATTAACAACTTAAGCTAACTTACGTACTAAATTTACAAAATTTATATAACAAATTAATTCAAATTTCTTAGCCTATTATTTTAACGAAATAGCTAGGTTCAATCTGTTATCGAAACGATAAGTGGCGATTGAACCCTTAGATAAAAAACAAATCAATTTATTAATGGGGAAATTGAGTATAAAATATAATAAAATATTAATATAATAAAATAATTATTATGCTTATGCTATTAAAAACTAAAAATTAGAACAAAATTCTAAGAGAAATTATATAAACAAATGAAAAATTAAAAGTTCAAAAAAATAACAAAATATTTAGAAAAATATAAAATTTTGGAATAATAGAAATTTAAAAGTATAAAAGTATTAAAAACAAAAAGAAAAAATGTTAGACTAATGGGTTCAAAAGATTTTCAATAGAGTGATTATCAAAAGATAAGAGCCATGATTTAATATTCTTAAGAAATTTGACTTCAACTCTTTCGCATCAATAATTTTCTGGCAACTTGTTGAATAGATGAGGCGCAGTGACAATATAAAAATGACAAAAGTATGATTTGTTGATCGTTGGAATATATGTAAAATGTGTGGTATTTACTCTTAAATTGTAAGTTCCATAAAGCCTAGCTGCAGTATAACCAGAATTGTTATAGAATGTTTTGAGGACTTTATAGAAATACATATGTCTTAAAGGAAGTAATCCTAAATTCTTAAACAAAATAAGACTTGGAGTTCTACGATTGACCATAATACGAATAGCATGTTTTTGCTTGAGAAGCAATGGTTCAATTTGATTGAAATAGGTTCACTGCATAATTTTCGATGGAGCGTCTTCAGTTGATTTACTACTTCTGAATCCTGATTAAAAATCACTCAAAAAATTAATTTCATTAAGAAATTAATTTCATTCTAGATTTAATAGCTTTCTGAAAATCCTTAGAGAAAACTGATAACAGAGAAATAGTTCTGTAATTAGTTAAAGACAGAGTGTCACCTTTCTTATGAAGTGGAATAACCATGGAATAAAAGTCGAGTTTCCTTTCACTAATCATTTGTATTTATTTTGCAAATATCGATATTTCGGAACCAACTTACTTCCTTCATCAGTGCTTTGCGACTATTTAATATTTACACTACATTACTCCTTACTACATACTCCTTACATATAATTATATAATTTGAACCCTTAATAATATGCTCATTTTGTTAACAATAGTAATTCCTTAATAGTGCTACCTAATCTACAGTGTTTTATTTATTAAATTTTTTTTTTTTTTTTTTGTATAATTATTATTTATTGCATTTAAACTAGTCTTACGCAATAACCCTTATTCTAGTATTTATGATCTTAATTCTACCTGAACCTGATTTTTAATTTTAAAGTAATCTAAATAATGGTGAGAATCCACTACCTACATCATTATTAAGTCTGTTGTTAACAGGTTCTCTAGATATTGCCAGGCTTTCATACATATCTAGTTTATTATTTTTGTTTACCTCTTTTATTAATTTTAAACTATTCTTATTATATGATGTTCTTCTTCAACTATATGTTGCGCTATAGCTGACCTAAAATTCGTGTAGTTTCTTTTCCTCGCCAATTGTGCTTCCCTCATATGTTCCTGGAATCTAACTGTAATTAACCTCTTGGATTGTCCTATGTAAGTTTTTGTGCAATCTTGGCATGATATTTTGTATATATCACTTACTTTTTCTATGCTCTTCTTATCTTTAGCACATCCTAACAGATTACATAATTTGAGATTTCTGCCTTTAGTTACTACATTTAAGTTGTATTTCTTAAATATATTGCTAAATTTTTTTGTGTATGCGGAATGTGTTACACAGATTCGTTTTGGCTTCTCCATATTTTTGTTTTGTTCGAATAAAGTTGAGAGATTTTCTATTTCAGTTCTATGGATCTTCTTCTTTATTATTTTCTCAATATTTTCTTTCATAAATCCATTTACTTCTGCTGTGTCCTCAATATATAATTTTTCCTTTTTGAAGTTTTCTTCTGATAAAGGTGTGGCCAGTAGTCTGTTAATCATTGTATGATATGCTGCCATCTTTTGTACATGGGGGTGGTTTGAATGGGAAGGGATAGTTCTTTTAGTTGTCGTAATTTTCCTATAGATATCAAAATTTATTTTTCCTTCCCTTCTAATTAATTTGATATCTATGAACGGAATTTCCCCATTTTTTTCATTTTCCATTGCGAAAGTTATATTGTTATGGATGTTATTGAGTTTAACAAGTAAACTTTCCATTTTGGTTTTTTCCCCTACTGCGTTAATATCATCTACATATCGCATCCAGATCCTCGGCATAATTCCTTCTTCTACTATCCTTTCTTCTATAAAATTCATGAAGATTTCGCTCAATATAGGGGATAGTGGATTTCCCATAGCTGTGCCTTTTGTGGTTTTGTAATACTTCCCTCTAAACATTAAATAGTTTTCATTCATACAAAGGGCTGCCAATTTTATGTAGCATTTGGTTTTTTGTTTCCATTTCCTCGAATCATCCATTTTGTTGAGCCATTTCTCTAGTTTTATAATGGCTTCTTTAACTGGTATGCTAGGGAAAAGTGATTTGACATCAAATGATACTAGCTCTTCACTTTCCCCTAATTCGGTATCCTTTATTGTTTCGATCAGTTCAGCTGTATTTTTTATAGCTCTTGTGCTCATTTCTCTTCCTAGGTTTTTGAACTCTGCTACTAACCATTTTGCTATGTTGTATGTTGGTGAGTTGGAATCTGCAATTATTTTCCTCATTTCATTTCCATCTTTGTGAATTTTTGGTTGGCATCTAATTCTAGGCAATGAAGGGTTCGGCATTCTTAAGTTTGTTATCTTTTCTATGCTACCCTTACACTCTTTTAGAATTTTTTCTACTCTTCTTACTGAATCTGGCAAGGGATTCTTTCTAAGTTCGAAAAAATTCCCGGATTTAAGTTTTTCTTCTACCAGATTATCATACTCCTCTTTATCCTTAATGACTATTTTGTTTCCTTTGTCTGCTTTTAAGTAATGAACTGGTTTTTCTTTTAGAGATTTTAATATTTGTTGTTCTTTACAAGTTTTCCCATCTGTTGTTTGACATTCACTTTTGATGATCTTTTTAATTTCTCCCCTAATGTCATTTTTGCATTCTTCATTCAAATATTTCATATTTGATTCAATGTCTACAATTATCTCTTCCCGGGGTGCTCTACTTTTTATAGCGTTTATTATAGGTTTTTTATAGCCATTATAAAACTAGAGGAATGGCTCAACAAAATGGATGATTTGAGGGAATGGAAACAAAAAACCAAATGCTACATAAAATTGACTGCCCTTTGTATGAATGAAAACTATTTCATGTTTAGAGGGAAGTATTACAAAACCACAAAAGGCACAGCTATGGGAAATCCACTATCCCCTATATTGAGCGAAATCTTCATGAATTTTATAGAAGAAAGGATAGTAGAAGAAGGAATTATGCCCAGGATCTGGATGCGATATGTAGATGATATTATCGCAGTAGGGGAAAAAACCAAAGTTTACTTGTTAAACTCAATAACATCCATAACAACATAACTTTCACAATGGAAAATGAAAAAATGGGGAAATTCCGTTCCTAGATATCAAATTAATGAGAAGGGAAGGAAAAATAAATTTTGATATCTATAGGAAAATTACGACAACTAAAAGAACTATCCCTTCCGATTAAAACCACCCCATGGACAAAAGATGGCAGCATATCATACAATGATTAACAGACTACTGACCACACCTTTATCAGAAGAAAACTTCAAAAAGGAAAAATTATATATTGAGGACACAGTAGAAGTAAATGGATTTATGAAAGAAAATATTGAGAAAATAATAAAGAAGAAGATCCATAGAACTGAAATGGAAAATCTCTCAACTTTATTCGAACAAAACAAGAACATGGAGAAGCCAAAACGAATCTGTGTAACACATTCCGCATACACAAAAAAATTTAGCAATATATTTAAGAAATACAACTTAAATGTAGTCACTACTAGCAGAAATCTCAAATTATGTAATCTGTTAGGATCTGCTAAAGATAAGAAAAGCATAGAAGAAGTAAGTGGTATATACAAAATAGCATGCCAAGATTGCACAAAAACTTACATAGGACAATCCAAGAGGTTAATTACAGTTAGATTCCAGGAACATATGAGGGAAGCACAATTGGCGAGGAAAAGAAACTACACGAATTTTAGGTCAGCTGTACCGCAACATATAGTTGAAGAAGAACATCATATAAATAAGAATAGTTTAAAATTAATAAAAGAGGTAAACAAAAATAATAAACTAGATATGTATGAAAGCCTGGCAATATCTAGAGAACCTGTTAACAACAGACTTAATAATGATGTAGGTAGTGGACTCTCACCATTATTTAGATTACTTTAAAATTAAAAATCAGGTTCAGGTAGAATTAAGATCATAAATACTAGAATAAGGGTTATTGCGTAAGACTAGTTTAAATGCAACAAATAATAATTATACAAAAAAAAAAAAAAATTTAATAAATAAAACACTGTAGATTAGGTAGCACTATTAAGGAATTACTATTGTTAACAAATCTTCTCACCATTATTTAGATTACTTTAAAATTAAAAATCAGGTTCAGGTAGAATTAAGATCATAAATACTAGAATAAGGGTTATTGCGTAAGACTAGTTTAAATGCAACAAATAATAATTATACAAAAAAAAAAAAAAATTTAATAAATAAAACACTGTAGATTAGGTAGCACTATTAAGGAATTACTATTGTTAACAAAATGAGCATATTATTAAGGGTTCAAATTATATAATTATATGTAAGGATTAGTGTAAATATTAATTAGTCGCAAAGCACTGACGAAGGAAGTAAGTTGCTTCCGAAATATCGATATTTGCAAAATAAATACAAATGGTTAGTGAAAAGAAACTCGACTTTTATTCCATTAATCTGAACATATCACTAAAAACAAATATGATTATCAAAAACAAATGGAATAACCAGTGCTGTTTTCAAAGATTCTGGAAAAATTCCATTTTTCATATTTAAATTAAAATAAAACACAGAACACCTGATATCTGTAGTGAAATATTTTTCAATACTAAACTTAAAATTTTGTCACAAGCTACTGGTTTAGGTGATTTTAATGACATTAAAATTTTGTAAATTTCGAGGGAAGTAAAGTTAACAAAGAAAAAACTATTAGTTTGATATCGCTCACTCCTGATGTTGTTATCACACTGACATTCTACGTTATCGACAACATTAAGATCTTGGAATGCATTAGTTATATTAGTAAAATAATCGTTAAATAAATTAGCTACAATCAAGGGTCTGAAATAGTAGTGTTATTTTCTTTAATAACGATACTAACATTTTGTTCATTTCTATTCAAAATTTCATTCACAAGACCCCATTCCTTTTTAGTACTACCTATACTATCAGCTAATCTACAACTGTAGTAATTATCTCTACATCTAGAAATTTCATTTTTTAATTCACGACAAAGCTTTTCGTAATATTTTTTGATTCTTAAATTATGAGCATGTTTCCTTACCCTTAACATAAGTTTCTGTTTCATTTTAATTTTTCTTAACAATGATGAAGATCTCCACGGCTTAAACCATTTTGTGTTATTCGTATTTTTATTAGCGATTGAGCTACAATTTAAAATGTGACCTTGCACTTTATTAAGAAATATATCAACTGCAACAGAAGGATCATCAGAAGCGTAGACTTCACCCACATTTCAAAAACTAAAATAGGAGTGGCAGCATGTAAAACGTTCACGTTGAAAAATCAACGTGAAGTGTTTTAACGTCAAAAATTTTTTTTGGTAGAAATTCCGAAAATTCGGAAAAATATTGCGAATGTTCGGAAATTATTTTGGCAATCGAATTGACTTATTTAAAACTTCAAAAGACATATGTTTTTCAAATTTTGGATTAAAACGTAAACAAAAAAAATATAATTATTGTGTAAAAAGAAAAAGTGAATAGTGTATTAATAAAAGAATAAAGAAGAACTAGCTATTCCCGGCGTAACATTCGCCAGTCTAGCATTAGCATTATAAATGAAACAATTTATTTTATTTGTTTATTTTCTTTTTTTTTTTTAAAAAGAATAAATGTTTTACATATTTTTTTATTACATAATAAATAAGTTACAAATTGAAAAACTTAAAACTAAAATTCACTTTATTTAATATCTTAAAAATAGTTTAACATTTTAATACTTATTCAAACATTTCATAATATTTTATACTACACTAACACTATCAAAAGATCGTACTCTAGTCAAAGCAACATGCAACTGTGAAATAGAGAATTGTGTTTTTAGTGAAATATTTGAATAAGTATTAAAATGTTAAACTATTTTTAATAAATAAAAAATATGTAAAACATTGATTTTTTTTAAAGAAAATAAACAAATTAAATAAATTGTTTCATTTATAATGCTAATGCTAGACCGGCGAATGTTACGCCGGGAATAGCTTGTAATTTACAATATTGCTTGATCTATCTATAACTATTTTTGTTATATTTCTTATTTAGGTATTTATTTATTTATTAAACAGTGAACCTGTAGATAAATCTGCAGGCCTACTTCGCGTTTATATTTTTTTTCACTGTATGTATTAAAATTTTATTTTCACAACAGGTAGGTAGGTATTATAATACGTATGGTATCATAAATTATTATAATTATAATTATTATTGTTATTTAAATAATAATAATAAAATGAATAAAATTATAATTTACAATATTTATAATATACTTAATATGTACAATTATAATAAATAATAATTTTATTTGTTTTTCATAGAATCAAATTGAAAATTTTGACCGCTAATAGTTTTGAAGAGAAACTTGTATATAAGGCAGCGTTTATACGTGTTTGAATTGTGTTTATAACGTATAATAATGATGTTCATTAAAGTTTGACATCCGACTTTGTTATAGAATATCATAATTTTTTTTTTTAAATAATAGTGCTCGACACACATTTTCGTATTTCGCTAGTTGAAAAAGTGATTTTGCGAGAAAAGGTATTTATAAACTCCTAATTGTGTTATGCCAATATATTGAAAGATATACATTAAAAAATACAAAAAATGTGTATTAAATATTATTATTATTCATCAATACAAATAATACTTGAATAATTAATTGATTTACTATTTAAATATTTATATTTTGTAAATGTTCTGAAATTACACTGAACATTTATATCTGTTTATAAGTATTTATTATTAGTACTCGTCACGTATATTCGTATCTTCGTATCTTCGTATTTTGCAAGTTTAGAAAATGGATTTTGCATGCAGAAATATAGTATACTTTGCAACTATATTTGTTTATCTTTGAGATATGTAATTAAAACTTTTGAAATAAAATTTGATGTAATTGCAATAAAATTTGTAAATGTAATAAAAATAAGTAAAACAAAACTTTCACGAAACAAAACTGATGTCTAAACGCTCGCTAACAAATACTATTAATAGAGACGTACATTGCAACAAAATGCGGCAAACAGAGATGACGCTGGCAGTATAGATATGAAATTAAATGTATTTAAACTAAATACATACCACACCCACATTAAAAACACATTAAAATAGCCTGAGATACGTTTTTTGTGTTTTTTTTTATTATCATAATAGCCCTAACTATTTTAAAACCCAAAATAAAAAACAAAACATTTATTTATAAAATTTATACTTTTATTTCACTTCTTTTAAATTTTGGTTTTGTCGTTTTGGTATTATTAGGTATGACCATTATAGTAAAGGTTATGATTGGTTACGACTTTGTTAAATCATATCGAATCATATGGGCCATTAACAAAGTATCATATGACATCATATGACGCCTTATGACTATTATATTTAGGGGTAAAGCCAATAATAATAATGGTTATTCTCTCATTCGTCAGTTTTTATTGTTATATTGTTATCCCGCTAGGGTCTCTGATGTAGGTAAGGGTAGTCAGTGAGTTTTCTTTTTAAAGTTTTTTTAATTTTTATATGTACTAAATTTGCCGTGTATTGAATTAGAACTTGATAATAATGCCGTAACATATTTTGTTTTTCTTGTTCTTAGCAGATAGTAAATTTCGGTTTATGATTCTCCATGTACAATATAATATTTACTCAATGCTACTGCGCATTTGAAGTTATACTTTATAATTATTTGTTAATAAAATAAATAAATTTCAATTATTGGAAATGAACTGTACAAAAATTCATTTTATTTAGATTCAAAATCAAAAAACATTCTTAATTCAAATTGATTGTAACTCAACCATACAAAATCAAATTATATACATATATATTATTTATTATATTTGCCTTAATTAACTTGCCTTGGACTTTATATGTTTGTTTCAATTTGCTTCAATTCAACAAAATACCCATTTCAATAACCATTTAACCAAAGTATATCCATAAAAAGAGTAAGAACTCATGTATGGATTCATTTGTTTGCACACAAATTCATATACAAATTTGATAAACATTGTCAGAAATAGACGATAATAAGAACGTGTAAGAAAAAGAAAAAATATAGTAAACAAAAGAGAGTAACAAAAAAAGTTGGCTGAAATTAAATAAATAAAGTTTATAATTTTGAAAAAAAATTTCGACAAAAATTTCGTTGAAATATTTAACAATATTATTTTCTAAATTGTATCAACTATGCATAAGATTTTTAGGAGACCTAACTAAAACAGCGTTATCATATTCTTTAAATTCTGTGATTTGTAAATAGTAATCCTCAGTATTATTTTATAATCGTATACCAAAATAATAAATATTTAGGTTTACTAATATAATTAATAAAAAATAATAATGTTTGTCACTCCAAATTATTACTTACAAAAATATTAATAATATTTTATATTATTGTAATGTAATTATAATTTAATATTTTTAATAGGTATATACGAAAATAATAATGTTTAAAACGAAAATAATAAATATAATAAAATAATAAAAGATCAGAATTAATCCTCGCATAAGGGAACAAACTAAATTAGAACTAACATTTTTTGCCACCCTGCCTGATATAAATAATGGGAGGAAACGTAAACAAATCCAAAGGAGAATAATGAGAACGCAAAATTATTTTACAGTATAAAGCAAAAGGCAAACATCTGTTTTGGACCTTTTCTCTCTCATAATAAATTTGGTATACGATAAGTAAATGTAAAGTTTACCTCTTTTAACTAATGATATTTTGCTCGGTTTGGTATTTCTTAAAAATTAGGTTTACGTAAAATGGGAGTGTATATTCTTGTTAATATAGATTATAGATATTCTTTGCATTCAACTAAGGTGAAATTTACATATGTGTGTCTACTAATAATGGAATATGGATATTTGATAAAGTTAAAATTTGGTTTCTCTTTAAATTCACTATATTTATTGACATTTCTATGGTGTAAAGAAGCAAAAAAAGAAAAACAAAAAAGGAATATGTACAAAATAGTGTGCAATACAAATCATTATCATTATATTTCAATCATTTTCTATTATTATTCAATTTCAATTATTTTCAATCATCATTTTCATTATATTTTTTTTGTGTTTTTAATTTGGTTTCTTTTATTAATCTCTTTCTTTTATTATTTCTCTTTCTCTTTAAGTATATGTACGTAACGTACATGTGTCATATAGGGCTTGAATTTGTTACATACATAATCATATGGCTTAGTTTAATTGAAAATAATGTGCAAACATTATTTATGGAAGAAAACAAAATTTGAACCATTAAAGTATCAGTTATCTATCACTCAGTTACAAACTACTCTTCTCGCATGTAAAAAAAGTTCAATTTCGATTTATGCATGTATATATTATACTTTTATTTGCCAATTTATGCTTAGGCAGCGTTTACACGTCGGACAAAATCGAATTTTATCGTAGATAAAGTCGGATGACTGTTTACATTTCAGACTTTTTCTCAGATTTAATCTACGATTTTACGTCAAATATTTTTTGTATTTAACAGGGTTTCTTTTTATAAAGCGCGTAATTTTTTATTGGTGAAAATTTTTTAATACGTAAATTAAAAAGTTCAAAGGTATCTAATCAAAAATCTCCAAAAAAATTTTTAAAATATACCTACCTACATATTTTTATAAACTTTGTTACAGTAATATAAAATATAATTACACATTTGAAGTATAAGCAATAATAACCAATTTGCGTTAGAGTGAATTTTAGTGCCATTTGATTATGTGTTGTTCTTTGAAATGCTAGACCGGCGAATGTTACGCCGGGAATAGCTTGTAATTTACAATATTGCTTGATCTATCTATAACTATTTTTGTTATATTTCTTATTTAGGTATTTATTTATTTATTAAACAGTGAACCTGTAGATAAATCTGCAGGCCTACTTCGCGTTTATATTTTTTTCACTGTATGTATTAAAATTTTATTTTCACAACAGGTAGGTAGGTATTATAATACGTATGGTATCATAAATTATTATAATTATAATTATTATTGTTATTTAAATAATAATAATAAAATGAATAAAATTATAATTTACAATATTTATAATATACTTAATATGTACAATTATAATAAATAATAATTTTATTTGTTTTTCATAGAATCAAATTGAAAATTTTGACCGCTAATAGTTTTGAAGAGAAACTTGTATATAAGGCAGCGTTTATACGTGTTTGAATTGTGTTTATAACGTATAATAATGATGTTCATTAAAGTTTGACATCCGACTTTGTTATAGAATATCATAATTTTTTTTTTTAAATAATAGTGCTCGACACACATTTTCGTATTTCGCTAGTTGAAAAAGTGATTTTGCGAGAAAAGGTATTTATAAACTCCTAATTGTGTTATGCCAATATATTGAAAGATATACATTAAAAAATACAAAAAATGTGTATTAAATATTATTATTATTCATCAATACAAATAATACTTGAATAATTAATTGATTTACTATTTAAATATTTATATTTTGTAAATGTTCTGAAATTACACTGAACATTTATATCTGTTTATAAGTATTTATTATTAGTACTCGTCACGTATATTCGTATCTTCGTATCTTCGTATTTTGCAAGTTTAGAAAATGGATTTTGCATGCAGAAATATAGTATACTTTGCAACTATATTTGTTTATCTTTGAGATATGTAATTAAAACTTTTGAAATAAAATTTGATGTAATTGCAATAAAATTTGTAAATGTAATAAAAATAAGTAAAACAAAACTTTCACGAAACAAAACTGATGTCTAAACGCTCGCTAACAAATACTATTAATAGAGACGTACATTGCAACAAAATGCGGCAAACAGAGATGACGCTGGCAGTATAGATATGAAATTAAATGTATTTAAACTAAATACATACCACACCCACATTAAAAACACATTAAAATAGCCTGAGATACGTTTTTTGTGTTTTTTTTTATTATCATAATAGCCCTAACTATTTTAAAACCCAAAATAAAAAACAAAACATTTATTTATAAAATTTATACTTTTATTTCACTTCTTTTAAATTTTGGTTTTGTCGTTTTGGTATTATTAGGTATGACCATTATAGTAAAGGTTATGATTGGTTACGACTTTGTTAAATCATATCGAATCATATGGGCCATTAACAAAGTATCATATGACATCATATGACGCCTTATGACTATTATATTTAGGGGTAAAGCCAATAATAATAATGGTTATTCTCTCATTCGTCAGTTTTTATTGTTATATTGTTATCCCGCTAGGGTCTCTGATGTAGGTAAGGGTAGTCAGTGAGTTTTCTTTTTAAAGTTTTTTTAATTTTTATATGTACTAAATTTGCCGTGTATTGAATTAGAACTTGATAATAATGCCGTAACATATTTTGTTTTTCTTGTTCTTAGCAGATAGTAAATTTCGGTTTATGATTCTCCATGTACAATATAATATTTACTCAATGCTACTGCGCATTTGAAGTTATACTTTATAATTATTTGTTAATAAAATAAATAAATTTCAATTATTGGAAATGAACTGTACAAAAATTCATTTTATTTAGATTCAAAATCAAAAAACATTCTTAATTCAAATTGATTGTAACTCAACCATACAAAATCAAATTATATACATATATATTATTTATTATATTTGCCTTAATTAACTTGCCTTGGACTTTATATGTTTGTTTCAATTTGCTTCAATTCAACAAAATACCCATTTCAATAACCATTTAACCAAAGTATATCCATAAAAAGAGTAAGAACTCATGTATGGATTCATTTGTTTGCACACAAATTCATATACAAATTTGATAAACATTGTCAGAAATAGACGATAATAAGAACGTGTAAGAAAAAGAAAAAATATAGTAAACAAAAGAGAGTAACAAAAAAAGTTGGCTGAAATTAAATAAATAAAGTTTATAATTTTGAAAAAAAATTTCGACAAAAATTTCGTTGAAATATTTAACAATATTATTTTCTAAATTGTATCAACTATGCATAAGATTTTTAGGAGACCTAACTAAAACAGCGTTATCATATTCTTTAAATTCTGTGATTTGTAAATAGTAATCCTCAGTATTATTTTATAATCGTATACCAAAATAATAAATATTTAGGTTTACTAATATAATTAATAAAAAATAATAATGTTTGTCACTCCAAATTATTACTTACAAAAATATTAATAATATTTTATATTATTGTAATGTAATTATAATTTAATATTTTTAATAGGTATATACGAAAATAATAAATATAATAAAATAATAAAAGATCAGAATTAATCCTCGCATAAGGGAACAAACTAAATTAGAACTAACATTTTTTGCCACCCTGCCTGATATAAATAATGGGAGGAAACGTAAACAAATCCAAAGGAGAATAATGAGAACGCAAAATTATTTTACAGTATAAAGCAAAAGGCAAACATCTGTTTTGGACCTTTTCTCTCTCATAATAAATTTGGTATACGATAAGTAAATGTAAAGTTTACCTCTTTTAACTAATGATATTTTGCTCGGTTTGGTATTTCTTAAAAATTAGGTTTACGTAAAATGGGAGTGTATATTCTTGTTAATATAGATTATAGATATTCTTTGCATTCAACTAAGGTGAAATTTACATATGTGTGTCTACTAATAATGGAATATGGATATTTGATAAAGTTAAAATTTGGTTTCTCTTTAAATTCACTATATTTATTGACATTTCTATGGTGTAAAGAAGCAAAAAAGAAAAACAAAAAAGGAATATGTACAAAATAGTGTGCAATACAAATCATTATCATTATATTTCAATCATTTTCTATTATTATTCAATTTCAATTATTTTCAATCATCATTTTCATTATATTTTTTTTGTGTTTTTAATTTGGTTTCTTTTATTAATCTCTTTCTTTTATTATTTCTCTTTCTCTTTAAGTATATGTACGTAACGTACATGTGTCATATAGGGCTTGAATTTGTTACATACATAATCATATGGCTTAGTTTAATTGAAAATAATGTGCAAACATTATTTATGGAAGAAAACAAAATTTGAACCATTAAAGTATCAGTTATCTATCACTCAGTTACAAACTACTCTTCTCGCATGTAAAAAAAGTTCAATTTCGATTTATGCATGTATATATTATACTTTTATATGCCAATTTATGCTTAGGCAGCGTTTACACGTCGGACAAAATCGAATTTTATCGTAGATAAAGTCGGATGACTGTTTACATTTCAGACTTTTTCTCAGATTTAATCTACGATTTTACGTCAAATATTTTTTGTATTTAACAGGGTTTCTTTTTATAAAGCGCGTAATTTTTTATTGGTGAAAATTTTTTAATACGTAAATTAAAAAGTTCAAAGGTATCTAATCAAAAATCTCCAAAAAAATTTTTAAAATATACCTACCTACATATTTTTATAAACTTTGTTACAGTAATATAAAATATAATTACACATTTGAAGTATAAGCAATAATAACCAATTTGCGTTAGAGTGAATTTTAGTGCCATTTGATTATATGTGTTGTTCTTTGAAATGCTAGACCGGCGAATGTTACGCCGGGAATAGCTTGTAATTTACAATATTGCTTGATCTATCTATAACTATTTTTGTTATATTTCTTATTTAGGTATTTATTTATTTATTAAACAGTGAACCTGTAGATAAATCTGCAGGCCTACTTCGCGTTTATATTTTTTTCACTGTATGTATTAAAATTTTATTTTCACAACAGGTAGGTAGGTATTATAATACGTATGGTATCATAAATTATTATAATTATAATTATTATTGTTATTTAAATAATAATAATAAAATGAATAAAATTATAATTTACAATATTTATAATATACTTAATATGTACAATTATAATAAATAATAATTTTATTTGTTTTTCATAGAATCAAATTGAAAATTTTGACCGCTAATAGTTTTGAAGAGAAACTTGTATATAAGGCAGCGTTTATACGTGTTTGAATTGTGTTTATAACGTATAATAATGATGTTCATTAAAGTTTGACATCCGACTTTGTTATAGAATATCATAATTTTTTTTTTTAAATAATAGTGCTCGACACACATTTTCGTATTTCGCTAGTTGAAAAAGTGATTTTGCGAGAAAAGGTATTTATAAACTCCTAATTGTGTTATGCCAATATATTGAAAGATATACATTAAAAAATACAAAAAATGTGTATTAAATATTATTATTATTCATCAATACAAATAATACTTGAATAATTAATTGATTTACTATTTAAATATTTATATTTTGTAAATGTTCTGAAATTACACTGAACATTTATATCTGTTTATAAGTATTTATTATTAGTACTCGTCACGTATATTCGTATCTTCGTATCTTCGTATTTTGCAAGTTTAGAAAATGGATTTTGCATGCAGAAATATAGTATACTTTGCAACTATATTTGTTTATCTTTGAGATATGTAATTAAAACTTTTGAAATAAAATTTGATGTAATTGCAATAAAATTTGTAAATGTAATAAAAATAAGTAAAACAAAACTTTCACGAAACAAAACTGATGTCTAAACGCTCGCTAACAAATACTATTAATAGAGACGTACATTGCAACAAAATGCGGCAAACAGAGATGACGCTGGCAGTATAGATATGAAATTAAATGTATTTAAACTAAATACATACCACACCCACATTAAAAACACATTAAAATAGCCTGAGATACGTTTTTTGTGTTTTTTTTTATTATCATAATAGCCCTAACTATTTTAAAACCCAAAATAAAAAACAAAACATTTATTTATAAAATTTATACTTTTATTTCACTTCTTTTAAATTTTGGTTTTGTCGTTTTGGTATTATTAGGTATGACCATTATAGTAAAGGTTATGATTGGTTACGACTTTGTTAAATCATATCGAATCATATGGGCCATTAACAAAGTATCATATGACATCATATGACGCCTTATGACTATTATATTTAGGGGTAAAGCCAATAATAATAATGGTTATTCTCTCATTCGTCAGTTTTTATTGTTATATTGTTATCCCGCTAGGGTCTCTGATGTAGGTAAGGGTAGTCAGTGAGTTTTCTTTTTAAAGTTTTTTTAATTTTTATATGTACTAAATTTGCCGTGTATTGAATTAGAACTTGATAATAATGCCGTAACATATTTTGTTTTTCTTGTTCTTAGCAGATAGTAAATTTCGGTTTATGATTCTCCATGTACAATATAATATTTACTCAATGCTACTGCGCATTTGAAGTTATACTTTATAATTATTTGTTAATAAAATAAATAAATTTCAATTATTGGAAATGAACTGTACAAAAATTCATTTTATTTAGATTCAAAATCAAAAAACATTCTTAATTCAAATTGATTGTAACTCAACCATACAAAATCAAATTATATACATATATATTATTTATTATATTTGCCTTAATTAACTTGCCTTGGACTTTATATGTTTGTTTCAATTTGCTTCAATTCAACAAAATACCCATTTCAATAACCATTTAACCAAAGTATATCCATAAAAAGAGTAAGAACTCATGTATGGATTCATTTGTTTGCACACAAATTCATATACAAATTTGATAAACATTGTCAGAAATAGACGATAATAAGAACGTGTAAGAAAAAGAAAAAATATAGTAAACAAAAGAGAGTAACAAAAAAAGTTGGCTGAAATTAAATAAATAAAGTTTATAATTTTGAAA
Source organism: Argyra leucocephala (assembly GCA_963942445.1). NCBI lineage: Eukaryota > Metazoa > Arthropoda > Insecta > Diptera > Dolichopodidae > Argyra > Argyra leucocephala. The sequence goes on from OZ012682.1 coordinate 2,939,659, forward strand.
AAAAATTTCGACAAAAATTTCGTTGAAATATTTAACAATATTATTTTCTAAATTGTATCAACTATGCATAAGATTTTTAGGAGACCTAACTAAAACAGCGTTATCATATTCTTTAAATTCTGTGATTTGTAAATAGTAATCCTCAGTATTATTTTATAATCGTATACCAAAATAATAAATATTTAGGTTTACTAATATAATTAATAAAAAATAATAATGTTTGTCACTCCAAATTATTACTTACAAAAATATTAATAATATTTTATATTATTGTAATGTAATTATAATTTAATATTTTTAATAGGTATATACGAAAATAATAAATATAATAAAATAATAAAAGATCAGAATTAATCCTCGCATAAGGGAACAAACTAAATTAGAACTAACATTTTTTGCCACCCTGCCTGATATAAATAATGGGAGGAAACGTAAACAAATCCAAAGGAGAATAATGAGAACGCAAAATTATTTTACAGTATAAAGCAAAAGGCAAACATCTGTTTTGGACCTTTTCTCTCTCATAATAAATTTGGTATACGATAAGTAAATGTAAAGTTTACCTCTTTTAACTAATGATATTTTGCTCGGTTTGGTATTTCTTAAAAATTAGGTTTACGTAAAATGGGAGTGTATATTCTTGTTAATATAGATTATAGATATTCTTTGCATTCAACTAAGGTGAAATTTACATATGTGTGTCTACTAATAATGGAATATGGATATTTGATAAAGTTAAAATTTGGTTTCTCTTTAAATTCACTATATTTATTGACATTTCTATGGTGTAAAGAAGCAAAAAAAGAAAAACAAAAAAGGAATATGTACAAAATAGTGTGCAATACAAATCATTATCATTATATTTCAATCATTTTCTATTATTATTCAATTTCAATTATTTTCAATCATCATTTTCATTATATTTTTTTTGTGTTTTTAATTTGGTTTCTTTTATTATTTCTCTTTCTCTTTAAGTATATGTACGTAACGTACATGTGTCATATAGGGGTTGAATTTGTTACATACATAATCATATGGCTTAGTTTAATTGAAAATAATGTGCAAACATTATTTATGGAAGAAAACAAAATTTGAACCATTAAAGTATCAGTTATCTATCACTCAGTTACAAACTACTCTTCTCGCATGTAAAAAAAGTTCAATTTCGATTTATGCATGTATATATTATACTTTTATATGCCAATTTATGCTTAGGCAGCGTTTACACGTCGGACAAAATCGAATTTTATCGTAGATAAAGTCGGATGACTGTTTACATTTCAGACTTTTTCTCAGATTTAATCTACGATTTTACGTCAAATATTTTTTGTATTTAACAGGGTTTCTTTTTATAAAGCGCGTAATTTTTTATTGGTGAAAATTTTTTAATACGTAAATTAAAAAGTTCAAAGGTATCTAATCAAAAATCTCCAAAAAAATTTTTAAAATATACCTACCTACATATTTTTATAAACTTTGTTACAGTAATATAAAATATAATTACACATTTGAAGTATAAGCAATAATAACCAAATTGCGTTAGAGTGAATTTTAGTGCCATTTGATTATATGTGTTGTTCTTTGAAAATATATTATTTTTCATTAAATATTTTCACTAAAAAGTCGAAAATAAAATTAGGAAAAAAAAATTTTTTTTTAGAAATATTTGCCTTTAATTTAAGCGTACTAAAACTACAAAAATAAACTTTAGAATCGCAGCTATATATAATGTTTTCATAGCAAGTTATGATTGTAATTACGGAAAAAGCAAATTAACCGAAATTCTATGAAATCTTGATATGAGATTAAGAGAACTGAATCTCTTTATAAAACTGGAGTATACTTATTACAATAGTAGTGATTGATATTTATTATTTATGCAATCAGAATTAAAAAAAACAAAAAATGAACTAAAGTATAATTTAAGTTTAATTGATCGAGTCAATAATAATAGAAAAATAAAAATTAAAAATATAATGGCTAAGGCACGGGTCAATAAGAACCAAGCTGCTAGCAATAAGCAAAAAAGACAAGTCGACGACTTAAAACTAGAGAACAAAAAACTAAGAGGAGAAATAGATAAACTGAAAGAATTAATTAACAAAACTATATCAAATAGTAATAATAATGTTATGGATTGTGAAGCTGCTAATGAGCCGACTGATGAAAATTCAACATGTGCTTCTACATGCCTAAATGAAGAGGAGGATGATGATTTTATTCAAATTCTCAGCCAAAAAAAATGCAAATAAAAAGAATAGTATCCAAAAAGTGATTTCCAAAATAACAAAAAACAATGAACCTGTAAGTGGGATAAAGACAAACAATGAAAAGCGAAAAAAAACTAGAATGCCACCGATTAGTGTGTATAACTCAGACACTAATTGTATTAAAAAAACTTTAAACATTAATTTAAAAATAAAAGATTTTTTAATAAAAGAAATTAATCAAAATCACATAGTGATTTACACATTTGATATAAATGATTATAAAATGGTCTGCGATTTATTTAAAAAATCTGATACCAAATATTTCACGTTCACACCGAAACTAGAAAAAAAAATAACACTTGTGCTGAAAGGTTTATGTGCAGATTATGAGCCGACCGAAGTGATGGACATACTAAAAGAATTCGAAACAGAAAAAACAAAACTTGAAAAAGTAGAAAGACTATAAACAAAAAAAGCAATAAATGAAAAAAAAAATCTTCCGATTTACATAGTACAATTATCACCAGGGGCAATCCATAGTGATATTAGTTCAATAAAAGCGTTAGATCACCAAATTGTAAGTTGGGAGAATTTAAAAAAGAAAGATATAACACAATGTGTTAGATGTCAGAGATTTGGGCACACGGCATCAAATTGTAATATGGAGTTTAGATGCGTAAATTGTGGCAAAAGCCACCAACCTGGGCAATGCGAAATAAAGAGTGAATACCCAAGGGAATTGCTATTCTGCATTTTGTGCGGAAAAAATGGACACCCAGCATCATACAGAAATTGCCCCATTTACAAGAAACGGGAAGAATTAAAACAAAATATAAAAAAACAACAACAAGAAAAAATATTAGCAAAGCAAAGCATGTACAACAACTACATCACGCCGCAAATAAGTTACTCTAACACGGTAAGAAGTTATAATAACACAAATAATAACAAAGACAACATAATGAACAATAACTCTAAGAATAATAATAATATAGACTTAAGTAAGGAAATTCTCCTTGAAATAAGAAATAGCATTAATACAATTAATATTAAACTTAAAGAAAATGCTGATAGAATTGACTACCTGTTTGAATTAGTATGTGGAACGCCCAACCATCAGTAATCAACGCTAATAACAATGAGTTGAAATTAATATCAATTAATGTCAACTCATTAATTTCTCACAAAAGACTCTCTCTAACGCATTTCTTAGAAAAAAATAAACCAGATATTGCTTGTTTAGTAGAAACAAAGCTGAAAACCAAACATTTTTTTAATCTAGCAAATTATGAAATAATAAGAAATGATAGAATTAATAATGGTGGCGGATCTGCCATTTGCATAAAAAAATGTCTAAAGTATAAAAAAATAAATAATAATTTTAATAATTTTAAATGTCTCGAACTCGTAACACTAAATTTAGAGCAGAACAAGCTACTATTTATAATATCACTTTATGCGACCTACAATAATAACTCATTATTCAAGATAGAACTACACCAAATTTTTCAAGACTTGGAATTAAGTAGTCCGAACAAGTACTATATCATTATGGGCGACATGAATCCTAAACATAAGCTCTTAATAATATATTATAATACTTATAATAATACTTCTAACAACCACTCAGGTTTGCAGCTGGAAACTGAACAAATTTCTTACAAATGCGAATTACTAATTCCAGATGCACCTACATATCCTAGAGCGAATTCATACATTGATTTAGCACTGATGGATTGTAGAATAAAAAATAAAAATTTGCATAACCGGTTACTAACTCTACCATATGATAGTGACCATAATGCAATTTGTTTAACAGCTGAAATAAATAATAATAATTTTTGTGTAGAAATACCTATACATAGAGATAATTATTTATTTCATAAAACGAATTGGAAGAAATTTCGCAGGTACTTAGATAAGAATTATGAAATAATGTATACGAGTTCCATACACAAAATAAGAGATGACGTCAATATTGAAATCCCATATATTGACTATAATTTAGAGAAATTAGAAGAAATAATAAAAAAAACAATCAAAGAAACAATACCAATATATAACAATAATTACAATAGCACACAAAAATTTAGTTCTGTTATTATTAAAAAGCTTTTAAAAATAAAAAGCAAAATTTTAAACGATATACACAGAATTTATAAGCAAAGATTGAATTTCTCTCACTATGGAATTCAATCAATGAAAAGTCTGTTAAAGAATATTAATTGTCTAATAAAACAACAAGTGAACATAGAAGTTAATAAATACTGGACAAACAGATTAAAAAAAATAGTCCCTTCCAATAAAAATATGTTTTCTGAAATTAATAAAATTTTTAGAAAGAAAGAAAGGAACGATATATCTAGTTTGCACATAGACTGCAGCGAACAGGAAGTACTAGTACAAAATAATATTGATATTAATAGCCTTACTTGCAATTCGACAAACAAGTATATAATAAAAAACCCATCTGACATACAAAATGTATTAGGTACTTTTTTAATGCAAACACACAAAATTACAATGCCAACAAATAACAGGTTTCATTTACATGTAGAAAATACATCAAAAACGTTTAAAGAAAATAACGAAGAAGAGAAGAGAAATAATATTTCTATTACTCCCTTCTCTGCTAATAATAAGTCATCAGAACAGTATTATGAGAACTCTTATTTTACTAATCTGAACGAACTAACAGAAAAATTCAATCAACTAAAAAATAAAACTTCAGTTGGTTTAGATGGTATACCAAACATTGTACTGAAGAACCTAAGTAATAAGTTGATCGAACAATATGTAATCCTATTTAACAATGCCTTAAATTTTTCATACTTCCCTACAGTCTGGAAAAAAGCCAGGGTAATAATGTTAAAGAAACCTGGAAAAAATTAATGATAAAATTAACGATTTCCTTAATAAGAAAAATCTCCTGCCTGAAAATCAGTTTGGATTCCGGCGTGGTCATGGAACCATTCACGCAATTACAAAACTGACTTCAGATATATGCTGGCACATAAATAAAAAAGAGGGTGTGGGCGCCTGTTTGGTTGATCTTGAAAAAGCATTTAATAACGTTTGGATAGACGGCTTAGTTTATAAATTACTAAATTATGACTTTCCCAGACAGTTAGTCAACTTAATACAAGATATGTTGTCAGAGGGTGTATTCGTTATGGCGAATAATAATATCACAGCGAATAAAATACTTAGCATCGAAAATAGATTACAACAAGGAGCGGTAAATTCACCAGTTCTGTTTTCAATATACATAATAGAGCTGATAGAGTTATTAAAACGCATACAAGGTAGTAGTTATGTTTTAGCTTTAGCAGACGATATTATTCTGTATTCTGAAAATAAATCAGTAAGAGAAATCCAAAATAAAACTGCAAAGATGTTTAATATTCTAATAAAATACTGCAAGATCTGGTGTTTAAAAATAAACTTTAATAAATGCGAAACAATTTTATTCCGATATGTTATAGGCAAAGTAAACCACAATTTAAAAAAGAATGCGAGAAAATTCAATATAACAACTCCAAATAATGAAAACATTCAAGAAACAAACAAACAAGTCAAGTACTTGGGAATTTTGCTAAGTTACAACCTGAATTTCACTAATCAAGTTGACAACGCAACTTCGAAAAGCATTAAAGCTCTAATGGCAGCGAAAGGGTTGTTTTACAATAAAACAATCCAGCCCAAAGTAAAATTGATAGTCTATCAAACACTTATAAGGCCAGTGCTGGCATATGGAGCACCCATTTGGTATAATATAAGTGCTAGTAATATGGAAAAAATTAGGAAAATGGAACGGAAATGCATTAGAGTTTGTCTGGGGAAAAATAGAACACCGCAATCAGTTTTTAAAAAATATTATTCTAACAAGTTTATATATAAATTAGCTAATATAAACAGATTCGATAATTTTTTTTTTAATTTCTGATTCGTAGGCATTTCGATAGAGCAATGAGAAATACAGCAAATGGCTTAATATCACATGTATATTATCATAATGATGAATACATAAAAAATAGCCTACAGAAAGGTTTTGTGTCCCCAGAGTCCTTTATTTATCTAGATAAGAATGGTTATATACAAAACCAAAACTATGTCCCAATATTATTTCACTATAATAGACGGGTTACATGTAAAATTATCGATTTTGATCCTCGAAATTTAATTCAGGATCAATTAAAATTTGATATAGTCATCCCGGATAGGGACAAAAGATATAAAGTGGTGGTTGGAGGAAGCTCCATTAAATAGATTAGGATAGTTTAACTATACAAAGTAGTTTTAAGTTAAGGTTAGGATAAGTTAAGTTTTGTTTTAGTTTATAAGATTTTTTTTTGTAAGAATTAATTTGGGTTTTAGTAAAATTTTGCCAAAAATAAATATTTAGCAAAGATTAAAAATACATAAGTTAAGTGGAAACTTGGTATAAATATAAATTATAAGAAAAATATTAAAGTAAAAATCTGAACGAAAATTAACAAATAATTCATTTAAAATTAAGTTAGTTAAATAAGGAAATAGCCACCGTCTTTGTAAATAATTTTTTTTTCGGTGTAATATTTGATGTTGAAAAATAAATAAAAAAAAAAAAAAAAAAAAAAAAACAGCGTTTATAGGTTTTTGAATTGTGTTTATAACGTATACTAATGATGTTCATTAAAGTTTGACATACGACTTTGTTATAGAATATCATAATTTTTATCATGTAGATAAATCTGCAGGCCTACTTCACGTTTATATTTTTTTTCACTGTATATATTAAAATTTTATTTTCACAACAGGTAGGTAGGTATTATAATACGTATGGTACCATAAATTATTATAATTGTAATTATTATTGTTATTTAAATAATAATAATAAAATGAATAAAATTATAATTTACAATATTTATAATATACTTAATATGTACAATAGTAGTATAGCTATAGCGGTTCTAGACCAGGAAGTGACGTCACATCCTGTTTAGATAAGATAAGATTAGAGATTAGATTAGAGATGAGATTAAAAAGTGACGTCACATCCGGTTTAGATAAGGAGTATGACTCATGAAAAAAGTGGTTTTTTTAAAATTTTAAATAATAGGCGCACAGAATATTGTTTTATTTTTTGAAGAACAATATTTTATTGTTTTTATTTTTGATTATTTGGTTTAAGAAAAAAAGTCTTATCTTCAATTTGTTAAAAAGCATGAAATCATAGTAAAACGAAAATAATTTTTGATGTTTGTTGTTTCTGATAAGAGAATAAAATTATGAATTGAAAATTTTGTTTTAGTAAGATTGACCTTGATAGTAAAATAATTTTTCTATGGTATAAGTAGATTTTTGATGTTTGTTATTTTTGATAAGAGAATAAAATTATGAATTGAAATTTTTTAATTTAGTAAAATTGAGGTTCATAGTAAATCAATTTTTTTTTTTTTTTTATTGGAATTGGTTTAAGAAAATTAGTTGGCTTAAGAAAAAAAGTCTTATCTTAAATTTGGGAATAAGATGAAATCATAATAAAACGAAAAATAATTTTTAATGTTTGTTGTTTTGATAAGAGAATAAAATTATGAATTGAAAATTTTGTTTTAGTAATATTGATCTTGATAGTAAAATAATTTTTTTATTGGAATTACAAAATTCAGGGTTTTTATTGAAAAATTAAGAATTCAATTATTAACATTTTGCATAAATTTTAGGCGGGGTGGAATCTTTAGAAAAATTGTTTTATTTACATAACTTTAAATGGATTTCGCGGTTTTTTTAAATTTTAAATAATAGGAGCAGGAGCACAGTTTTTTTAAAAGAACAATATTTTTATTGTTTTATTTTGTTAAGTAAAGCAAAGAATTTGAGAAAAGAAGTCTTATCATAAATTTGTTCAAATTATATGGAATTATAGTAAAACATAAAATTGACCTTGGAAATAAAATAAATTTTTTATGATAAGAAATTGGATTTAAAATAGGTTGTGTCTTCTATTTTAATTAAAATGTTGTATTTTCTATTTTTTAAAGTTGATAATTTTGATTCACAAACAAACCATAAGAAAACAAAAATAAAATTGTTCTTCTGTAGAAGAGTACGTAAATACATTTTTCATCTCTGCTAATACTCAAATTAAATAGGTAGGTTAAGTATCAAAACTAGTCTGACATGTGAGCTGAAGAATTTAAAAAAAAATCTATAAAAGAACATAAATAAAATAAAAAAGAAAAGACATTCTTAATTTGTTTGTCATAGATTACATTTAACTTAATAATGATTTGGGTTGATACAATTAAGCATGGATACAAATATTGTATTTGTTCTGAAAAGTGGAAAACAATTAAAATTACAAATTATAAAATTTTCCATGATTTTCTGGAGATTTTTCTGACTCCAGCAGATGGCGAGAAGGTTTGTTTTTTAAAAATACGAAATGGAGAATCATTTTCTCCAAATAGTTTGACTATAGGTCCTTTTGATTGGCAGCATGTGAAAATCGAAGTTTATGGAGGCGATATTAGTATTAATGGTACAGTTAGAGCTATGTTTGATAAGAATTATAGACCACGGAAATTACCAAATCATTTTGTTGCTGATTGTCCCTTTGCAGAAGAAGATGATTGGGAATATATTGATAAAAGTATTCGAGATGTATTATATGATGAAAATGATAAAAATATACAACAAAGATCTTCAAAAAGCAGTTTAGAATCAATGTCAACTGTTATATATAATACAAATGAAGAGGATAAGAGATCTTTATTAAGAGAAAGATTTGATGATGCTATAGAATCATTAGACTCCATAGAAGGTGAAGAAGACAAATTAGAACGCAGAGAATTATTAAAAAAATTTAAATTAGGACTTCAAAAGATTCGAAATGAGAACTTAGATTATATTGAATTTTCATCACATGGAGCTGAAAAAGGATACTATATCGGAACTCTTCTCTTTGTATTTAAATTAATTCAAAAAATAAAAATGTTATATAAGAAAAAGTAATAAAACAGATGGTTGTAGTGTAAATTTTTTTATTCTTCAATTTAAAAGCAAGCAGTTAACATCTAATCATATCAATATGAGAATATTTCAAATAATTATTTTATGTTTATTAAGTGTAAACATCTATACATCTCCTGTTCGTTTTCATTTAAACGAAGAAAAACATGGACATATTGATTTTGAGATCGTCACACCAGACAATGAAACAATTAAGGTTGGACTCTCTTTAGATTTTGTAAAATAGGTTAAAAATCCTGAATCGCTAATAATAACAACAACAAGTTTACCATTGGAAAAGAATGTTACAGAGCGAAGTATTTTATATAAAGCTGATTCAATTCCTCAATATGTTACAGTAGAAGAAGCAATTGAAGCTTTTAAGATGGATTTAATTGGAAAAGAAAGTGATATTGGTGGTGTAATTAACAGCAAAGAAATTTTTTATAGACATTTTATACTTGAAGAGGGTGAAAAGCAAATCAATGTAAGATGTTCATACGATAGCAATTTTAAAAAAAGAACAATTAAAATAGAATGTCTCTAATATCGAGATATCTTACAAGAAAGAATTTTAAGTGATGGAGGTGTTGAAAATATGACTATAGCAGATACTACATTCAAAAGTGAATATACTGTATTAAATTTAGCTAAAATGAAACAAATATTAAAAAGTGAATTTCTATAAATATCATAATAATTTGAATGATTCATATGTACTTATATCTAATCAAAATATATAATATTAATAAAATAAAAAACATTTTTTAGATTATAATAAATTTGTTTTATTTATCCAAGAATTGTGACTTGATGGGAAACCAAGCCATTTAACAAATACTTTATTATCTTTAGTTTCCAGAATTTTTTCAACCAAATACACATCTTTATTTTTAGTTTTTATTAATTCTAATTCATAGAAACCGCCTTGAATGGGTTGACCTTGATAATCTTCTAATAAGTATGTAACTGGGTTAGTAATTTGAATTTTTTTTATTTTAAATATTTCAGTTGTCCAATTCGGTGTGTAACCCTTCTCAAAAACATGTTTATACTTGCTTATACGAACTGAATCTCCAATTTTAAATTTTGCAGGCGCAGCAATTTTAATATGATTATATACAGTTGACAACAGCTCATTTGCGTTTTTACTATTTACATTAGATGGAAGCATTTTAATAGTATGATGTTTGGTGTTCTTATATTGGTGAACTAATTTTCCAACAGTATCTATCCATTTATAATTACCATTAAAACTGAAATCTCGCCACATTTTGTCCTTTAGAGTTCGATTGAATCGTTCAACAATACTGGCTTTTAATGAGCTGAATGTTGAGTAATGATTAATGTGGTATTTCACAATCAGATTTTTAAAAGTATTATTAAAGAATTCTGTTCCATCATCGGTTTGCAAATTTTTTGGATACCTTTTAGATTACATGACAATGGATTTCATTGCTTGCGTTACATTTTCAGCAGTTTTATTTTTTAGGAATAGCCCATGCATATTTTGAAAAGGTATCAATAACTATTAGCAGATATTTATAAGCTTTATTTTGCTTAGAATAAGCCTTCATTTCTACTAAATCAGCTTGCCAAAGATCATCTAAACCCTTGATAATAACTCTTCGTCTTTTAAAATTTCTGCGAGCTGGCTTATGCAGCTCCTCAACAACCTCTCTCTTAGACATTTCAAATAATAAAAATTAGAATATATACATATGTTATAGTTTTATGAATAATTTATTTATTTTTTTATTCTTTCATACAATTTCATAATATTTAATTTACAAAATAATAATATTTTCAGCTGAGATACATTCACATGTTTCGGGAACATCTTCAACAGTTTCTGCTGTATATGGACATATATTCCAATGATAACCATATTCCTTTGATAATTCTAATGTTGAATCTTTAAACCTTTTTAGAAATTTAAAATGATGATTTAATTCTTCATAGTGGTCCTCTAAAAGAGTATCACCATATTTAATGAGAAAATTCTTTAAACTATATCCGATTTGATGTATATCCATGACAGCAGTGTAAATTGGACTGGTAATAGATTTTTTTAAATTTCTTTTTCTAAGTTTGTGTTTCTTTAGTCATTAGTTTCCTTCTCGAATCATCTGGTAACTGAACAATATCCATTCCAGAACTTTCTGATATAATTGCTCCATCTTGCAATGTATCTATGGTTTGAAGTTTTTTAATAAGAATATGTTTTTGCAATTCTTTAATTTGTTTCCTTTGATCATTTTTATCAGTAAGAGAACTTTCAATAACAGATAATTCATCACGCAACGCATTCACATGCTTAATAAGAAACTTTATTTCACCATTCACATATTCCTTTGTTTCCTCTTTAATTTTCAATATATCACTCTTCAAATCTTTTGCTATTTTCTCATTAACCCCATAAACTCGTGATATTTCATTTCTCAATTGTAGAAATACATCTTCTTTTAATTAATTAGTTTTTTTCTCATCATAATTCTTTAAAAATTGAATTGAATCATCAACATATTTTTTATTTGCAGTATCCATTGTGTTAAATGGATGATTAACATTTACTAGTTTTTTAAATTGAATATCATAATCTCCATCCTCAGTTAATTTAAATCCAACAGCCAGGAACTCCTTTATATTTTAATTTATGTGAGAATTGAGAGAGAGTACTACGTCCAAACTTATCAATAGACATTTTATGAGTGTATGTATTTTAATATAATTATTCGATTATATTTGCTTCTCTAAGCTCTTCAAGAATAGAATTGATTTCATTTTGATGATTATTATTTCCAGCAAGTTGTGATGCATGTAAAATTCTCAATCTATCAATTAACTCATTCGGATCATCCCAATAAATACATTGTTTAGGTTGTTCAGAGTATGACATTAACGATGTTGATGTTTTTGATAAATTGTTTGTTGAATGACCTGCTCCCTTTTTATTTCTATTTCTAGTATTATATTCATGTTCATAAAGCTTTCTGATAATATTTTTATATTTATAACCTTTATTTCCTTTAATTTGTTCTAGAGGGTCATAATTTTTTCTATGAACATTTGTTGTTTCTAGAAATTTCTAATAGGTTTTCAGATCACTCTTTGTATAAACAGATTCATTAGGTTTCTTCTTAAATACAAGCTCACGTAATCCATCAGTTATTTTGAAAACTTCATTACCAATTATCATGTTATGATTTTGATCATCAATGTGAAAAATAGAAGCTCCTAGTTTGCTTGTGTTTGCTAGCAAATCAAAATAAGGTCCATAACTTTTATCAAGTTCTGACTTATCATATCCATATACAAGAGATGATTTTGATGACATTTTCATGGGTGTTGGTATTGATGGCTCATCATTTAAGAATATTTCACTTTTACTAGTCTCCAGTTTAATTTTTGGTTTTAACTTAGGTGTTGATGTTTTAAAATTGAAAGATGATTCATCCTTTGAAAATATCTCACCATTATCAACATCCGACTTAATTTCCGGTTTCAAATTAAAATTATTAAACTTCTGGTATTTCACAACATTAGTTAATTCTTTGATTGGATTAATAATAGGCTCAAATGATTTCTCTAGATTTTCTTCTTCTAAAATTCGCCCTGTTTTTAAGGCATGATATTTCCTTTTAAGACTTTTTTAACTTTAATCATTTCCTTCATTAGCTTCTCATCCATTTTTTAATAAGTTTTATTTGTTGTTAACTGAACTGGTATCGGATCGGTTGGTGTTGTTAACTGAACTGGTATCGGATCGGTTGGTGTTGTTAACTGACAGGTAATGTATCGGTTGGTGTTGTTGATGTTACCATGTAGTACAGTAAACTAAATAGTTATGATGTAACCATTATCTATTTATAGCTTAAGAAATTCTTCAAAATTTTTCCTATAACGTCCATTGTTTAAAGGACTGTCCTTATCAACCACTACAAATCCATAATCATTCTTCCAACAATGTGAACATAAATTTTTGAATTGATCAAAATTCATATCAGAATTAATGTGATCATTGTAAATATGTTTTAAATTCAAATCATCTTGTTTGAATGCAATTATGAAATTTGCATTATCTCGTATCAAATGCTTAGGAATATGTGTGTAACTTTGACATAAATAAAAGCTGTCCACATGATTGTGATGTCCCATACAAAAATATGCTCTTATATTATCTTGTTTATCACAAGCAACATCATCAAATATAAATATTGAATTTATTTGAGCTTCTGATGGTGCAATTATTTCAGAATTATTTGGAAATTCATTATATCCCATACCTTTAACTGAATTTATAGTTTTTCTCAAATATTCATATTTGGGTTGATGTAATGATTTTGAGTAAATGTATATATTTTCAAATTTAGGACCTTTAGAGTCTAATAACATGCTTAGCATAACATTAGTTTTTCCACAATTTGATGGACCAACGATCAGTCCACGAATGCTATCAGGTAATAATAAACCATGTTTTCTTTCCTTTTTAAAGCTACCTCGATCAAAATTTTTTACTTTAATCGGCTCATCCACTTTAATAAACTCCATTCTGTCAACTGATTAAAATCTATATAAATTCATGTTTAAATAAAGAAATAGGTAGTCAGTTTATATTAATAACTCATCGAAGTCATAAATATGATAGATCATAATAAAAAAGTAATCAGTCAGAAAAAGGTTATTAAAGGGAGAGGATTAATCAATACGCTCATAAATAAATTACCATTTGAAACACATTTACCTGGATATAATTATTGTGGACCAGGAACTAAACTTAAAAAAAGATTAGCTCGAGATGATAAAGGTATAAATCAATTGGATGAAGCTTGTCGTGAACATGATGTAGCATATTCACAAAATCGTGATACAAACGAACGTCATAAAGCAGATAAAATATTAGCTGAAAAGGCTTGGCAAAGAGTGAAAGCAAAAGATTCAACATTAGGTGAAAAAGCTAATGCATTTCTAGTTTCTGGTGCAATGAAAACTAAAGTTAAACTTGGAATGGGTTGTTCAGCTAAAACAAAAACAAAAAAAAAAATTACTAAAAAATATTATTCAAGAAGCTAGGGTAGCTGTTAAGGGTAGTAAACCAACAAGTCAAAAAGACACAATCAAAATTGCTTTGAAAGCAGCAAGAAATGTTACTAAAAGGAGAAAGCAAATAAAATTACCAAGAGTTCTTCCAATACCTAAAGTTGGTGGCTTTTTACCTTTAATACCAATTTTAGCAGGTTTATCAGCTGTGGGAGCTCTCTCAGGAGGTGCTATTGGTATAGCTAAAGCTGTCAATGATGCTAAAAACGCTAAGAAGCAGCTTAATGAAAGTGAACGACATAATAAGACAATGGAGGCTATCGCTTTAAGAGGAAAAGGTCTCTATTTAAAAACATATAAGAAAGGACTTGGGTTGTACTTGAAACCAAAAAACCTTTAAGTATGCTACCCAAAAGAGCTCTTACCAACATTGAATTAAACAACTTTGGTAAGAAATATCTAAAACATTTTCGTGGAGTTTTTTAATTAAAAGATAATTTACCTAAAAACAAACCTTGGAAAGATGAATGTGGAATTATAAATTTAGATAATTTTATTGGATCTGGGACTCATTGGGTAGCATATTATAAAAATAAAGATGATATACTATATTTTGATAGTTTTGGAAATTTACAACCACCAGCTGAAGTTGTAAAATATTTGGGGAATAAACTCAAATATAATTATGACGCATATCAGAAATTAATTGTGGTGATTTATGTTTAACTTTCTTATCAAATTTTAATTTTGTTAACAAAAAAATATAAATAAATAAACAATAAAGTATAATATTAAAAAGAAAATATGATTTATAATTTTTAGACTGAAATGAAGTACAAGGTCATTTGTATTGCTCAAATAAAATTTAAAAATATTTTTCTGTTTTAGTGTTTTACCGTCGGCGATTTGTAATAATTATGTAAGGTCTATAAAAAACAGTTACAACTGTCAAATTATTTTATTAATAAAACGTAAGTCATGCCGTTAACACTTACTTTAAGCGGTAATTCATCTATTTTAACAGCTGAGTATTTCCCCCTATAGAGTTACACAATAAAGAATATGTGTGTTGTCTAGTAGATTTTCAAACATACAATTCAATACCAAATATCGATGAAGAAAATAATAGATTTATTATTGATGATGATGTCATCACTATTCCAACTGGATCTTATAAAATTGAGGACATTGAGGAGTTTCTTAAAGAAAAATTGGGAATTTCTAATACTTTGACGGAAAAGAAAAAGCTTTACATAAAAGCTAATAATAACACACTAAAATGTGAAATTTTTTCTGATAAAACAATTGATTTTAAAGGAAAGAATACAATTGGTAAAATATTAGGGTTTAGCCAAAGAAAATTAAAGCCAAATGTTTGGCATGAATCAGATCTTTTCGTAGATATAAATAAAATTAATATTATACGTGTGGAGTGTAATATTGTATATGGAACATATATTAATGGAATAGAAGCGCATACACTACATGAATTCTCCATTGGTGTCAGTCCAGGCTATAAAATAATTGAAGTTCCTCAAAATGTAATCTATTTACCTGTGAACGTCAACCGAATAAGTTCACTAACACTCAGATTAGTTGATCAGAACAGCAATTTAATAAATTTTCGAGGTGAAACTATAACAATCAGATTGCATTTAAAACCTGTCACATAATGATCGTTTATAATAATTCCAATAAATATTCAATAAATGATGCTTCTCATATCATTATTGATAGATCGTTGAAGCAACAAGGTCATCAAAGTTTGAATAATAAACGTGGTATAACGTTGGAAAATCTACAATTTTTAAAATTAAATTACAAATTAAAAAATTATTAAAATGAATTTATTTGAAAGTCCTGTTTTCGATGAAAGCATTACAAATGCACATTGGCATACATATTCACCATTTTTGAATTCATTTAACAAAAGCGATATAATTCGTATTCAAATCCAGAATCAGAATTTAAATATATTACCATCAACGAGCTTACTTTACATTGAAGGAAGTGTTTCGAATCATGAAGATGTATCAACAACAAAAACAATATTGGCTAACAATGCAATGGCATTTCTTTTTGATGAAATACGCTATGAGTTGAATGGAAAGGAAATTGATCATAATCGAAATGTTGGTATAACATCATGTTTGAAAAATTATATTTCATTAAATGAAAATGAAAGTAAGGCATTACTTAATGCAAGCTGGTCACCTACAACAGATATTCAACCAAAGGGTTTGTTTTTCAATTTTTGCATTCCATTGAAAAGACTTTTGGGATTCGCTGAAGATTATAAAAATATAATTCCAAATGCAAAACATGAGCTAATTTTAACACGCTCTCGATCAGATGTTAACTCTTTAATTTGTCATGATCAAACTGAAAAACCAAAAATTAATTTGCATAAAGTACAATGGAGAATACAACATATAACTTTGAATGATTCCTTAAAAATGAATGTATATCAAAATATTAATAATGGGGCTGTTTTTAAATTAGCCTTTAGAAATTGGGATTATTATGAGTATCCTACACTACCTTCAAGCACTGATCACCATATTTGGAATGTAAAAACAACATCACAGCTTGAAAAACCTCGTTTTATTATATTTGCTTTACAATCAAATCGTCAAAACAGTCTGATAAAAGATCCATCAAAATTTGATCATTGTAATGTTACAATTTAAAAGTATATTTAAATTCTGAGACTTATCCATATGAAAATATGAATTTGTTATTTAATAGAAATCGTTATGATATTGCATATGAAGCATACTCAAGTTTTCGAAGTAATTATTACAATCATTCAATTTCGGATCCATTAATTTCATGGGATGGTTTTAAAACAAATGTTACAATATTTATAATTGATACTCGTTATCAAAGTGAGAATCTAAAAATTGGACCAGTTGACGTAAGAATTGAAATGAAAACTTCAGAAAAAATTCCTGAAAATACAACAGCTTATTGTCTAATGCTACATGATCGATTAATTGAATTTAGTCCGCTGACTGGGGAAGTCAATAAAATTATTTAATATAAAACAAATAAAATGGAATATTTCATAATTGATATTCAAGGATTTCGAGATAATAATAACAAATTCATTCTGAAAGAAATCGCAATATTGAATTCAAATGATGAAATTCAACATTTTATTATAAAACCACCTTATAGTTGGAATATCCTGAAATCAAAAACAAAGTATACAAATAGTTGGCTTACAAAAAATCATCATGGAATCAAATGGTCTGACGGTAAAACTAATTTTTCTGATGTATTAAATTTTTTAAAAATATTCATAAACAATAATGTGAATATATATGTTAAGGGAGAAGAAAAAAAAATTTGGATTGAAAATATTTTAAAGAAACACATAGTAACTGATTTAAATGAACAAGATTCTACAAGTTTAATATTATTGATTCATCAGCATAAACACAAATTGATAAAACGATGCTCATTTAAACATATCGGGTTTTGTTCATTAGAAAATGTTTACATCTTAAAATCGTTAATGTAAACAATTTGATGATATATAAACTCTTTTAAATAATGGAATGAATATCAGATCAGTATCAAACTATAATTAGAACAAAAACTATATAAAATAGTTTAAAACTCGGTGATGGATAATAAAAATCAAAATTATAAGCCACCAGGTTTTGGAGGGCAAATAAAAAGAGCCATCAATAACATGGTGTATGAATTAAGGAAACCATCATCAGCATCATCATCATCATTAGTTGAAAAAAAGGACCAGAAAAAATAATTTAAAAAAAAACAAATTAAATATGTTTTAATTTACAATTTATTATAACATTAAACATTTTAATAAAGTTGATTATTTTAAAAAAAAACTAAATATATTTTAATTTACAATTTATTATACTATTAAACATTTTAATTAATAAAGTTTATTATATTTTAAAAAAAAGATAATTTATAATTAATAACATATGACTTAAACTATAATGACCGGTAGGGTTTCAACTGAATTTTGAATTAAAAATCATTTATCATCATTAGAGTTTAAAGCAACTTTTTTTTCACTAATACTATATACAATATGTTTATTAGATCTTATCATATTTTGATAAATTGTTTTGTTTCTGTTTTCATTTAAGCTAGCTACATAATCATCAAAAACAATTTCTTTTTGTACAATAGATTTTTTAATTCATCTAGCCTTCTTTATACAATCTTTTCCATCTACTCTAATTGCCCCGCGGGTTGGGGTACGAAATACCCGCAGTAAGGCATGCTTGTGGTAAAAGTCCACTAAAATCCTAGAAAAATTCAGAAGCGACTGACCCAGAATGGGCGGCTTTCTGGTCTGCGACTGATCCCAGAGGGACGGCAGGAATAAAAGGTACCGCCTTGTACAAGGGAAATATTATCCTTAGGCTAGGAGATGAAACTCCGAATTAAAACAAAAAAAAAAAAGTATGCAATGAATAAAACTCAAAGATTGTATACCCCAGGTGGTAATCCAGATCTTCTGGAAAATCCACCCTCTTTCGAGGCAGGTCTCACGGATTCTAGGGGAGACCACTTATTGCAAAACCACGAAAGCAGAGCTGCTTTAATTGACCCATTCAGAAGAAAATCTGGGGTCCAGAGAACACCTCCAGCAGGGTCTCAAAATATCTACGAAAACATGTCCCAAAAAGACAGCTATAGAAAGATTTATGGAATAAAAGTCGAGTTTCCTTTCACTAATCATTTGTATTTATTTTGCAAATATCGATATTTCGGAAGCAACTTACTTCCTTCATCAGTGCTTTGCGACTAATTAATATTTACACTAATTCTTACATATAATTATATAATTTGAACCCTCAATAATATGCTCATTTTGTTAACAATAGTAATTCCTTAATTGTGCTACCTAATCTATAGTGTTTTATTTATTAAATTTTTTTTTTTTTTTGTATAATTATTATTTATTGCATTTAAACTAGTCTTACGCAATAACCCTTATTCTAGTATTTATGATCTTAATTCTACCTGAACCTGATTTTTAATTTTAAAGTAATCTAAATAATGGCGAGAATCCACTACCTACATCATTATTAAGTCTGTTGTTAACAGGCTCTCTAGATATTGCCAGGCTTTCATACATATCTAGTTTATTATTTTTGTTTACCTCTTTTATTAATTTTAAACTATTCTTATTTATATGATGTTCTTCTTCAACTATATGTTGCGCTACAGCTGACCTAAAATTCGTGTAGTTTCTTTTCCTCGCCAATTGTGCTTCCCTCATATGTTCCTGGAATCTAACTGTAATTAACCTCTTGGATTGTCCTATGTAAGTTTTTGTGCAATCTTGGCATGATATTTTGTATATACCACTTACTTCTTCTATGCTTTTCTTATCTTTAGCAGATCCTAACAGATTACATAATTTGAGATTTCTGCTAGTAGTGACTACATTTAAGTTGTATTTCTTAAATATATTGCTAAATTTTTTTGTGTATGCGGAATGTGCTACACAGATTCGTTTTGGCTTCTCCATATTTTTGTTTTGTTCGAATAAAGTTGAGAGATTTTCCATTTCAGTTCTATGGATCTTCTTCTTTATTATTTTCTCAACATTTTCTTTCATAAATCCATTTACTTCTGCTGTGTCCTATACAAAAAAAAAAAAAAATTTAATAAATAAAACACTATAGATTAGGTAGCACAATTAAGGAATTACTATTGTTAACAAAATGAGCATATTATTGAGGGTTCAAATTATATAATTATATGTAAGAATTAGTGTAAATATTAATTAGTCGCAAAGCACTGATGAAGGAAGTAAGTTGCTTCCGAAATATCGATATTTGCAAAATAAATACAAATGATTAGTGAAAGGAAACTCGACTTTTATTCCATAAATCTAAACATATCACTAAAAACAAATCTGATTATCAAAAACAATTAAGCTATAGAAAACCCGACGAGGGTAATAATAACAAAAAGGCACTTGAGGCAAAAAATAATCCACTTAACGCCACAGTTACAGAATTAGAAATCTTATGCAGGGAATTGAAAAATGAACTCTGCATAATTAAAGAAGAAAATGTAAAACTAAAAAATTCACAAAACATGTCTACTAAAAGAGTAGTACTAAAAACTGCTGAAGAATTTCATACAGATGATGAAGAACTAGCTCGAGAAACCGACTGGATCTTTAAAACAAAAAGAATCTGTAAAAAAAGAAAAGCAGAAAAATCACATACTTTAAGCCCAGAAAATGTTGCGGACAAAGTAGAGAAAAATGTGCAAATAAATGAAGTTGCGAAAAGTAAAAGAAAAGGTAAACCTCCTCCAGTTATACTTAGTAATGTAGTGGAATACCCTCAAATAAACAAAAAAATAAAAGAAAGCAATATTAAATATAAAGTTAATATTCTTAACAATAAACAACTAAAAATTAATGTTGAAGAAGAAAAAGAATATAGAGAGTTGACTAAGGCAATAAATGAAGCCAATATTGAATGGCACACTTATGAAAATAAGAGCACCAGGCCTATTAAAGTAATGGTTAGGTATTTACATCCGTCATGCCAACCTGAAGATATAAAAAATGAATTGAAAGATAGAGGCTTCAAAATTCTAGAAGTCACAAATAAAATAATAAAGAAAAAGGAAAATAACAAAGAATCTACGGTACGTCTTCCTCTCTTTATGCTAACATTCGAAAACTCCGAAGATATAAACAAAATATTCAAAATTGAATTTATCCAGCACATGAGGGTTAAAATGGAGGCTATTCGTAAAACGACTACCATTCCTCAATGTAAGAGATGCCAAAGATTTGGCCATACACAAAAGTTTTGCCAGCGTCTAGCTCAGTGTATTAAATGTGCTGGTCCCCACTTAACAATTTCTTGTAAAGAAAAAAAAAAAATATTAAGCCTAAATGTGCTAATTGCCTTGAGGCACACCCAGCGAGCTATCGTGGTTGCCAGGTGGCTAGAGAGTTGCAAAAAAGAAAGAAGCTACAAAAAAAAAATGCCCCAAAACAAATGCAATATAGACAAGAAAAACAAAAGACAAAACCTAGGCAACCTAGTGCACAGAAACAGAATTGCATTGAAACTTCAGAGATACCTAAAACTTTTACGTCGAAAAAAGTCGTAGAAGGCTTATCATATTCACAGGTAACTCAAAATAACCTAAGTCAAAAAAGAAACCCGAAAGAACAAAATAAAGTTTCTACACAAAAGTTGACTGAAAATACCATTATGCAGATGATGCAAAATATGATAAAAACAATGAATGAAATCTCAACAAGACTATGCACATTAGAAAACAAACATAATGAAATATATATGTATACACCAAAAAATAAATCCGCAAGGCATGGTTAAGAACGCACTTCGTATAGTCACGTGGAATGCCAATGGTATTCTGAACAAGAAAAATAATTTGGAAATTCTATTGAGAACACAAAATATTGATGTATGTCTCTTGACAGAAACACATATGACAGATAAGTCATCGCTTAAAATAAATGACTATACATGCTACAGCGCAAACCATCCGAGTAATACACCCAGAGGTGGTAGCTCAATTTTAATAAAGAAAGATATTAAGCACCACGAGGAAGTTAGTCTAGAAATAGATGAATTCCAACTAATCGTGCTACGAATTATGTATGTTAAACAAAGCCTTTGTGTCGGTGCATTATACTGTCCACCCAAATACAACATAAAGAATAACATGTTTGAAGAAATTCTTAAACTACTTGGCGAAAGATTTATCCTGGGAGGTGACTACAACGCCAAGCACATAGATTGGGGGTCTAGAGTAACCTCTACGAGAGGAAGAGAGCTAAGAAAAGCTATAAAAGAAAAAGGCTGCATTTACCAATCTACCGGTAAGCCTACCTATTGGCCAACTGATAGAAATAAAACTCCTGATCTGCTTGATTTTTATATAACAAAAAAAATTTCACCCAATTATATTAAGCTAGAAGATAACCATGATTTGGACTCAGATCACTCTGCAGTCATACTAAGTCTATATGAAAAGGTTATTAAGAAACAGTCGAAACCTCTGCTAACGAACAAGACAACTGACTGGGCTAGCTTTAAACAAGAAATAGAAAACAAAATAAACATAAAAACAAAACTAAGATCCAAATGTGATATAGATTCTGAAGTAGAAAATTTTATTAAAATTATTCAAAATGCTGGATGGAATAATACAAAAAATTGTGAATATAAATCGGTAGGATTCAACTACCCTAGAGAAATATTAAATGTGATAAAAATAAAAAGAAGAGCTAGACGCAGATGGCAACAATCGCGTGATCCGGCAAACAAAACTGTGCTAAATAGGTTAACTCAGAATATTAAAAGAAAAATTAAAGATCTTAAAAATGAAAATTTTGAAAAATATATAAAAACTTTATCAGCTAAAAGAGAAAATAACTACTCGTTGTGGAAAGCAACAAAGAGTACAAAAACCTCGATCTCTCAAATCCCGCCAATCAGAATGAAAAGCGGTGAATGGGCGAGAGATAATAAAAATAAAGCTGAAACATTCGCAGATCATCTTGAAGAAATTTTTTGTCCAGACGAGACAGATTCGGATGATCTCACTGAAGAAAATAATAATTGGCAAGAAAATGTTATATCACCATTTTCAGAGAGTGAAATAGTTGAACAAATTAAAAAACTCAGAGATAAAAAAGCTCCAGGTTTTGATCTAATTACATCGGAAGTCCTGAAAGAACTTCCGAAAAAAGCTATAACAATGCTAACACGCATTATAAACGCTGCTATAAGAATAAGGTATGTGCCGAATGTGTGGAAAATAGCAGAGATAATTATGATACCAAAGCCAGGTAAGCCCATAAATGAGGTCAAATCCTACAGACCAATATCATTACTACCAATAGTATCAAAATTATTTGAAAAACTATTATTGATTCGAATAAGACCGATCATAGAAAATAGTAATCTGATTCCAAATTATCAATTTGGCTTTAGATCTAAGCACTCGACAATCGATCAAATTCATAGAATAACAGACATAATAGAAAAAGCTTTAGAGGAAAAGAAAGTATGCTCTACCATATTTCTAGATGTAGCCCAAGCTTTTGCTAAAGTATGGCATCGAGGCTTAATAAATAAACTAAACAATATGTTACCTAAACAATACGTAGATATACTCTCATCATATCTAGAAAACAGACTATTCAGAATAAAACAAGACGAAGAGTATTCTACTATTAGAGATATTAAAACGGGTGTGCCTCAAGGTAGTATTCTGGGTCCCATACTGTATTTGCTCTACACCAATGATTTACCAGCAATGGAAAATATAACTGTAGCTACATTCGCTGACGATACTGCGTTGATGGCAGTAGGATCAAATATTGACGAGGCTACAATTAAATTGCAAAGAGCAAGCGACAAGCTATACCTCTGGACAAAGAAATGGAAAATTAAACTCAATGAGTTAAAATCAGTACATGTAAATTTTACAAATAAAAAATTAGAAAATCAACCATTGGTAAATCTGAATGGGGTCAATATACCCCAAGAAAACAATGCTAAATACCTAGGAATGACATTAGATGTCAAACTTAGATGGAAAGAGCACGTTAAAAAGAAAAAATTTGAGCTTGAAAATAAGTATAGAGAAATGTACTGGCTCTTAGGTCGTAATTCTAAATTACCTATACATAACAAGATTTTGTTATATAATCAGATACTCAAACCGATATGGTTGTACGGCATACAAATATGGGGATGTGCCAAACAAACACATGTACTTTGTATACAAAAATTCCAAAATAAAGTCTTGCGCAACATGGTAAATGCCCCCTGGTATATTCGCAACAGTGATTTGCACAGAGATCTAAAAATTCCTTGCATAGAAAATAAAATAAAAAGATATGCAACAAAGCATATAGCTCGTCTGGAGGGACATGTTAACGTTGAGGCCACTCAACTGCTAGATAATCAAAATGATGTCAGAGTGCTTAAAAGAACTAAGCCACTAGATTTAATACGATAGAATTTCGTAAACTTTTTCTTTAAGAAAATCAAAATAGCAATAAATTAATGGTTAGTCCGTTGGACTAGTATTAATGGGAGGGGTGTGGTTTAGTCAGGAAAAATCTGGCACACAATGGAAGCTACGGGGCTCATTGTGTCTATGAAGATTCCCACCAATCCACGCAAAAAAAAAAAAAAATCTACTCTAATTGAACACATTTTAGATCTTATACCTATAAATTCTGTAATGTTTTTACCATTCATTTCATCTTTCATTAATCCAATTACCTTTTTATTAACAAGAGGAATTCACCATTTATTATTTATTGGATAATCACTAGTATCGAATCGTTCATAACAATCTCTCTTAATAATATCATACATATTTTCATTTAATATTTCTAGAATTAAACTATCGGTATCAGTATAAAGAAGTTTACAATTTTCCTTTAAATTTTTCTTCATATAATCATAAAAAAATTTATAAATTAAAGTTTTTGAAATATCTAATATAGCCATTCCAACATATATTGGTTTGTTGAAAAATATTTCACTTTTTTTTAGTTCAATTGCAACCAAATTTTCATTAAAAACTGTTGAAGACTTAAAATAAGGTGATGCAATTAGAGAATTTATTCCATAACGACCATTCCAATTAGATTTAAGTCTTATATTTAAATGTTTCCGTAGGTTTTCTATGGTTTTACCAAATGTTCCATTATTCATTAATTTATATATATCTTTTTCAAAATTAGTGGTTGCCTAACTACGAAGCTTAGTATTTAGTTCAATATAGGACTTTAGAAAATCAAATTGTTCGAATTCTAAGACTTTATGAATTTTTATTATTTTTAATCCATGTTCTATAGCTTGTTTCAAAGTTCTATAATGACAAACATAGTTTGTTTTATTGTATAATGTTGCAACAAGTTTCTTTTCGTTCGATAGTGTTATAGAATGTTCAGGACAGAAAGGTAAATCTTTATGTTTATCATGAATCTTGTATCTTGTATCTTGGATATGCCAAATCTACTTCTAATATATAACCAGTTGGAGAATCATTTGAAATATTTTTAATGAAATCATAATCAAAGTTTGTAATATCATTCACCCACTTGAAATTTTTAATGGTAAATATTGACTCATTGCCCATCCATATTGATTATTGATGTCTAAATAAGATATACTCTTATGTTGAATATTTTCATTGTAATCAATCATATCTGTATTATTAGATTTACAATATCTCTTTGAAATTTGTGTTAATCCACCTCTTATTCCACATTCAATAAATAAAATCATATCAATATCAGTTAATAATTCAAAATTTACTTTTGTATATTTTAACATTACATCCCAAGTATAACCTGGTAATGTGAAAGAATGTGCAGGATCTAAATAATAAGAAATTTTGCAACTTTGTCTAAATTTTTCAAAGATTTCTGTAAGTAATAACACATCTGTTTTTAAATACAAGTCTGAATATTCCCCTAAATTTTTTATGTGAAATTCATCCCACACCCTCTTTGCATGTTGGTAATCTTCATTAGATATTTCCGTTTTATTTAATTTATTATAAAATTGATTCTTATCAGGTAATTTTGTTTCAAAAAATTTATTATTGTCATCGAAATAATCATATGGGTAAATTCCTTTTCTTGTTAATAAATCTATTTGTAAATTACTTAAACTATTGAATTGTGATTTTAAAATAGGAAATTCTTTTAAACTTTTTGATAATATACCTAAGCTTACACCTAAAAATTTATATGAATCTATAAATCTAAACTTAATTGAACTATTTTGAATATGTTTAGTAAAAGATATATATTTTTCCTTATTTATTGGAAGCAAATAAATCTTACCTTCTGCAAGCGAATTTAACTTCATTATAATAAAATGTGAATCGTAACCGCTTAAATTATGAAAAATTACAGGAATAGTAAATGAATTTTGGTAGTTTGTATTACATTTTTGATGTGTAGCTCCTCGATACTCTCCCGTAAGATGACAGTGATCTTTACATTTTATATCTTTAGCATAAAAATTTTCCTCACATATAAAACATTTTTCAGCCTCGTTATAATTTTTAATTTGTTCTGGTTTTAACGGCTTCATCCTCCATAAGCTTTTTAGATCAGTTTCTACTAAAACTGATAATAATGTTAATTCATCTAAAAACCACTCGATACAACTTTCTCCTCTATGAGATGCATATTCAGTCATTTCAATGTAGGATGATTTTATATAATATCGAATGAAACATGGAATATGCTCTTGGTATTTATTTCCTTCATCAACTTTCTTTAACAAACATATCTGCATATACCACACAAGGATTCATTATTTTATTTTTAAAATTTTTAAATTTCATTATGTTGTTATCTTTTGTAGGTAATTGAATGGCACATTCATTCATATTTTCACAAATTTTCGTATGTTCAATCAATTTATTATTTGTGGTGAAATATTGCAAGCATCGATCGCAGAAAAACTTTTGATGTTCATATTTACTAACATCTTGTGACATAAGTCTTGATAAATTTTTTATTAAAACATAGTGATATTTGATTTCATCATTATCATTGTATGTGTTATAAAATTGTTTTTCTTTATAATATTTATCTTGTATCATTAATAGTTTTACATGTTTCTCCTTTTTTGATTTTGTTAAACGAATAACATTAACTTTAAATTTATTTTTTTTTTATCAATTCCAATCCAAATACATTAATTGAAATTAAATTTTGCTTCTCAAACTTTGATATATCATGAATTGAAACAGGAAAATTAATACCATCGAATTTTAAATGATTTGAATAATGTGGGTAGCTTCTTGTACGATCTGAATGATTTGTTTTTGGATATAAATATGCCATTACCGACCAAGCAAAACATGCATTATCATTATTTTTCACATTAATGCAAGCTTTTTTATTCTTAATTGACTTTGGTAAATCTATATATGATGATGCGGATAAAAATGGAGTATATTTATTTACATTTATGGTTAAATTTATTATTGATGACAAAGCCCATCCACTACCCTTTTCTTGAAATTCATCAAATTTAGAAAGAATTTGATGTTTCAAAGTATCATACCAATCAGATGTAAGATCAGACAACATAACCAACACATTTTCAGTTGCAAGATATTTTAAATCATATTCAGCTTCAACTTTATCCGCTTTAATTTGTTTAGTTTCAAATAGATTAGGTTTTAATAAAATAAATTCTCCACAAAAAACCATATTTATTTTTAAACTTGATTGTTGTATTAGAATCTTTTTAATTTTTTCTTCTACAACAGCTCTGCATTTTTCTAAAAATATTTTTGGATCTATATCATCAATATTAGTAATAACACCAGATTGAATCCGATTTTTAAACGCTGACTTTAAATTTTACCATTTTAACTTTTCTTTATAAATTTTTCAGTCTTTCTCTTTTCTTAAAACTTTCGCTTTTAATTTATCTTTAAATGATATCAAATCAGCTATACAGGTGGATATAGCTAATTTAACACCATTTGATGCTTTTGAATTTTCAAGTAAAAGATTTTCTAGTTCGACTAAATCTTTTAAAACTTCAACTATATACCATTTTATTTGCTTAAGATTTTCACTTTTTTGGTATATTTTAAATAATGGAATATTATATTTTAAAATTTGTTTTGCACGAACCGACATTGTGAAGCTGTTTTTATGAACTAAATTTTAATTTGTTTTTTTTATTGCAATTATCGAAATTCAGTTTTTGAAGTTGAAAAGATAGTGTTAAAATTTTGTAAAACTACATCTGAAAAACAAATGCTGAAAAATAAATGCTGAAAAAAGAAGCTTGAAATAATAACAAAATTAATTTATTTTTATTCTTTATTCTTTTATTTAAAATTTCTTGTAAAAATAAATGCTGAAAAAAGAAGCTTGAAATAATAACAAAATTAATTTATTTTTATTCTTTATTTTTATTGATTTATGGCTAAGTGCTCTTGAGAATAAATATCCTCTTGAACAATGGAATAATTTTTACCCACATATAGGTAAATGTTGCTTTCTGTATTTAATAAATCTACTTCTTCTTGTGTAAGTATGTCCACCATACTTGGAGGTAGGAAAAAACTACTATTCCTAAATTCCAATAGTAGTCTCTTGCCATACCGTGTTTGGCAAAACCGTAATTTTTCTATTCCATAATACTTATTATGTATTATTTCTCCTACTGTTAGGAGCTGTTCTTCGACTTGTATGTATTTAACCCACAAGCTGAGGCTACATGGTTAAATTTTGCTAAAACATTAGTGACGTTAGTCACAATGCTATTTATAGCTAATAGAAACATACAAAATTGTAAACATAGAGATTAAATATTTCATCATTATCAACATCCGACTTAATTTCCGTTTCAAGTCTACAGCGTAAATAATTTTTTTGGTTCAAAGTAGAACTAAAATTTTTTACTATCAAATTCAATTTTTCCAAATAAAAAATAATTTTTTATACTCTTATTAAAAACGACAAATATTAAAAATGTAATATAAAAATTATTTAATGTTTTACTATGATTTAATGCCTTTTTACAAATTGAAGAATCCATTATTTCATCTTATTCACAAATTTAAGACAAGACTTTTTTTCTTACACCAACTAATTTTCTAAACCAAATAGTTTTCTCAATTCCCATAAAAAAAAAATTGATTTACTATGAACCTCAATGTTACCAAATTAAAACTTTTCAATTCATAAATTTATTCTCTTATCAGAAACAACAAACATCAAAAATTATTTTTCGTTTTATTCTGATTTCATTTTATTCATAAATTTAAGATAAGACTTTTTTTTTTAAACCAACTAATTTTCTTAAACCAATTCCAATAAAAAAAAAAAAAAAAAAAATTGATTTACTATGAACCCCAATGTTACTAAATTAAAAATTTTCAATTCATAATTTTATTCTCTTATCAGAAACAACAAACATCAAAAATTATTTTTCGTTTTATTATGATTTCATCTTATTCACAAATTTAAGACAAGACTTTTTTTCTTACACCAACTAATTTTCTAAACCAAATAGTTTTCTCAATTCCCATAAAAAAAAAATTGATTTACTATGAACCTCAATTTTACTAAATTAAAAATTTTCCATTCATAATTTTACATGTTATTCTCAAATTTAAGATAAGACTTTTGTTTCTTAAACCAACTAATTTTCTTAAACCAAATAATTTTCTCAATTCCTATTAAAAAAAAAAAAAATTGAATTACTATCAAGGTCAATCTTACTAAAACAAAATTTTCAATTCATAATTTTATTCTCTTATCAGAAACAAGAAACATCAAAAATTATTTTCGTTTTACTATTATTTCATGCTTTTTTACAAATTGAGGATAAGACTTTTTTTCTTAAACCAAATAATCAAAAATAAAAACAATAAAATATTGTTCTTCAAAAAATAAAACAATATTCTGTGCGCCTATTATTTAAAATTTTAAAAAACCATTTTTTTCATGAGTCATACTCCTTATCTAAACCGGATGTGACGTCACTTTTTAATCTCATCTCATCTCTAATCTAATCTCTAATCTTATCTTATCTAAACAGGATGTGACGTCACTTCCTGGTCTAGAACCGCTATAGCTATACTACTTACAATTATAATAAATAATAATTTTATTTGTTTTTCATAGAATCAAATTGAAAATTTTGACCGCTAATAGTTTTGAAGAAAAACTTTTATATAAGGCAGCGTTTTTACGTTTTTGAATTGTGTTTATAACGTATAATAATGATGTTCATTAAAGTTTGACATCCGACTTTGTTATAGAATATCATAATTTTTTTTTTAAATTATAGTTTTTTAATTAAAAATAGTGCTCGACAACACATTTTCATATTTCGCAAGTTGAAAAAGTGATTTTGCGAGAAAAGGTATTTATAAACTCCTAATTATGTTATGCCAATATATTGAAAGATATACATTAAAAAATACAAAAAATGTGTATTAAATATTATTATTATTCATCAATACAAGTAATACTTGAATAATTGATTTACTATTTAAATATTTATATTTTGTAAATGTTCTGAAATTACACTGAACATTTATATCTGTTTATAAGTATTTATTATTAGTACTCGTCACGTATATTCGTATCTTCGTATTTTGCAAGTTTAGAAAATGGATTTTGCTTGCAGAAATATAGTATACTTTGCAACTGTTTTTGTTTATCTTTGAGATATGTAATTAAAACTTTTGAAATAAGATTTGGTGTAATTGCAATAAAATTTGTAAATGTAATAAAAATAAGTAAAACAAAACTTTCAAGAATCAAAATAAAAAACAAAACATTTATTTATAGAATTTATATTTTTATTTCACTTCTTTTAAATTTTGGTTTAGACGTTTTGGTATGATTAGGTATGACCATTATAGTAAAGGTTATGATTGGTTACAACTTTGTTAAATCATATCGAATCATATAGGCCATTTAACGAAGTATCATATGACATCATGCCTTATGACTATTATAGTTAGGGGGGGTTAAAGCCATTAATTGTTCTTTTTCTCTTATTGTTCAGTTTTTATTGACGCCTTATGGCTATTATAGTTACGGGTAAAGCCAATAATTATGGTTTTTCTCTTATGCCTCAGTTTTTATTGTTATATTGTTATCCCGCTAGGGTCTCTAATGTAGGTAAGGGTAGTCTGTGATTTTTCTTTTTAAAGTTTTTTTAATTTTTATGTTTACTAAATTTGCCGTGTATTGAATTGACATATTTTGTTTTTATTGTTCTTAGCAGATCGTAAATTTCGGTTTATGATTCTCCATGTACAATATAATATTTACTCAATGCTACTGCGCATTTGAAGTTATACTTTATAATTATTTGTTAATAAAATAAATAAATTTCAATTATTGAAATTTGTGAACATGGTCTGGGGGAATATATTTTCTAAATTTACCATTTGTTTTACCGGTAAGTTTTTTTGCTGTAATATCGTAATATTTTAACAAAGCTATTATAATAATATTCTGATAATTCGGTTTTTGTCTTTGCTACTTTGTTTTTTTTTTTAAATTAATTCATATAATCAGATAGTCAATGCTATTGCTCAATAGGTGAATTGTTTTTAGGTTTATTTTAATTTGTTTTTGGTTTTATTTGGTTTTATTGTTTTGTGGTTTATGTCTTTAAATTAAATTTTGCACACTTTCGTAATTCGTAATAGTTTGGTTCTAATAAAGTTGTCTAATCTAGTTAAAAAAAAGCTTTGTGAAAAGTTTAACAGACGTTTAAGCGTATTAATATATAAGATTTTGATAATTCGGTTTTTGCCTTTGCTACTTTGTGTTTTTTTTAAAATTAATTCATATAATTAGATAGCCAATGCTATTGCTCCACTACCACTTCCGAATCCTGATTGAAAATCACTCAAAAAATTAATTTCATTAAGAAATTAATTTCATTCTAGATTTAATAGCTTTCTCAAAAGCCTTAGAGAAAACTGATAACAGAGAAATAGTTCTGTAATTAGTTAAAGACAGAGTGTCACCTTTCTTATGAAGTAAATAACCAGTGCTGTTTTCAAAGATTCTGGAAAAATTCCTTTTTTCATATTTAAATTAAAAATAAATCACAGAACATCTGATATCTGTAGGGAAATATTTTTCAATACTAAACTTAAAATTTTGTCACAAGCTACTGGTTTAGATGATTTTAATGACATTAAATTTTTGTAAATTTCGAGGGAAGTAAAGTTAACAAAGAAAAAACTATTAGTTTGATATCGCTCACTCCTGATGTTGTTATCACACTGACATTCTACGTTATCGACAACATTAAGATCTTGGAATGCATTAGTTATATTAGTAAAATAATCGTTAAATAAATTAGCTACAATCAAGGGGTCTGAAATAGTAGTGTTATTTTCTTTAATAACGATACTAACATTTTGTGCATTTCTATTCAAAATTTCATTCACAAGACCCCATTCCTTTTTAGTACTACCTATACTTTCAGCTAATCTACAACTGTAGTAATTATCTCTACATCTAGAAATTTCATTATTTAATTCACGACAAAGCTTTTCGTAATATTTTTTGATTCTTAAATTATGAGCATGTTTCCTTACCCTTAACATAAGTTTCTGTTTCATTTTAATTTTTCTTAACAATGATGAAGATCTCCACGGCTTAAATCATTTTGTGATATTCGTATTTTTATTAGCGATTGAGCTACAATTTAAAATGTGACCTTGCAATTTATTAAGAAATATATCAAATGCAACAGACGGATCATCAGAAGCGTAGACTTCACCCCACATTTCAAAAACTAAAACAGGAGTGGCAGCATGTAAAACGTTCACGTTGAAAAATCAACGTGAAGTGTTTTAACGTCAAAAAAATTTTTTGGTAGAAATTCCGAAAATTCGGAAAAATATTGCGAATGTTCGGAAATTATTTTGGCAATCGAATTGACTTATTTAAAACTTCAAAAGACATATGTTTTTCAAATTTTGGATTAAAACGTAAACAAAAAAAATATAATTATTGTGTAAAAAGAAAAAGTGAATAATGTATTAATAAAAGAATAAAGAAGAACTAGCTATTCCCGGCGTAACATTCGCCAATCTAGCATTAGCATTATAAATGAAACAATTTATTTTATTTGTTTATTTTCTTTTTTTTTTAAAAAGAATAAATGTTTTACATATTTTTTTAATACATAATAAATAAGTTACAAATTGAAAAACTTAAAACTAAAATTCACTTTATTTAATATCTTAAAAATAGTTTAACATTTTAATACTTATTCAAACATTTCATAATATTTTATACTACACTAACACTATCAAAAGATCGTACTATAGTCAAAGCAACATACAACTGTGAAACAGAGAATTGTGTTTTTAGTGAAATATTTGAATAAGTATTAAAATGTTAAACTATTTTTAATAAATAAAAAATATGTAAAACATTGATTTTTTTTAAAGAAAATAGAGAAAATAAACAAATTAAATAAATTGTTTCAATTATAATGCTAATGCTAGACCGGCGAATGTTACGCCGGGAATAGCTTGTAATTTACAATATTGCTTGATCTATCTATAACTATTTTTTTTATATTTCTTATTTAGGTATTTATTTATTTATTAAACAGTGGACCTGTAGATAAATCTGCAGGCCTACTTCACGTTTATATTTTTTTTCACTGTATGTATTAAAATTTTATTTTCACAACAGGTAGGTAGGTATTATAATACGTATGGTATCATAAATTATTATAATTGTAATTATTATTGTTATTTAAATAATAATAATAAAATGAATAAAATTATAATTTACAATATTTATAATATACTTAATATGTACAATTATAATAAATAATAATTTTATTTGTTTTTCATAGAATCAAATTGAAAATTTTGACCGCTAATAGTTTTGAAGAAAAACTTTTATATAAGGCAGCGTTTATACGTTTTTTAATTGTGTTTATAACGTATAATAATGATGTTCATTAAAGTTTGACATCCGACTTTGTTATAGAATATCATAATTTTTTTTTTTAAATAATAGTGCTCGACAAACATTTTCGTATTTCGCTAGTTGAAAAAGTGATTTTGCGAGAAAAGGTATTTATAAACTCCTAATTGTGTTATGCCAATATATTGAAAGATATACATTAAAAAATACAAAAAATGTGTATTAAATATTATTATTATTCATCAATACAAATAATACTTGAATAATTGGTTTACTATTTAAATATTTATATTTTGTAAATGTTCTGAAATTACACTGAACATTTTTATCTGTTTATAAGTATTTATTATTAGTACTCGTCACGTATATTCGTATCTTCGTATTTTGCAAGTTTAGAAAATGGATTTTGCATGCAGAAATATAGTATACTTTGCAACTATATTTGTTTATCTTTGAGATATGTAATTAAAACTTTTGAAATAAAATTTGATGTAATTGCAATAAAATTTGTAAATGTAATAAAAATAAGTAAAACAAAACTTTCATGAAATAAAATCTGATGTCTAAACGCTTCCTAACAAATACTATTAATAGAGACGTACATTTCAACAAAATGTGGAGATCAGAGATGTCGCTGACAGTATAGATGTGAAATTAAATGCATTTAAACTAAATACATACCACATTCACATGAAAAACACTTAAAATAGCCATAGAACCGTTTTTTGTGTTTTTTTTTTATTATCATAATAGCCCTAACTATTTCAAGACTCAAAATAAAAAAACAAAACATTTATTTATAGAATTTATATTTTTATTTCACGTCTTTTAAATTTTGGTTTTGACGTTTTGGTATGATTAGGTATGACCATTATAGTAAAGGTTATAATTGGTTACGACTTTGTTAAATCATATCGAACCATATAGGCCATTTAACGAAGTATCATATGACATCATGCCTTATGACTATTATATTGCGTGGGGGGGGGGGGGGGGGGGGGGGGTAAAGGCAATAATTATTCTTTTTCTCTTATTATTCAGTTTTTATTGACGCCTTATGACTATTATAGTTACGAGTAAAGCCTATAATTATTCTTTTTCTCTTATTATTCAGTTTTTATTGACGCCTTATGACTATTATAGTTACGAGTAAAGCCTATAATTATGCTTTTTCTCTTATTCTTCAGTTTGTATTGTTATCCCGCTAGGGTCTCTGATGTAGGTAAGGGTAGTGTGTGATTGTTCTTTTTAAAGTTTTTTTAATTTTTATGTTTACTAAATTTGCCGTGTATTGAATTGACATATTTTGTTTTTATTGTTCTTAGCAGATCGTAAATTTCGGTTTATGATTCTCCATGTACAATATAATATTTACTTAATGCTATTGCGCATTTGAATTTATACTTTTGAATTATTTGTTAATAAAATAAATAAATTTCAATTTGTGAACATGGTCTGGGTGAGGTAAAAAATATATTTTCTAAATTTACTATTTGTTTTACCATTAAGTTTTTTTGCTGTAATATCGTAATATCGTAATATTTTAACAAAGCTATTATAATAATACTAGCTATTCCCGGCGTAACATTCGCCGGTCTAGCATTAGCATTATAAATAAAGCAATTTATTTTATTTATTTATTTTCTTTATTTTCTTAAAAAGAATCAATGTTTTACAATTTTTTTATTACATAATAAATAAGTTAAATTGAAAAACTTAAAACTATAATTCACTTTGTTTAATATCTTTAAAATAGTTTAACCAGGTTTAACATTTTAATACTTATTCAAACATTTCATAATATTTTATACTACACTAACACTATCAACAGATCTTACTCTAGACAAAGCAACATACAACTGTGAAATAGAGAATTGTGTTTTTAGGGAAATAAAGGTATCTATAGAATATCATAATTTTTTTTTTAAATAATAGTGCTCGACACACATTTTCGTATTTCGCAAGTTGAAAAAGTGATTTTGCAAGAAAAGGTATTTGTAAACTCCTAATTGTGTTATGCCAATATATTGAAAAATATACATTAAAGAATATAAAAAATGTGTATTAAATATTATTATTATTTATCAATACAAATACTTAGAACAATTGATTTACTATTTAAATATTTATATTTTATAAATGTTCTGAAATTACACTGAATATTTATATTTGTTTATAAGTATTTATTATTAGTACTCGTAACGGATATTCGTATCTTCGTATTTTGCAAGTTTAGAAAATGGATTTTGCATGAAGAAATATAGTATACTTTGCAACTATATTTGTTTATCTTTGAGATATGTAATTAAAACTTTTGAAATAAAATTTGATGTAATTGCAATAAAATTTGTAAATGTAATAAAAATAAGTAAAACAAAACTTTCATGAAACAAAATCTGATGTCTAAACGCTCGCTAACAAATACTATTAATAGAGACGTACATTGCAACAAAATGCGGCGAACAGAGATGACGCTGGCAGTATAGATATGAAATTAAATGTATTTAAACTAAATAAATACCACACCCACATTAAAAACACATTAAAATAGCCTGAGATACGTTTTTTGTGTTTTTTTTTATTATCATAATAGCCCTAACTATTTCAAAACCCAAAATAAAAAACAAAACATTTATTTATAAAATTTATATTTTTATTTAACTTCTTTTAAATTTTGGTTTTGACGTTTTGGTATTATTAGGTATGACCATTATAGTAAAGGTTACGACTTTGTTAAATCATATCGAATCATATAGGCCATTAACAAAGTATCATATGACATCATATGACGCCTTATGACTATTATAGTTAGGGGTAAAGCCAATAATAATAATGGTTATTCTCTCATTCTTCAGTTTTTATTGTTATATTGTTATCCCGCTAGGGTCTCTGATGTAGGTAAGGGTAGTCAGTGAGTTTTCTTTTTAAAGTTTTTTTAATTTTATATGTACTAAATTTGCCATGTATTGAATTGGAACTTGATAATAATGCCGTAACATATTTTGTTTTTCTTGTTCTTAGCAGATAGTAAATTTCGGTTTATGATTCTCCATGGACAATATAATATTTGCTCAATGCTACTGCGCATTTGAAGTTATACTTTATAATTATTTGTTAATAAAATCATAAAGGAAGTATAATATAGAGAAACTATGCGGAACAAAAAAATTTTTTTCAATATTTCTTAAATTTTACTTCACCGTAGAACCCCAGAGAAAAAATATATTTTATATGCCAAAATACCCCAGAGCGTAAATTATAATATCTCTTATAAATTATAATCTTTCTCTTGATTTTGTATATCGCATACGGATTCAATGATCTTAATAACAATATTACAATTCCTTAATCCTTCATTATAATTTATATATGTGTGCCGTGTGATATGTGTGCAAAAAAAAAGAAAAAAAGGTAGTGAGGAAGAAGCCATAGAAAAAATGTAATATGTTTTGTTTATATTCACACATGCAATGATTTAATTTTTATTTTTCTGTGTTTGGGCAAAACAAAAGAACACCTGCAACAATGCAGTGTAAATTGTTTTTGTAATTTGAAATTTTTTGATTTTGTTTTTGGACTGAGTTTGTATTCTTTATTAATTTAAATTTTAAAATAAATTGAAAAATTATTTTTGTACTATTTTGTTGAATGGTCCTTTCATAGGTATCATAGGTAACTTAGATATGTCTTGAAAAATAAAAAAAAAAATATATGGGTATGAATTGAATTTGTGGCTGTAAAATTAAAATTCTTAAAATAAAAATTTCACAAATGTGTATGTACATATATATTTTGCAATAGGTAGATATATGAATATTTTAAATAAAAGCGGGATTGAAGTTTAATAAAAAACTAATAAATATTTTAAATGCACATGTAATCCTCCTCCATCACGTCCAGAAATTTGTGAATTACCCTCTTATAACACGCTTCGTACCTCTAGCCACGCGGTTACATATTTTTATTTATGTACATGCAACAAGGTGAAGGTTTTGAGGATGTGACTATTCAGGATTTTCAATATTTATTAGTGACGAAAGCGATCTGGTAGAATTAGCATTAGAAACTGTAAATGAAGTTCTTTATGCGAACAGTAAAACTGATTGTTTATAAATAAAAATAATCCTAACTAAACAGATACAAAAGAAAAGGATTCGCCTAAGCATAATATAAATAACAAATATTTTATTTCCTTTGTACTTCGTACAGTATCGTACAATAATGTTGAACATTTCAAAAGATGAAAATTTATAAAATATTTAACTTTGTTTTGTTGTTTTGTCTTTTGTTCATCAAAATAAAAAATAACACTAATGGAAGCGTCTAAACTCTTTTTATAATTTCTAATTCTTTGATTTTGTTCTTGGATTGAATTGGAGTTTTGTTTCAATTTCAAATAAAATGTAAAATTCTATTTAAATTACTTTTTTATGCGTTGAAAAATAACATTTCATAGGCACCACTTAGATAGGTTTTGAAAAAAAAAATGTACCTGTTTTAGAATTTGTGGCTCTAAAATTAAAATTCTTTAAATAACATTTTACAAATGTACAAATAATATGTACCTACCTATGTTGTAAAATATATTTTAAACAAAGAGAAAAGGCAGAATTGAAGTGTAATAAAATAATAAACACTTTGAATGTAATAAAAATAAATAACTTGAATATAAAAATGAAAAATTAAATAAACAAAAATAATTTCTTAAATTTATTATAATATTACTAGTATTAACAATATTATAATATTAGAAAAAATAAATAATTTATTAATTTATGTTTTCAATTACTTCAATGTGCTTATCTTTTTTGTGCCACACTGCAGTAAGTAAGGAATTTTGTACACTATCGTAATTCATATATATGCATGTATTCCTTGATTTCTTAGTGTATAGTGCATAGTAGAGGTAGAGTGTAGGTTATTAAGATTATCTTATCATAATATATTAACAATGAACGTGAACATTATTTTTGAATATTCTATTTCTATAATAAAATTTTTTAATTCTCCTTTCTTTATGAATTTCCAATTTAAAGTAAGTTGTTTGTGTTTGCATTAAAAATGTAACATTTTGGTTCCATGACAAAATTACATGTGGACAAAATTTCATATTTAAAACAATTAAATGTTTAAATTTTTTTTAATCATTATAAAATGTGGAAGAAATTGTCAAAATCTGTAGTTGATTAATAATTCCTTTCAAAATATGATTTTGTTTTATATTTTTATAAGAGTTGTTTTATATAAGAATTAGGTGGTTATGCTGAAGTCCGTCGAAATTACAAATTAAAAAAGCGCTTCAAACGAATAATATCTTTTATCGTTTTCAACAAAATGTAATGTGTAACAAAAAATTACTATTAAATTTTAATTTGTATATACCTACATATGTAATTAAAAATGTATAAGTTTTACTTTTAATTTATGTACATATTACGTTATGTAATTATTAAAAAATTTATAACTTTTTACAAAATAAATAAAAAAAAACTAAAACTGTCAACGCCTTTTTTATTTGAAATAAAAAAAAATCTTCCAAAACATTTAATATTGATTTCTGCACAGACTTTGGAGTCGAATTTCAGAATACTGATATTTTTCGTATTCCGGTCGGAAATTTTTTTCGGGGATATTCCGCTTCGGACTTCAGCATAACCACTTAGTATTCTTCCTTTTTTTTAAGAAAAAAAAGTACCTTCATTACAAAACCAAATAATTTCAAATTTTTTATAAAAACTTAAATTGGGATTTAATTTTTTTAAATATGTAACTGTGTCTTTGAAATTTTGTCCCGACACCATGCATTTCATATTATTGGTATACTCTACATCTACCCAACAAGTGTGTATTTGATACGACATACACAACCTTACCTCATTGCTGCTACTACACTATATGTATGTTATATAAAAGCAAAAACAAAAAAAAACAACAAGAATTAAAATCATTTTAAAGATTCTCTCTCTCAAAGCTAGAATCTATACAGTTGAACCTGCATAAAAGAAAAAATTTTATTTCAATATTTTGTATGAGTTTCTGTTAACGAAGACATTAAAATGACGTATTACAAAATTTTAAAGTGAGTTTATCTAGGTCCTACTGTGTATGGGGTATTTTCAAAATTTTTTTAAGCAAAAAAAAATCGTCACAAAATTTGTTCCGCATAGTTTCTCTATATTATACTTCCTTTATGATAAAATAAATAAATTTCAATTATTGGAATTTGTGAACATGGTCTGGGGGAATATATTTTCTAAATTTACCATTTGTTTTACCGGTAAGTTTTTTTGCTGTAATATTGTAATATTTTAACAAAGCTATTATAATAATATTCTGATAATTCGGTTTTTGTCTTTGCTACTTTGTTTTTTTTTTAAATTAATTCATATAATCAGATAGTGAATGCTATTGCTCAATAGGTGAATTGTTTTTAGGTTAATTTTAATTTATTTTTGGTTTTATTTGGTTTTATTGTTTTGTGGTTTACGTCTTTAAATAAAATTTTGCACACTATCGTAATTCTTAATAGTTCTAATAAAGTTGTCTAATCTAGTTGAATAAAGCTTCGTGTTGTAAAAGCTTTGTGAAAAGTTTAATAGACGTTTAAGCGTATTAATATATAAGATTGTTAAATTTGAAGATCAATAAAGTATGAATTTTTTTTTGTATGTTCTTTTTATATTTCTTTATTATATTACATTTGGCGAAAAAGTTATATTATTTAGAAAAGAAGCGGCATGTTCTTTTCCAAAAAATTTCAAGATTCATAAATTTGGAGGGAACATTGTGTACTTTTTATTGAGTTTATTTTCTTATATTTTAATTTCAGTAATGTAAATATTCAATGAAGGTCAAATGAAGGTAGTTCGGATGAAGAAGATGAAAGAAGAATTGCAGGAAGCACACTTAATAGAAGACGATTGAGAGATTCAAATAATATATTTGAACTACCAAAAAGAGAGTAAGAGATCTTCGAATAAAAAAAATTAAAAATATTAAGTAATAACGTTTATTTTAGGTTTTTACAAAATTTCCGTCTGGACAAGGAACAGTTTCAAATGATTTTGGAAACTGTGCCTTTTACAAAGTCTACAAGAAAAACAGGAATACCAGCAGTGTTGCAGTTGGCAACAACAATTCACTGGCTAGCGGTGGTTACCAAGCGAACGTTGAAACTAATTCAGCAAAATTGCTGTGAAAGATTTCTTGGTAATATTTTTTGTTCTTAAAGTTTTTGTTACATGTTTTTTCATATTTTTAAATATTTTTTATATTGTAGGTGACAGCGGTTATCTCCTTCTACCCTGGTTACTGACGCCATATAGAGCAGCAACAGATGGAAGTTCAGAAAGCCATTTCAATTAAGTCTATGCGAAAACAAGGAGCGGAGTTGAAAAAACTATTGGATTGCTAAAAGCTCGCTGGAGGTGCTTGTCAATTAAGAGGAAGCTTCGATATTCGTCACAGGTAGTAGCGAAAATTGTTAATGTTTGTGCAGCATTGCACAATATCTATGTTCACTTCAATACTGAACTGAATAATGATATTGTTGCACAAACTATCAATGAAGAAAGAAGGATGCATGAACACACCTTTTCATTCGCAGTGGATATTAATGATAGCAACTTGCAACGAAAGGCTAAGATTATCCGAGAAAATATTAAAAATAATATATAATTCTCTTTTAATTTGATCTGAGGAATGGACAATTTAAATAAAAATTGTTTTGGCCAATGTACATAGTATTTCTTTATTTATTTTTTATTGAATTATGTAAATATGTATATAGTTATTTTTTTACTTCTTTATTTTTTATTTATTTATTTTTTATTGAATTATGTAA
The DNA here is from genome assembly GCA_963942445.1 of Argyra leucocephala. Lineage (NCBI taxonomy): Eukaryota > Metazoa > Arthropoda > Insecta > Diptera > Dolichopodidae > Argyra > Argyra leucocephala. The sequence goes on from OZ012682.1 coordinate 2,981,237, forward strand.
GTATGATATTTTCAATGAATTAAAATATTTACAATGCTATTTCATTAATGTAACAAAATAGATTGCTTCTGTTTTTTGATATTTTAAGTAGTATGGCCATGTGCGAATCCTACCAATATGGCATTCTATATAAATATAGATTTTTTTTTAATAAAACACTCACTTATGAAACTTAAAATAATGTATTTTATTATCATATAAAAAAAAATTCAATTATCACAGAAATAAAATAAATTCTTTATTGAAAACAAAAATATGTATTTGAATTATGACAGAAATAAAATAAATTCTTTATTGAAAACAAAAATATATATTTGAATTATCACAGAAAAATATGTATTTGAATTATCACAGAAATAAAATAAATAGTTCATTATGAAATTAAAAAATTAATAAACAAAAAATAATAGTTTGTTATAATTGATAACTATAAAATTTTATCAAAATAAAACTAAAAATCAAATATACTTCATTATGATTTTTATCATGCACATATACAGCGCCGTAACTAACATTTCCAGTGGCCTGTGCAATATTTTTTTTAGAGTCCCTATATTTTTTCGGGAAAAAGTAAGTTATAATACATTTATGATATAAAAATGTGTAAAATAATTTTTTTAAAAAAACATTTGTTATGGAAAAAAATATCATCACACATTATATACGAAATTGTAATTTTATTTATTTAAATGAATTTTTCTGGCCTTCATTTCATCAAATTCATTGATTATGTCATCAAACGTATATCTTTAACTATATTGTATTCAATTGATATTATTGCAAGATTGGATAACCTATCTTGTCCGATAGTTGATCTTAAATAATTTTTTATTTATTTTAATTTGCTAAAGCTTCTCTCACATAAAGCAATTGATACTGGAAGAGTAAGAAATAGTCACAGAGCAATATTAATATTTGGATAAGACTCTATTAATCCAAAGTCACGTAGACCTTGTAAAATTTCAAGATGGTGTTGCAGTTTTTAAATTGTCTACTAATGTCGATGCTTCCAATTTAAAACTTTGAATTTCACATGCGAGTTCGTACATATTTAAATCTTTGCTGTATTTAATGGCAAAATCAGTACCGCTTTTTTTAAATCTACAACGCTGTCTTTTTCTAGAAAACAACCATATAGAAAGCTAAAATCTTTACAAATATTTCTAAGTTGTTCATAATGTCAATCTAATTGAGACAACAGCTTACCAAAAACATTGTATTTTAAACAAACTTTCGGATGTCATGCTACTTCTTTCATCCGGTGCCTCATCAATTTCCATTTTTTTAACTATTCTCCACCGTTTACTGCGAAATCCAACTTGTAAATCCATAATTTTAGCCAAATTATTTGCTTTTTCAAAATCTTGTTTTTATTTTTTAATTAGTTTTGTTGCATGGTCTATCGATACATCTTTTCGTTGTAATTCTTTATTTGTTCGCTCAGTGCATGAATTTTATTCTAAACAGAAAGATTACAGATAAACTTATAATCAATTAGTAAAAGCAAACTTTTTGCATTTGATATAGTTTCTGGATTTGATGCAGTTGAACCATTTGCAATCGATTCCAATGCTGTTTTTACCAGAGATGCAAACCGGTTTTTGAACCGAACCAAAAAACCACTGGACCATTGATATTTTCCGAACCAAGACCATAACCAAAACCAAACCACTTTTATAATGAATTGGGCGAACCAAACCAAAACCGAACAATTTCTTAAAATAATTCTGAAACCGAACCACAAACCAACAAAATATATGGTGGTTTACGGTTTGGTTTATGTTTTAATCTATTTTTTAACAATTTAAATTTTAACATAACTAATAAAAAAAAACTGATAGTCGAAATCGAAAGTCATGAAGATAAAATTTGTTTATAGGGAACGAAAAAAAAAGTCAAATTCAATACGAAAAAGTCAAATGTTGACATTTGTTTTGACTCTTTTTCAATACACGAATTTATAACGTCTTTGAATTTTGTGACTGTTGTGATGTGAATGTGAGTAATAAAATTAATTAATTTCTTATGATTTTTTAATTATAATTTTTTTTTTTTTCTAAACGTTACCCCAAAGAAAATGGCAAGACAAAAAAATAACAAAAACTCAGTATTTGAAAATTTTATAGAAACAAATACCAGCAAATGTAACGAGTGTAGTTTTGTTATGAAAAGCAATCAACCCGAAAATCTAATGCGACATCTTAAGAGAAAACATCCAGAATGCTATCAGGAAATTGATTTAAAAAGAAGAAATAAGTCGGTAGAAAAAATTCAACAGCCAGTTGCACTTTGGAAAAATTTATTAAAGCTAACAAATTTCAGCAACAAATAAATATTTGAATGACCGCCAATGAATTAAAAGAAGCCTGCATTGAAATGGTCACGCGGAATGGAAGACCATTATCAATGCTAAAAGACACAGGTTTTCGAAGAATTATTAATGCGATTCTAAAAGGTTTAAACGAAAATATATCAATAAACAGGCAAAATATACGCGTTGAAATAATTAAAAAAGCTAAAATTATACGGAAAGAAATTTCAGAAAAATTAAAAAATAAATTATTTTCATTAAAAATCGATAGTGTTACTAGACTGGACAGATCCATATTGGGAATTGACATTCAATTTATTGAAAATGCAGCCATCCATTTTATTTTTAACAAAATTTAACCAAAACCGAACCGAACCGAAAACCATAAATAAAAATATTAATTGAACCAGAACCAAACCAAAACCAAATTTTGAAATTTTTAGAACCAAAACCAAATTCAAAATTTAAAATTAACCTTAAACAGAAACCGAACCACACGAAAAAATCTTTTGGTTTGCATCTCTGGTTTTTACATCGAATAAATGTAAACTTAACGATTTCATTGCATTGCATTGCATTGCCTTTGATGACCACCTTGTATCCGATAAATTTTTAAGTGTTAATTTTAAATATTTCATTACAATTTTACATCGTGCTGTAGATGATGAGAAAGAGTTAAATAATTTTTGAACAGTACCAAAAAAAGTTATCATTTGTGGTGTTGCAGACGCAGCATGAACACCAGCTAAATTAAGGCAGTGCAGCCGAACAAGGCACAAAAATTGCCAAATTATTGATTTAAAAAATAGGTGATTTTGCAGCCTAATATTTGCCAGACATATTAGCCCCGTTGTCGTATCCTTGTCCTCTGACTTCATTAATATCTAATTTATCAGCTGCTATTTTATTTAAAATTTCAATTTTTATGTGATTCAATCAAATTGATGAAGCTTTCTTCAATCATCACCTTACTATTTGACTCATTTGTTCTTTTTTTTTACATATCAGGAGTGCAATCAAATAAAATTGTGTAGTATTTTGCTTTATAAATTCTAGATATAATTTCATTTCTAGTTTTATCAGCAATCAATTTTATTATTTCATTTTGAATAGCTGGTAAAAAATATAAAACAGCATCATTTTTATGTTTTTCAATGCGCTCTTTTAAAGTACTGTTATAATGGCTACCAAATTCTATTAAATTTAAAAAAATTCCGCAATTAGGATCTCTAATTTTTTCATTTGAACCTCTCAGAGCGATATTAATTTTAGCGCAAAAAAGAATAGCATCTACAACTATTTTCAATATTTCGCGCCCTATCACGCCAATTAGTTACTTAGCTATTAATCACTAGGTGGTATGATATTATATTATTGACACCACTATTTTTTATTTGTCCCTATATAATTATTTATTTTTATAGTTTTATGAGGTTATAATATAAAAGAAAAAATAAGTAAAAGTTTCACAGATATCTGGGCCCTGTGCTTGTGCACCTGTTTCACCTGCCTAGCTACGTCGCTGCATATATATCAATATAATATTATATATATATTAATAAACAAAAAATAGCACCTCGATGATATTGCATAATTCTTCCATGATACTGCATATTGCAAAATATTTCAATGATAACAGAAAATTGATTACTATAAAATTTTATCAAATTAAAACTAAAAAGTAAAAATAAAATAGTTCATTGTAAAATTAAAAAAAAGTATATAATTAAAGTAACTATTGCTACATTGAGGACTCATTCGTCCTCTTCATCCAATTTTTTCTCGTTGAATGGTCCTCCGCCAGTCTTCTTCTTCCATTCCTTGTTGAAGGTCAATTTGCTCTTGACCCGGTATTTACGATCAGCCCATACCTAAAAATAAATGTTTATGTAGTAACTAAATCAAATTCATTTGTTAATGGGTGAACAAAATTTTAATATAATCAATTCTAAAAACATACCTTTTTCCAATCAAGTTTCAACTTAGTTGGTGGGCCTAGTTCGTTGAGCATCTTGGTTAATTCGTTCCATAACGAATCGCTTTTTCTTCGTCCAAGATTGTCGGTTAGCCTTCCTCCTCTAGCTAACTCGACATTCAGTTCTCGTACATATTAGTTTTTGTGTATGCCTATGAATAAAAAACAAATTATGGTTTATTGTAATTTTAATTTAAATGTTTTTCAAAAGGCACTTAAAGTATGTTAAGGAATTATTTTATATTTAAGTAACAATATATAGTAATACTTTATTTTTAATATTACTTACATATTCTTTTATTAACTGTTTAATAACTTTATTCATTATTTATGAACTTTTTAGTTATCTAAATTCACTATTAAAAAAAACTTTTTCCCGGTACAAAATTAGCGCGCGATAACAAAATCATTGACGTTTAAAAATAAACGTATACGTTAAAATCAAAGAACGTCAACTTGCTTACATCCTACCGAAAAAATGTATACTTTACGTTTTCGGAATTAAATCAATGTCAACGTTGCTTACATGCTACCAAAAGTGTTAATACGTCTTTTTGACCAACGGGAACAAGTTACGTGCTGACACTCCAGCATTTAAAGCATAAAAATTAATTTTTTGAAATTCGTAAAAATTATGTTGGCTATATCTTGAAATAATGTGATCAAGCTGAATACTAATTAAACAGTGATCTGTTATTTTTAGAACATAAGTATTTACTTTATAATTAACATGTTTGCTTCTGCACAATCGAATAAATATATGATCTAAACAGGAACTTGACTGTTGAGTTTCCCGTGTGGGACAAAACAACAAGTAAGTCTTAGACCAAAAGACATGACATGACAGAATGAAAATTATCAACATCGGAAGAGTTACACAGAAGATTAATATTAAAGTCACCTAGAAGTAATGTATTTTTACAAGCCTGATTTTGCAAAAAATCTGTAAATTCTTCCAAAAAATATTTGTGCAGTCTATACCCACAATACAATATTGAACACCAGAAAACTCACAATTCACACAGATAATATCAGCACTATTAAGATTTATATAAGATTATAAAAAGATTTTTCACTTTCCTTCTTTCTTACATAAATATTAGAATTACGAACCCATACGTACTTACATTTGTTATCTCGCTTCAGCGAATTCGCCTTTCTTAGTAGAGATCTATTATATCCAGTAAGAGCATCATTGATGAAAATCTTTGTGTTGTTCTTGCTGTTATGTTCTCCAAAGACATTTGAATTCAGCCTGATTTTATTTCGTTGCATTTTCTCCAGTATTACTTGTTTTTTCCTTGACGTTGCGAATTTTACACAAATTATATTCTGCATTAATGTTGAACTCTCATTTCGTCTTGTTCTCTTTACATAGCAAGACTCCAAATCCCTAAAGTTAATTTGCTCACCAACATCATCAGAAATCAGTTTAATTACTTTCTTTTCAACATTTTTATTCTCCACTCCACATCAGGCACACCAACAATATCTACTCAATTTAGCAATTCTCTTTGTTCCAATACACTTAACCTTGATTCAAGTGTATGAACCTTATTTGAAAGATCTACATTCAGCTTTTCCAATTTTTTTATTATGCCACTTAATTCATTCTGTATTAATTGCTTTGTATTAATATAGTGCTTTGTATTAATATAATGCTTATCTCTCGTATATGCTATATAGAGAGATAAGCATTTGCAATGATATATTTTCGTCGTGTTCGTGTAGAGAGTCTTTGAGAGAGCTGAACTACTCTCATTTATAACATTTGCATTTGGAGAGACAATATTGGTAGTCGCAGAATTTTCAATTATAGACTTTCTCCTTATAACTAAACACCTATAAGACTTGTAAGTCTTGTAACCTGTTTTGCTCTTGGAGAGAAATTCAATTTCAGTTTATCAATTTTGGCTTACTTTGCGTGAAAAAAGTTTTTGCAATTAATGCAAGTTATGGTTAATTCCAATCTTTCAACTTTATTGTTACATAAATCGCACTTCATTTTTAAACAATTAGATACCAAATATATTAATATTGAATGAAAGTAGGTGTTTTACCAAATTTATTAAATAATTTACTTTAAATATTTTTCTTATTAATTTTATTTATATAATAAAATTCTCAAACTTGTTATCCCCATTAAGACAAGAGAGAGAATGATATGATGAATATTTCACTTATAAGTGGAGCAGTGGATTCCCCATTGCGACTCCGGTTTTGACTTTATAAAACTTTCCTCTAAAAGTGAAGTAATCCTCTGTCATGCATAATCTTGTTAGTTTCATATATTGTTTGACTTTTTGACTCCATTGTTGACTTGATTCTTGTTTATATTCTTATCGACTTAGACCTCGTCAACTGAAATACTGGGGAATAAGGCTTTGACGTCGAATGAGACTAATACATCTGTTTCATTGAATTTTTTGAAACGTTGTACTCTTTTAATGAATGCCATAGAATTTTTGACTGATCTCGTATTCGCGTCTTCGTTCATTAAGAATTCATTAAGAAGCCATTTAGCTAATTTATACATAGGGGAGGTGTTTGCAGCGACTATTTCGCGCATCTCGTTACCCGTTTTGTGTATTTTAAGTAAACATTTAGTCCTTGGGATTGAGGGATTAGGCATGCGGAGCTCTCTAATTACTTTTCCTAACAACGAAGCACACTCCTTATATGTTTTTTCAACTCTTCGAATTGATTCTTGCAGAGGATCCTTGCTAAGCTTGATATTTGTCGCTGGTTATTTTCTTTAAAACCTGTGTGTCGTAGTCTGTTTTATCCAGTATAACCAATGCATTTCCTTTGTCTGCTTTCATGTAGTACACCGGTTTCTCCTTTAATTCTTTTAAGATTGAAGACTCATTAGATTGGGTGTTATTGGGCCTTCTGTTTTTTACTTATTGCGATGTCATCCTTCTTATTTCTTCTTTCTGCTGATCTGGGTGGTATTTTATTGATGCTTCTATGTCTATGACTATATCCTCTGTAGGAGAGATTTTAGGTTTGATTGCATAGTTAAGTGCCTCATTTAAAAGGTCTAGTTGTTATTCTGTAAACATGCTTGTGGATTTGTTATTTACGAAACCTTTGATATGTTTTATTGTTGGGTTTTGCACGGGTACAGTTGTGAATGGTGACTTTGCTATTAGTCCTTTTAATTTTTTGTTCAGTATCTTTCTTTTCTTATCTTTCTCACATTCGTATCCTCTTTCAATTTTCGAGATCATTGTATACAATGTGTCCTCCTGATGATCCGTTTAACATTGCTACAAAAAATAGATACTCGAGCACAACAATTACAAGAATTATCAACAAGAAAAGGAGGTATATGAAAAGGGATTATATTGATCCATAGACTTGTGACACATCCAATGGAAAAGGATAAATATAATGAGGGAAAAAATTATATTATCGACACAGCTACAAAAAATGGATATGGAGCACCACAATTACAAGAATTATCGACAAGAGTAGTAGAAGTAGTACCGGTTCTCGACCAGCGGTTCTGGACCAGGAAATGACATAGTAAGTGATCAAGGTTATATAGTTTGATTGTTTTTTTTTATTTTATGCAAAGTAGAGAAAAGCTTTTAGAAAAAATGTTAAATGTATTAGTATTAAAATTAAATGTCAACATAGTCGTATTGTAAAAATAACAAAAACAAAAAAAACAATATGTATTGAAAAGGAATAATTGTATATGTATGTAAGTATATGTATTTTTTCTAAAGTTTCTCGAATAACGAAGATATTTACACAAAGCCATAATTAACAATATTGGATTTCATATTTATTTCAAATTGAAATTGAGCATAAATAAAAACAATACATTTCATAATAATAAATTATACTTAATAGAACCAGTAGTATAGCTATAGCGGTTCTAGACCAGGAAGTGACGTCACATCCTGTTTAGATAAGATAAGATTAGAGATTAGATTAGAGATTAGATTAGAGATGAGATTAAAAAGTGACGTCACATCCGGTTTAGATAAGGAGTATGACTCATGAAAAAAATGGATTTTAAAATTTTAAATAATAGGCGCACAGAATATTGTTTTATTTTTTGAAGAACAATATTTTATTGTTTTTATTTTTGATTATTTGGTTTAAGAAAAAAAGTCTTATCCTCAATTTGTAGAAAAGTATGAAATCATAGTAAAACGAAAATAATTTTTGATGTTTGTTGTTTCTGATAAGAGAATAAAATTATGAATTGAAAATTTTTAGTAAGATTGACCTTGATAGTAAAATAATTTTTCTATGGTATAAGTAAATTTTTGATGTTTGTTATTTTTGATAAGAGAATAAAATTATGAATTGAAATTTTTTAATTTAGTAAAATTGAGGTTCATAGTAAATCAATTTTTTTTTTTTTTTTTTATTGGAATTGGTTTAAGAAAATTAGTTGGCTTAAGAAAAAAAGTCTTATCTTAAATTTGGGAATAAGATGAAATCATAATAAAAAGAAAAATAATTTTTAATGTTTGTTGTTTTGATAAGAGAATAAAGTTATGAATTGAAAATTTTGTTTTAGTAATATTGATCTTGATAGTAAAATAATTTTTTTATTGGAATCACAAAATTCAGGGTTTTTATTGAAAAATTAAGGTGCCTATTACACATCATTCTTTTCATCAATCATTCATCCATATATTGTCAATATATGGATGAAAAGAATGATGACCGATTATACATCAATCATGCACTCATCAATCTTTTTACCTATATTTTGACATTTTGCAATGACATATTGTGGAAGTGTTCTGAATATATTGATAATTTCGAAACATATACGAATATTGAAAATATAATTTTTAGGGGAATGCTTTTACTTCAATTTAAATTGAATTTTTAAAGTAAAGTAAAGGGTATAAAAACAATTATTTTTTTGCACATTTGAATAATATATCAATCGTTTTTTTACAATAATTGCTATAATTATTAAAATTAATATAAAAATTATTCTTTTTGAATTACATCACACATTAATATTATAACCTTATCTGAACATTCCCCAAAAAGCAATTTTTTTTTGCCTCAGCTGAACTTGTCAAAAATGATTGATCACATGATTGATGGGAATTTTGCTTGCATGATTGACGAATGATTGATGAGAATAGAACCGCCATCAATCATTTCTCATCAATCATTCATCCATATATTGACAATATATGGATGAAAGATTGACGAATGATTGATGTGTAATAGGGCCCTAAGAATTCAATTATTAACATTTTGCATAATTTTAGGCGGGGTGGAATCTTTAGAAAAATTGTTTTATTTACATAACTTTAAATGGATTTCGCGGTTTTTTTAAATTTTAAATAATAGGAGTACAGTTTTTTTTTAAAAGAACAATATTTTTATTGTTTTATTTTGTTAAGTAAAGCAAAGAATTTGAGAAAAGAAGTCTTATCATAAATTTGTAAAAATTATATGGAATTATAGTAAAACATAAAATTGACCTTGGAAATAAAATAAATTTTTTATGATAAGAAATTGGATTTAAAATAGGTTGTGTCTTCTATTTTAATTAAAATGTTGTATTTTCTATTTTTTAAAGTTGATAATTTTGATTCACAAACAAACCATAAGAAAACAAAAATAAAATTGTTCTTCTGTAGAAGAGTACGTAAATACATTTTTCATCTCTGCTAATACTCAAATTAAATAGGTAGGTTAAGTATCAAAACTAGTCTGACATGTGAGCTGAAGGATTTAAAAAAAAATTTATAAAAGAACATAAAATAAAAAAGAAAAGACATTCTTAATTTGTTTGTCATAGATTACATTTAACTTAATAATGTTTTGGGTTGATACAATTAAGCATGGATACAAATATTGTATTTGTTCTGAAAAGTGGAAAACAATTAAAATTACAAATTATAAAATTTTCCATGATTTTCTGGAGATTTTTCTGACTCCAGCAGATGGCGAGAAGGTTTGTTTTTTAAAAATACGAAATGGAGAATCATTTTCTCCAAATAGTTTGACTATAGGTCCTTTTGATTGGCAGCATGTGAAAATCGAAGTTTATGGAGGCGATATTAGTGTTAATGGTACAGTTAGAGCCATGTTTGATAAAAATTATAGACCACGGAAATTACCAAATCATTTTGTTGCTGATTGTCCCTTTGCAGAAGAAGATGATTGGGAATATATTGATAAAAGTATTCGAGATGTATTATATGGTGAAAATGATAAAAATATACAACAAAGATCTTCAAAAAGCAGTTTAGAATCAATGTCAACTGTTATATATAATACAAATGAAGAGGATAAGAGATCTTTATTAAGAGAAAGATTTGATGATGCTATAGAATCATTAGACTCCATAGAAGGTGAAGAAGACAAATTAGAACGCAGAGAATTATTAAAAAAATTTAAATTAGAACTTCAAAAGATTCGAAATGAGAACTTAGATTATATTGAATTTTCATCAGATGGAGCTGAAAAAGGATACTATATCGGAACTCTTCTCTTTGTATTTAAATTAATTCAAAAAATAAAAATGTTATATAAGAAACAGTAATAAAACAGATGGTTGTAGTGTAAATTTTTTTATTCTTCAATTTAAAAGCAAGCAGTTAACATCTAATCATATCAATATGAGAATATTTCAAATAATTATTTTATGTTTATTAAGTGTAAACATCTATACATCTCCTGTTCCTTTTCATTTAAACGAAGAAAAACATGGACATATTGATTTTGAGATCGTCACACCAGACAATGAAACAATTAAGGTTGGACTCTATTTAGATTTTGTAAAATATGTTAAAAATCCTGAATCACTAATAATAACAACAACAAGTTTACCATTGGAAAAGAATGTTACAGAGCGAAGTATTTTATATAAAGCTGATTCAATTCCTCAATATGTTACAGTAGAAGAAGCAATTGAAGCTTTTAAGATGGATTTAATTGGAAAAGAAAGTGATATTGGTGGTGTAATTAACAGCAAAGAAATTTTTTATAGACATTTTATACTTGAAGAGGGTGAAAAACAAATCAATGTAAGATGTTCATACGATAGCAATTTAAAAAAAAGAACAATTAAAATAGAATGTCTCGAATATCGAGATATCTTACAAGAAAGAATTTTAAGTGATGGAGGTGTTGAAAATATGACTATAGCAGATACTACATTCAAAAGTGAATATACTGTATTAAATTTAGCTAAAATGAAACAAATATTAAAAAGTGAATTTCTATAAATATCATAATAATTTGAACGATTCATATGTACTTATATCTAATCAAAATATATAATATTAATAAAATAAAAAACATTTTTTAGATTATAATAAATTTGTTTTATTTATCCAAGAATTGTGACTTGATGGGAAACCAAGCCATTTAACAAATACTTTATTATCTTTAGTTTTCAGAATTTTTTCAACCAAATACACATCTTTATTTTTAGTTTTTATTAATTCTAATTCATAGAAACCGCCTTGAATGGATTGACCTTGATAATCTTCTAATAAGTATGTAACTGGGTTAGTAATTTGAATTTTTTTTATTTTAAATATTTCAGTTGTCCAATTCGGTGTGTAACCCTTCTCAAAAACATGTTTATACTTGCTTATACGAACTGAATCTCCAATTTTAAATTTTGCAGGCGCAGCAATTTTAATATGATTATATATAGTTGAAACAGCTCATTTGCGTTTTTAATATTTACATTAGATGGAAGCATTTTAACAGTATGATGTTTGGTGTTATTATATTGGTGAACTAATTTTCCAACAGTATCTATCCATTTATAATTACCATTAAAACTGAAATCTCGCCACATTTTGTCCTTTAGAGTTCGATTGAATCGTTCAACAATACTGGCTTTTAATGAGCTGAATGTTGAGTAATGATTAATGTGGTATTTCACAATCAGATTTTTAAAAGTATTATTAAAGAATTCTGTTCCATCATCGGTTTGCAAATTTTTTGGATACCTTTTAGATTCCATGAAAATGGATTTCATTGCTTGCGTTACATTTTCAGCAGTTTTATTTTTTATAGGAATAGCCCATGCATATTTTGAAAAGGTATCAATAACTGTTAGCAGATATTTATAAGCTTTATTTTGTTTAGAATAAGCCCCCATTTCTACTAAATCAGCTTGCCAAAGATCATCTAAACCCTTGATAATAACTCTTCGTCTTTTAAAATTTCAGCGAGCTGGCTTATGCAGCTCCTCAACAACCTCTCTCTTAGACATTTCAAATAATAAAAATTAGAATATATACATATGTTATAGTTTTATGAATAATTTATTTATTTTCTTATTCTTTCATACAATTTCATAAGTTTTTCAATTCTTATCATAATATTTTCAGCTGAGATACATTCACATGTTTCGGGAACATCTTCAACAGTTTCTGCTGTATATGGACATATATTCCAATGATAACCATATTCCTTTGTTAATTCTAATGTTGAATCTTTAAACCTTTTTAGAAATTTAAAATGATGATTTAATTCTTCATAGTGGTCCTCTAAAAGAATATCACCATATTTAATGAGAAAATTCTTTAAACTATATCCGATTTGATGTATATCCATGACAGCAGTGTAAATTGGAATGGTAATAGTTTTTTTTAAATTTCTTTTTCTAAGGTTGTGTTTCTTTAGTCATTAGTTTCTTTCTCGAATCATCTGGTAACTGAACAATATCCATTCCAGAACTTTCTGATATAATTGCTCCATCTTGCAATGTATCTATGGTTTGAAGTTTTTTAATAAGAATATGTTTTTGCAATTCTTTAATTTGTTTCCTTTGATCATTTTTATCAGTAAGAGAACTTTCAATAACAGATAATTCATCACGCAACGCATTCACATGCTTAATAAGAAACTTTATTTCACCATTCACATATTCCTTTGTTTCCTCTTTAATTTTCAATATATCACTCTTCAAATCTTTTGCTATTTTCTCATTAACCCCATAAACTCGTGATATTCCATTTCTCAATTGTAGAAATACATCTTCTTTTAATTAATTAGTTTTTTTCTCATCATAATTCTTTAAAAATTGAATTGAATCATCAACATATTTTTTATTTGCAGTATCCATTGTGTTAAATGGATGATTAACATTTACTAGTTTTTTAAATTGAATATCATAATCTCCATCCTCAGTTAATTTAAATCCAACAGCAGGAACTCCTTTATATTGTAATTTATGTGAGGATTGAGAGAGAGTACTACGTCCAAACTTATCAATACACATTTTATGAGTGTATGTATTTTAATATAATTATTCGATTATATTTGCTTCTCTAAGCTCTTCAAGAATAGAATTGATTTCATTTTGATGATTATTATTTCCAGCAAGTTGTGATGCATGTAAAGTTCTCAATCTATCAATTAACTCATTCGGATCATCCCAATAAATACATTGTTTAGGTTCTTCAGAGTATGACATTAACGATGTTGATGTTTTTGATAAATTGTTTGTTGAATGACCTGCTCCCTTTTTATTTCTATTTCTAGTATTGTATTTATGTTCATAAAGCTTTCTGATAATATTTTTATATTTATAACCTTCATTTCCTTTAATTTGTTCTAGAGGGTCATAAGTTATTTTGAAAACTTCATTACCAATTATCATGTTATGATTTTGATCATCAATGTGAAAAATAGAAGCTCCTAGTTTGCTTGTGTTTGCTAGCAAATCAAAATAAGGTCCATAACTTTTATCAAGTTCTGACTTATCATATCCATATACAAGAGATGGTTCTGATGACATTTTCATGGGTGTTAGTATTGATGACTCATCATTTAAGAATATTTCACTTTTACTAGTCTCCAGTTTAATTTTTGGTTTTAACTTAGGTGTTGATGTTTTAAAATTGAAAGATGATTCATCCTTTGAAAATATTTCATCATTATCAACATCCGGCTTAATTTCCGGTTTCAAATTAAAAGTATTAAACTTCTGGTATTTCACAACATTAGTTAATTCTTTGATTGGATTAATAATAGGCTCAAATGATTTCTCTAAATTTTCTTCTTCTAAAATTCGCCCTGTTTTTAAGGCATGATATTTCCTTTTAAGACTTTTTTTAACTTTAATCATTTCCTTCATTAGATTCTCATCCATTTTTTAATAAGTTTTATTTGTTGTTAACTGAACTTGTATCGGATCGGTTGGTGTTGTTAACTGAACTGGTATCGGATCGGTTGGTGTTGTTAACTGACAGGTAATGCATCGGTTGGTGTTGTTGATGTTACCATGTAGTACAGTAAACTAAATAGTTATGATGTAACCATTATCTATTTATAGCTTAAGAAATTCTTCAAAATTTTTCCTATAACGTCCATTGTTTAAAGGACTGTCCTTATCAACCACTACAAATCCATAATCATTCTTCCAACAATGTGAACATAAATTTTTGAATTGATCAAAATTCATATCAGAATTAATGTGATCATTGTAAATATGTTTTAAATTCAAATCATCTTGTTTGAATGCAATTATGAAATTTGCATTATCTCGTATCAAATGCTTAGGAATATGTGTGTAACTTTGACATAAATAAAAGCTGTCCACATGATTGTGATGTCCCATACAAAAATATGCTCTTATATTATCTTGTTTATCACAAGCAACATCATCAAATATAAATATTGAATTTATTTGAGCTTCTGATGGTGCAATTATTTCAGAATTATTTGGAAATTCATTATATCCCATACCTTTAACTGAATTTATGGTTTTTCTCAAATATTCATATTTGGGTTGATGTAATGATTTCGAGTAAATGTATATATTTTCAAATTTAAGACCTTTAGAGTCTAATAACATGCTTAGCATAACATTAGTTTTTCCACAATTTGATGGACCAACGATCAGTCCACGAATACTATCAGGTAATAATAAACCATGTTTTCTTTTCTTTTTAAAGCTACCTCGATCAAAATTTTTTACTTTAATCGGCTCATCCACTTTAATAAACTCCATTCTGTCAACTGATTAAAATCTATATAAATTCATGTTTAAATAAAGAAATAGGTAGTCAGTTTATATTAATAACTCATCGAAGTCATAAATATGATAGATCATAATACAAAATTAATCAGTCGGAAAAAGGTTATTAAAGGGAGAGGATTAATCAATACGCTCATAAATAAATTACCATTTGAAACACATTTACCTGGATATAATTATTGTGGACCAGGAACTAAACTTAAAAAAAGATTAGCTCGAGGTGATAAAGGTATAAATCAATTGGATGAAGCTTGTCGTGAACATGTGTAGCATATTCACAAAATCGTGATACAAACGAACGTCATAAGGCAGATAAAATATTAGCTGAAAAGGCTTGGCAAAGAGTGAAGGCAAAAGATTCAACATTAGGTGAAAAAGCTAATGCACTTCTAGTTTCTGGTGCAATGAAAGCTAAAGTTAAACTTGGAATGGGTTGTTCAGCTAAAACAAAAACAAAAAAAAAAATTACTAAAAAATATTATTCAAGAAGCTAGGGTAGCTGTTAAGGGTAGTAAACCAACAAGTCAAAAAGACACAATCAAAATTGCTTTGAAAGCAGCAAGAAATGTTACTAAAAGGCGAAAGCAAATAAAATTACCAAGAGTTCTTCCAATACCTAAAGTTGAAAGATTTTTACCTTTAATACCAATTTTAGCAGGTTTATCAGCTGTGGGAGCTCTCTCAGGAGGTGCTGCTGGTATAGCTAAAGGTGTCAATGATGCTAAAAACGCTAAGAAGCAGCTTAATGAAAGTGAACGACATAATAAGACAATGGAGGCTATCGCTTGAAGAGGAAAAGGTCTCTATTTAAAACCATATAAGAAAGGACTTGGGTTGTACTTGAAACCAAAAAACCTTTAAGTATGCTACCCAAAAGAGCTCTTACCAACATTGAATTAAACAACTTTGGTAAGAAATATCTAAAACATTTTCGTGGAGTTTTTATGAAAGATAATTTACCTAAAAACAAACCTTGGAAAGATGAATGTGGAATTATAAATTTAGATAATTTTATTGGATCTGGGACTCATTGGGTAGCATATTATAAAAATAAACATGATATACTATATTTTGATAGTTTTGGGAATTTACAACCACCAGCTGAAGTTGTGAAATACTTGGGAGATAAGCTCACATATAATTATGACACATATCAAAAATTTAATACATACAATTGTGGTCATTTATGTTTAACTTTCTTATCAAATTTTAATTTTGTAAACAAAAAAATATAAATAAATAAACAATAAAGTATAATATTAAAAAGAAAATATGATTTATAATTTTTAGACTGAAATGAAGTACAAGGTCATTTGTATTGCTCAAATAAAATTTAAAAATATTTTTCTGTTTTCGTGTTTTACCGTCGGCGATTTGTAATAATTATGTAAGGTCTATAAAAAACAGTTACAACTGTCAAATTATTTTATTAATAAAACGTAAGTCATGTCGTTAAAACTTACTTTAAGCGGTAATTCATCTATTTTAACAGCTGAGTATTTCCCCCCTATAGAGTTACACAATAACGAGTGTGTGGTCTAGTAGATTTTCAAACATACAATTCAATACCAAATATCGATGAAGAAAATAATAGATTTATTATTGATGATGATGTCATCACTATTCCAACTGGATCTTATGAAATTGAGGACATTGAGGAGTTTCTTAAAGAAAAATTGGGAATTTCTAATACTTTGACGGAAAAGAAAAAGCTTTACATAAAAGCTAATAATAACACACTAAAATGTGAAATTTTTTCTGATAAAACAATTGATTTTAAAGGAAAGAATACAATTGGTAAAATATTAGGGTTTAGCCAAAGAAAATTAAAGCCAAATGTTTGGCATGAATCAGATCTTTTCGTAGATATAAATAAAATTAATATTATACGTGTGGAGTATAAATTCTGTAATGTTTTTACCATTCATTTCATCTTTCATTAATCCAATTACCTTTTTATTAACAAGAGGAATTCCCCATTTATTATTTATTGGATAATCACTAGTATCGAATCGTTCATAACAATCTCTCTTAATAATATCATACATATTTTCATTTAATATTTCTAGAATTAAACTATCGGTATCAGTATAAAGAAGTTTACAATTTTCCTTTAAATTTTTCTTCATATAATCATAAAAAAATTCATAAATTAAAGTTTTTGAAATGTCTAATATAGCCATTCCAACATATATTGGTTTGTTGAAAAATATTTCACTTTTTTTTAGTTCAATTGCAACCAAATTTTCATTAAAAACTGTTGAAGACTTAAAATAAGGTGATGCAATTAGAGAATTTATTCTATAACGACCATTCCAATTAGATTTAAGTTTTATATTTAAATGTTTCCGTAGGTTTTCTATGGTTTTACCAAATGTTCCATTATTCATTAATTTATATATATCTTTTTCAAAATTAGTGGTTGCCAAACTACGAAGCTTAGTATTTAGTTCAATATAGGACTTTAGAAAATCAAATTGTTCGAATTCTAAGACTTTATGAATTTTTATTATTTTTAATCCATGTTCTATAGCTTGTTTCAAAGTTCTATAATGACAAACATAGTTTGTTTTATTGTGTAATGTTGCAACAAGTTTCTTTTCGTTCGATAGTGTTATAGAATGTTCAGGACAGAAAGATAAATCTTTATGTTTATCATGAATCTTGTTTGGATATGCCAAATCTACTTCTAATATAAAACCAGTTGGAGAATCATTTGAAATATTTTTAATGAAATCATAATCAAAGTTTGTAATATCATTCACCCACTTGAAATTGTTTAATGGTAAATATTGACTCATTGCCCATCCATATTGATTATTGATGTCTAAATAAGATATACTCTTATGTTGAATATTTTCATTGTAATCAATCATATCTGTATTATTAGATTTACAATATCTCTTTGAAATTTGTGTTAATCCACCTGTTATTCCACGTTCAATAAATAAAATCATATCAATATCAGTTAATAATTCAAAATTTACTTTTGTATATTTTAACATTACATCCCAAGTATAACCTGGTAATGTGAAATAATGTGCAGGATCTAAATCATAAGAAATTTTGCAACTTTGTCTAAATTTTTCAAAGATTTCTGTAAGTCTGAATATTCCCCCAAATTTTTTATGTGAAATTCATCCCACACCCTCTTTGCATGTTGGTAATCTTCATTAGATATTTCCGTTTTATTTAATTTATTATAAAATTGATTCTTATCAGGTAACTTTGTTTCAAAAAATTTATTATTGTCATCAAAATAATCATATGGGTAAATTCCTTTTCTTGTTAATAAATCTATTTGTAAATTACTTAAACTATTGAATTGTGATTTTAAAATAGGAAATTCTTTTAAACTTTTTGATAATATATCTAAGCTTACACCTAAAAATTTATATGAATCTATATAAATCTAAACTTAATTGAACTATTTTGAATATGTTTAGTAAAAGATATATATTTTTCCTTATTTATTGGAAGCAAATCAATCTTACCTTCTGCAAGCGAATTTAACTTCATTATAATAAAATGTGAATCGTAACCGCTTAAATTATGAAAAATTACAGGAATAGTAAATGAATTTTGGTAGTTTATATTACATTTTTGATGTGTAGCTCCTCGATACTCTCCCGTGAGATGACAGTGATCTTTACATTTTATATCTTTAGCATACAAATTTTCCTCACATATAAAACATTTTTCAGCCTCGTTATAATTTTTAATTTGTTCTGGTTTTAACGGCTTCATCCTCCATAAGCTTTTATATAAGCTTTTATCTAGTTTCTACTAAAACTGATAATAATGTTAATTCATCTAAAAACCACTCGATACAACTTTCTCCTCTATGAGATGCATATTCAGTCATTTCAATGTAGGATGATTTTATATAATATCGAATGAAACATGGAATATGCTCTTGGTATTTATTTCCTTCATCAACTTTCTTTAACAAACATTCCATATCTGCATATACCACACAAGGATTCATTATTTTATTTTTTAAATTTTTAAATTTCATTATGTTGTTATCTTTTGTAGGTAATTGAATTGCACATTCATTCATATTTTCACAAATTTTCGTATGTTCAATCAATTTATTATTTGTGGTGAAATATTGCAAGCATCGATCGCAGAAAAATTTTTGATGTTCATATTTACTAACATCTTGTGACACAAATCTTGATAAATTTTTTATTAAAACATAGTGATATTTGATTTCATCATCATCATTATCATTGTATGTGTTATAAAATTGTTTTTCTTTATAATATTTATCTTGTATCATTAATAGTTTTACATGTTTCTCCTTTTTTGATTTTGTTAAACGAATAACATTAACTTTAAATTTATTTTTTTTTATCAATTCCAATCCAAATACATTAATTGAAATTAAATTTTGTTTCTCAAACTTTGATATATCATGAATTGAAACAGGAAAATTAATACCATCGATTTTAAATGATTTGAATAATGTGGGTAGCTTCTTGTACGATCTGAATGATTTGTTATTGGATATAAATATGCCATTACCGACCAAGCAAAGCATGCATTATCATTATTTTTCACATTAATGCAAGCTTTTTTATTCTTAATTGACTTTGGTAAATCTATATATGATGATGCGGATAAAAATGGTGTATATTTATTTACATTTATGGTTAAATTTATTATTGATGACAAAGCCCATCCACTACCCTTTTCTTGAAGAGATTGATCAACCTTCGAAGTGATCGGACGTGTTGTATATAAGTGAAAAAATTAAACCTCAATCGATTAATTCCATAAAGTAATTAAAAAAAAAAAAACAAAAATCAACAACAAAAAAAAAAAAAATATTAAAATTTAAAATAATTGTGAACATAAAAACAAAAATTTAAGTGTTTTATGACTAAATTTAGTGGCAATGACCACTATAAAATTATAAACAAAAATGATATTTCTATGGTTCTCAAAAAACATAAGAATATAAATTCAAAAATGAGGAGCTGTAATAGCCAAAATAATATTCTTAAACAATTAGAAAACCTGAAAAAGGAAAACAAAGCATTAAAAAAAAAATTAGATGAATCAAATAATCAGATTTATAAAAATAAAAAAAATAATAACAACAATAATAACAACAATAATAACAACAATAATAACAAAAATAACAATAATAATAATGAAAACAATTATAATTATAATAACCAGTTTGAAATTTTAAATAATGATAACGATGAGTGTGAAATGGTCATAAATGACAACAACAATAATGGCAACAACAATAATGACAACAACAATATAAATAACTTTATTGAAGTTATATCAAAAAAAAATCAAGAAAAGAAATCAAGTTCTCAACCACCTGCTGCAATAAACATCAACATTTCTAATATTGAGATAAACAAAAATTTAGAAAACAAAATAAGTAAGTTACCACCGTTAAATGTATTTGATCAAAACCCTAATGATATAAAAAGAATAATTAAAGAAAAATTAAATATAAAAAATTTTTTTATAAAAAGGTTAGGTTCTAATAAACACGCCATAATAGTAGAAAATTTAAGTAGTTACAATAGTATAAAAGATGTTTTAGAAAAAGTAAATTGTAATTTTTACACATTTACACCCAAACAAAATAAAATAAAATCTTTGGTTCTTAAAGGCCTAAATGAAAGTGACAACCCAGAACATATTTTGTCATCCCTAAAAAAATTAGACGTAGAAAATGTTAGTTTTGTAAAAGTATTTCGTTTAGAAACGAGTATTTCAAAAAAAATAATAGATTATTACCTACATTTATTGTACAAATGAGCCCTGATAGTATTGTTGCCAATATTCTGAAAATTAAATACCTGGACAATCAGGTAATATTTTGGGAAAATTTAAAAAAAGGGGATTTCACTCAATGTAAGCGCTGTCAGCGTTTTGGACACACAGCGTTTAATTGCAAAATGGAATATCGATGTGTCAAAGGCTGCCAGAAGCATGATCCAGGTAAATGTTCGTTGGAGTTCAAAAACGAAAATAAAGAAAAACTATTTTGTGTTTTATGTAAAAATACGGGTCATCCTTCCACCTACAGAGGTTGTCCGGTTTTCATGAAATTTAAACAAGCTTTACATCTTAAAAAAGAACAATCTAAAGAAAAATTAGAAATGAGATCTTTCTCTTTTAATAATTTTGTCTCCCCCAAAATAAAATTTTCGGATTTATTGAAAAATAACAGAAATAACAATACAAATATTGATACAAATAATACCAATAATGCTGCCACTATGTCTGGCAATAATAATGTTACTAATAATTTATTAGTTGAAATAAAAAATGCTTTAGATATCATGAAAAATAAGGTTAATTCGTTAGAAAACACTTTAACTAACAAACTAAATGAACAAGTTGAGAGAATAGACTTTCTGTTCAATATAATTTCAGAAAATAATAATGAACAATTGTACTAATAATCTTGTCAATATTAAAATAATAGCTATAAACGTTAATTCCTTGGTTTCTATTACCAGAGCTTACCTATTCAATTTTTTAGAGGAACATAACCCGGATATTTTATTACTAAGTGAAACTAAATTAAATGCAAAACATAAGATATATTTTAGAAATTATAACCTTATTAGAAAAGACAGACGTAACTCAGTTCAAGGTGGTGGTACGGCTATTCTCATAAAAAACAATTTAAAATTTAGTAATATCAATGTCCCAAGCTTAAATAATTTTAAATGTATTGAAACATGTGCCATATCCCTAAAGTTGTCAAATAATAAAAATATAAAAATTATTTCAATTTACTCACCGTACGAAAACTCCAACATATTCAATACTGAACTAAACCAGCTTTTCCAGATTCTCAAACTGAATAAACCAGAAAATTATTATGTTATCGCGGGCGATCTAAATGCCAAACATTCCTCATGGTCTAACATTAAAAATAATGTTAGAGGAAACTTTCTTTATAACTGGATTAACAAAAATGAATGCCTTTATAAAATAAAATTATATAGCTCCAATTCACCATCCTACAAACCTTCAAATTCGTATCTAGACTTAGCCATAGCAGACAGTAGATTAGATATTATTACTCACCCACGTAACTTGAAAACCATGCCTTATGACAGTGATCACGACGCCATTTTAATTGAGTTTGACTCTAATCTAAACGAAAATCTAATTTTCCAAAACGAAGAGCGGGTTCATAAAATTAATTATAATTCCATAAATTGGGATAAATTTAGAAAAAAACTCAAGTTAAGCTACATGTTAAAAACCAATGGCCAGACTAACTTAGTTCCAAATAATAAAAACTTAAGTAATGCTGAAATTGATGACTATTTAGAAGTTTTATCTAAATTAACTCTTGATTCTGTCGAGTCAGTAGCACCAAAGATTAAACCGGACAATTCCTTAAACAAATTTATGTCTCCAACTTTGAAAAAATTACACAAAGAAAAAAGTTGGATTTTGACTGCCATGAAAAATATTTATAGGAGGACTCAAAATAGAAATAATCCCTTGTATACTAGAGCTAAATCCATTCTGACAAACCTAAATATTTTAATAAAAGAAAATTTAAGAAAAGTTATAAGCAATCATTGGGAAAAAAAAGTTAAAGCAATTATTCCCTCCCGTAACATGTTCCCACAAATAAATAAAATTTTCAGAAATAAAAATATGAATCAAATTGTATCATTGGAAATAAACCCCAACGACACTCACTTACTCAACGCAATCAATATAAGTTCAGCTCATCCGAAAACTGCCCATAATAACACTGTAATTATTTCAAACGAACAGGATATTCTTAATGTTATTGGTTCTGAAATTGAGAATAGTCATTCAAATATTGCTCCACCACTTAATACGACACAATATAATTTAATAAATGAAACAGTAACGCAGTTTCTCAACTTAAAAAATAATGATGCTCTAAACAATACAACTTTAATTAATTTTAGTGATAATATGAAAGCCAACTCTTTACTTACCAATCAAAATAATAATAACTTCTTCGCCACTCTTGAGGATGTATATGACGCTTTTCGAAAACTAAATAACAAAATATCTGTGGGACCGGGATATTGTCCGGTAGTTACATAGTTTTAAAAAATTTACCTGATATTATAATTTCTCAATATTGTACCTTATTTAATAATATGTTGAATAATTCATATTTCCCAAAACTTTGGAAAAAAGCTACCGTTATTGTAATTAAAAAACCTGGAAAAGTTTCTACAGGCCCTAAAAGCTACAGACCAATTAGTATGTTACCTAACATAAGTAAAATATTTGAAAGACTAATTAACAAATATTTGATTAAAGTTACAGCATATAAAGGTGTCATACCTAATAATCAATTTGGTTTCAGAGCAAATCATTCCGCCATACATGCTATAAATAAGCTTACATCAGACGTATGTTGGTATCTTAATGATAAAAACTACGTGGGTGCTTGCCTAATAGATTTTGAATCTGCTTTTAATTCAGTATGGACTGAAGGACTAATATTTAAACTTATAAACTACAATTACCCGATTCATCTAACGAAAATTATTTATGACATGATAACTGATAAGACGTTTGTAGTTAAAATTGGTAACATTTATTCTGAAAAACTATTCCGCATTAAAAACGGTTTGCAACAGGGAACGGTAAACTCTCCAATTTTGTTTAATATCTTTTTGAGCGCCTTATTACAGAGCCTTAATAATAATAATGACGCTAAGAGTAACTTAACATTTGCTGATGACCTCATAGTTTACGTGGCGGGAAAAAAAACTGCAAATATTCAATATAAGCTACAGTCAATGTTTAATCAAGTTCTTTCCTATGCTAACTCTTGGAAAATGAGAGTTAGTTTTAGGAATGTGAAGTCATTTTATTTCGAACATCATTGGATAAATGTAATAAGGACGTTCGACAAAATTGGAGGAATTTCCATATTCAAGCGCCAGGAAATATTAAATTGGTAAACAAAAAATATGTGAAATATCTAGGGGTAATTTTGCAATACAATCTTAATTTTACTGAACATATTAAAAATATAATTATATCGGCGAGAAGGGCATTCGCTATAACCCAAAAATTGTTTAAATCAAAATTCTTGTCTGCCAGGGTTAAAATAATAGCTTATCAAGCGCTTATTAGACCCATTTTGACTTACGGCTGCCAAATTTGGTATAATATTAGTGCCTCACTCATGGAATTATATAGAAAGTTAGAAAGGAAGTTTCTGAGAGGGTGTACAGGTATTTATCGTAAGCCAGATACTGAATATAAACATTTCTTTTCCAATAGAACGCTGTATAGCCGGGCAAATATTTCTAGAATTGATGTTTTTGTTTTGCATTTAATTAGAAAACATTATGTTAAACTCACAACTAATATAATAGATAATAGCTTAGTTTCACATTCTGCATATCCAGAAAATAAATACATTGAAGACTCATTAAGCTCAGGTTTCATTCCCCCAGAAGCATTTCTCTTTCTTGATCGCAATAGATATATTCAATCCAATTATAGCAATATCCCTATTATTTATCACGCTTTTAGACGTAGCACCCAAAAACAGATCACTTTCGAGCCAAATATTAACCCCAATACCCAACTACCAATTTGGAGATATAACATGAGCCTCTCACCAAAAGACGTACACCATATTATAAATATTAATAAGTTCTGGTGGTTAAGCTACTAAGAAAATTGGCAACAAAAACAATTTTTTTTTAAGTTTTATACTAAATTTTAAGTTCAACTAAACATTACAGTTCTGGTTTAGTAATAGTAGGTTAATTAGCTGTAAGTTAGTTTTTAAATAGTTTGTAAGGTTTTATTAAAAATATGTAAAATTAAAGTCGGTTTTTTCTAGCCTTTTCCGACTCTTGTTAAAATGAATAATAAAATTGTAACTCAAGAAAGTTGTAAAAATACGTAAAACATATGTAAAAAATACTAAAATAATTTTAATTGTAATGTAATAACTTAGAGTAATCGTAAGGGGTTCAATAAGTTAGTTTATAAGTCATAATGTTAATCATTTTTTTTGTTAATTTTTTGTATGATTTAAGATAGAAATAAGTTGGCTATGTTACAAATAAATATATATATAAAAAAAAAAAAAAAAAAAAAAAAAAACCCTTTTCTTGAAATTCATCAAATTTAGAAAGAATTTGATGTTTCAAAGTATCATACCAATCAGATGTAAGATCAGACAACATAACCAACACATTTTCAGTTGCAAGATATTTTAAATCATATTCAGCTTCAACTTTATCCGCTTTAATTTGTTTAGTTTCAAATAGATTAGGTTTTAATAAAATAAATTCTCCACAAAAAACCATATTTATTTTTAAACTTGATTGTTGTATTAGAATCTCTTTAATTTTTTCTTCTACAACAGCTCTGCATTTTTCTAATAATATTTTTGGATCTATATCATCAATATTAGTAATAACACCAGATTGAATCCGATTTTTAAACGCTGACTTTAAATTTTCCCATTTTAACTTTTCTTTATAAATTTTTGAGTCTTTCTCTTTTCTTAAAACTTTCGCTTTTAATTTATCTTTAAATGATATCAAATCAGCTATACAGGTGGATATAGCTAATTTAACACCATTTGATGCTTTTGAATTTTCAAGTAAAAGATTTTCTAGTTCGACTAAATCTTTTAAAACTTCAACTATATACCATTTTATTTGCTTAAGATTTTCACTTTTTTGGTATATTTTAAATAATGGAATATTATATTTTAAAATTTGTTTTGCACGAACCGACATTGTGAAGCTGTTTTTATGAACTAAATTTTAATTTTTTTTTTATTGCAATTATCGAAATTCAGTTTTTGAAGTTGAAAAGATAGTGTTAAAATTTTGTAAAACTACATCTGAAAAATAAATGCTGAGAAAAGAAGCTTGAAATAATAACAAAATTAATTTATTTTTATTCGTTATTCTTTTATTTAAAATTTCTTGTAAAAATAAATGCTGAAAAAAGAAGCTTGAAATAATAACAAAATTAATTTATTTTTATTCTTTATTTTTATTGATTTATGGCTAAGTGCTCTTGAGAATAAATATCCTCTTGAACAATGGAATAATTTTTACCCACATATAGGTAAATGTTGCTTTCTGTATTTAATAAATCTACTTCTTCTTGTGTAAGTATGTCCACCATACTTGGAGGTAGGAAAAAACTACTATTCCTAAATTCCAATAGTAGTCTCTTGCCATACCGTGTTTGGCAAAACCGTAATTTTTCTATTCCATAATACTTATTATGTATTATTTCTCCTACTGTTAGGAGCTTCTTCGACTTATATGTATTTAACCCACAAGCTGAGGCTACATGGTTAAATTTTGCTAAAACATTAGTGACGTTAGTCACAATGCTCCCATCATGTCTTCTTTTAAGTGGCTGCTCTTCGTATCGCTTATGGGGTGGTTCTCCTTCATATCTCTGGTTTTGATGTTGTTGTTGTTGTTATTGTTTTTGTTGTTGATAATTTTTAGTTGAGGTTTGGTACCTCGGTATTGATGATGTTGAGGTTGATGGTGCAACCAATACAACATCATCAATGATTTCGATTGTGTCCTCCATATTTTTGATAAGGATGTTCTTTATACGAAATTAAGAACTGAATTGAATAATAAGTACAGCTTGTTTAGCTCTTTTATACATTTTATTTATTTTTTTTATGCCTAATCGAAACATACAAAACTGTCAACATAGAGATTAAATATTTCATCATTATCAACATCTGACTTAATTTCCGGTTTCAAGTCCACAAGCGTAGATAATTTTTTTGGTTCAAACTAGATTTGTTACTTAATCTATTTATTTTGAGTATTAGTAGAAATGGAATTGCCTTTACCATCTCATCAACATAAGAATTTATTTTCCTTTTGATTGTGGGGTCAAAATTATATTTTTCTTTTGTTTTTGGGGTCAAAATTATATTTTTCTTTTGTTTTTGGGGTCAAAATTATATTTTTCTTTTGTTTTTGGGGTCAAAATTATATTTTTTATAGCTAAAATTATTTAATGTTTTACTATGATTTAATGCCTTTTTACAAATTTAAGAATCCATTATTTCATCTTATTCACAAATTTAAGACAAGACTTTTTTTCTTAAACCAACTAATTTTCTTAAACCAATTCCAATAAAAAAAAAAAAAAAAAAAAAATTGAATAACTATGAACCCCAATGTTACTAAATTAAAAATTTTCAATTCATAAATTTATTCTCTTATCAGAAACAACAAACATCAAAAATTATTTTTCGTTTTATTCTGATTTCATCTTATTCATAAATTTAAGATAAGACTTTTTTCTTACACCAACTAAGTTTCTTAAACCAAATAGTTTTCTCAATTCCCATAAAAAAAAAAATGATTTACTATGAACCTCAATTTTACTAAATTAAAAATTTTCCATTCATAATTTTACATGTTATTCTCAAATTTAAGATAAGACTTTTGTTTCTTAAACCAACTAATTTTCTTAAACCAAATAATTTTCTCAATTCCAATTAAAAAAAAAAAATTGAATTACTATCAAGGTCAATCTTACTAAAACAAAATTTTCAATTCATAATTTTATTCTCTTATCAGAAACAACAAACATCAAAAATTATTTTCGTTTTACTATGATTTCATGCTTTTTTACAAATTGAGGATAAGACTTTTTTTCTTAAACCAAATAATCAAAAATAAAAACAATAAAATATTGTTCTTCAAAAAATAAAACAATATTCTGTGCGCCTATTATTTAAAATTTTAAAAAACCATTTTTTCATGAGTCATACTCCTTATCTAAACCGGATGTGACGTCACTTTTTAATCTCATCTCTAATCTAATCTCTAATCTCTAATCTAATCTCTAATCTAATCTCTAATCTTATCTTATCTAAACAGGATGTGACGTCACTTCCTGGTCTAGAACCACTATAGCTATACTACTAGAACCTTACTATGTAACTGTAGCTGATAAAAATGTTATAAGACAAATTCATGATTCTATAAATTTACAAATTAGAGCAAGTTAGATACTGATAAATCACTTTTTTGTTTATAATTAATTAAATATTACATTATTCTTTGTATTAAAATTAAATTTGAACATAGTCGTGTTGTAAAAACAACAAAAAAAAAAACTAAAATACAAAATAAAAACAAGAATAAAAAAAGAAATAAAAATTGATTGCGATCCGATTCTGGACCAGGAAATGAGATAACAATAAGTGATCAAGGTTATATAGTTTTGTTTGTTTGTTTTATTTTATGCAAAGTAGAGAAAAGTTTTGAGAAAAAATATTTTAGTATTAAAATTAAATGTCAACATAGTCGTATTGTAAAAATAACAAAAACAAAAAAAAACAATATGTATTGAAAGGGAATAATTGTATATGCAGGTAAGTATATGTATTTCTTCTAAAGGTTTCTCGAATAACGAATATATTTGCACGAAGATAATTAACAATATGACCGTTCCCGTACGCAAATCTTGTAAAAACTTATCCAAGTTTTTCCAAGTTTTTACCAGAAGTCGTTCCTGTACTGAGAGTTTTTTCTAAAAACGAGAGAAAACATATGTTTTCAACTTCGTTCAACAAAGTTCAACAACATTCTCTCGAATAAGTTTTTGCAAGTAAAATTTTAACTTGTAAAAACTTATACTTTAAATTTTTGTTGTTGTTGTATTTTTTAGGTTATGTTTTTATTTACTTTTGTAATTTCTCTTATGTGTCTGTTATGCAAAATTTTGTTTTTTAAATGAAATTTATTAAAAAAAAATGAAAAATATAATTTAGTGGAGGATAAATTTCATAATTCTTTATTATTGTAATATATGTATAATTTAATTTAATAATACGGATACACTTGATAAGGATAAATCGTCAGCTAAGTCTCTATAACAGCAAGTTTCATGACCCGCAAACCATAAAAATACAGCTATATGTTTTTCTGAGCTATATTTTTTATCTGCACGTAGGTTTGCAAAACTTTCAAATGTTTGCAGTTTATCATATAAATATTTGAAAACATTTTTGCTTACACGAAAATGTCTTACAAATTCCTCTTCACAATAACCTGGAACTATTTCTTCTAAATAGTTTCGAATGCAATGTCTTTTGTTTTTCCGTAAAAAGTTCTCCAACAGCACTTGCTTTAGAATTACATTCCTTAACTCTTCAGTTTCGCTTTCACTAAAAAAATGTAATAAAAATGTAATCCGAATCGCTACTTAGTAATATATATTTTTTATATCTTCCGCTGCCATTTCGTTTAAATTTAATTACAATTCTTTAAAAAAAACACCTCCGGAAATTCAAAATGATTGTTTATAATTAAATTAATTTTAGAATGTCAGATTGCTTGTCAGCTGTTTGACAGCTGCAAGTTTTTACAAGAATTGCGTTCCAGTACTTTTACTTGCAGATGAGAGTTTTTTTTAACTCTTTTTTTTTTTTTTTCTCTCTTTTCTCTCATTTGCAAGTTTTTACCAGAAAAGTACGGGAACGGTCCTAATATTGGATTTAATCTTTATTATATTTGCCTTAATTAACTTGCCTTGGACTTTATATGTTTGTTTCAATTTGCTTCAATTCAACAAAATACCCATTTCAATAACCATTTAACCAAAGTATATCCATAAAAAGAGTATGAACTCATGTATGTATTCATTTGTTTGCACACAAATTCATATGCAAATTTGATAAACATTGTCAGAAATAGACGATAATAAGAATTTTACGTGTAAGAAAAAGAAAAAATATAGTAAACAAAAGAGAGTAACAAAAAAGTTGGCTGAAATTAAATAAATAAAGTTTATAATTTTGAAAAAAATTTTCGACAAAAATTTCGTTGAAATATTTAACAATATTATTTTCTAAATTGTATCAACTATGCATAAGACTTTTAGGAGACCTAACTAAAACAGCGTTGTCATATTCTTTAAATTCTGTGATTTGTAAATAGATGTTGTCCTCAGTATTATTTTATAATCGTATACCAATATAATAAATATTTAGGTTTACTAATATAATTAATAAAAAATAATAATGTTTGTAATTATTACTGCAAATTATTACTGACAAAAATATTAATAATATTTTATATTATTGTAATGTAATTATAATTTAATATTTTTAATAGGTATATAAGAAAATAATAATGTTTAAAATGCAAATATTGAAATAATAAAAGATCGGAATTAATCATCGTATAAGGGAACAAACTAAATTAGAGCTAACATTTTTTGCCACCCTGCCTCACATAAATAATGGGAGGGAACGGAAACAAATCCAAAGGAGAATAATAAGAACGCAAAATTATTTTAGAGTATAAAGCAAACAGCAAACATCTATTTTGTACCTTTTCTCTCTCATAATAAATTTGGTATACGATAAGTAAATGTAAATTTTACCTCTTTTAACTAATGATATTTTGCTCGGTTTTATATTTCTTAAAAATTAGATTGTCGTAAAATGGGAGTGCGTATTCTTGTTAATATAGATTGTAGATATTCTTTGCATTCAACTAAGGGGAAATTTACATATGTGTGTGTACTAATAATGAAATATGGATATTTGATAAAGTTAAAATTTGGTTTCTCTTTAAATTCACTATATTTATTGACATTTCTATGGTGTAAAGAAGCAAAAAAACAAAAACAAAAAAGTAATACAA
This sequence comes from Argyra leucocephala, assembly GCA_963942445.1. NCBI lineage: Eukaryota > Metazoa > Arthropoda > Insecta > Diptera > Dolichopodidae > Argyra > Argyra leucocephala. The sequence goes on from OZ012682.1 coordinate 3,012,202, forward strand.
AATAAATGTGTGCAATACAAATTCATTATATTTCAATCATTTTCTATTATTATTCAATTTCAATTATTTTCAATGATCATTTTCATTATATTTTTTTTGTATTTTTAATTTGGTTTCTTTTATTAATCTCTTTCTTTCATTATTTCTCATTCTCTCACTAAGTATATGTAAATGTACGTACATGTGTCATATAGGGCTTGCATTTGTTACATACATAATCATATGGCTTAGTTTAATTGAAAATAATGTGCAAACATTATTTATGGAAGAAAACAAAATTTGAACCTATCAGTTATCTACCACTCAGTTAGAAATTACTCTTCTCGAATGTAAAAAAATTCAATTTCGATTTATGCATGTATATATTATACTTTTATATGCCAATTTATGCTTAGGCAGCGTTTACACGTCGGACAAAATCGAATTTTATCGTAGATAAAGTCGGATGAGTGTTTACATTTCAGACTTTTTCTCAGATTTTATCTACGATTTTGCGTCAAATATTTTTTGTATTTAACAGGGTTTCTTTTTATAAAGTGCGTAATTTTTTATTGGTGAAAATTCTTTAATACGTAAATTATAAAATTCAAAGGTATCTAATCAAAAATCTCCAAAAATTTTTTAAAAATATACATATTTTTATAAAATTTATTACAGTAATATAAAATATAATTACACATTTGAAGTATGAGCAATAATAACCAAATTGCGTTAGAGTGAATTTTAGTGCCATTTGATTATATGTGTTGTTCTTTGAAAATATATTATTTTACATTAAAAAAATATTTTCACTAAAAAGTCGAAAATAAAATAAGGAAAAAAAAATTTCCTATTTTATTTATGATTAGGTAATTGAAAATATTTGTCATTTTTTAACTAGAACTTCATTTTTTTTTTCGATAAATTTTTATAATTTTTTTGTTTTAAATGATAAAAATATTTCATTTAGAAAAATGGGTATAAAAAGAAAAACATTTTTAAAATTTTTACTATTTTCCTAAAAACATTTTCTGGAGTAACGAGTACTTGAAGGAAACAAAAAATATGGATACACAAATTTTGGAGGATTTGTTAATTACACCAGAGCATCATCAACAAAATCAGCAATACCAACATCAACAAAATCAGCAGCATCAATATTATGATGCACCATATATCAAACCTAAGCAACAGACTATTAGACGCAAAAGAAAGATGGATGAATCAACAGAATCATCAACAAATACAGGAGAACCATCTATTTCAAGCTTATTAGACAAGTTTGAAAACGTAAGTAACAAAAAGAAAACAATTTTAAGTGCAGCGGCTATGATTTGTGATAGCTTTTATCACATTCTAAATATGAGGAAAACGAAAATTACATATGAAAATCGATTATTGTAGAATTTCAAAACACAATATTTTTCTTGCCTGTGTCCATACTAAGACTCATTCAGCCAAGAAGAAATAAATACACTGAATTCAGTAAGAAATTTATATTTGGTAGTTACCAAGGATAAAGATTATAAATTGGTTGAAGAAGGTGTGTACTCTCAGCATAAGCTAGCTTCAAACCAATAAATAAAATAAAAAAAAAATGTAATAATTAAATAAAATTATAAATAAAAATAAATGCTTTTAGAAATTTAAAATATTTTTGTTCTTTTTTATTTATGTATCAAAATTTATAACTAGGTTTTTTTTCTCTTTTAATTATCAACCATTTTTATATCTATAAGATTTAAAGATACGCTAGAACCGGCATAGATTTAGGGATGACGTCAGAGAAATTGAATGTGAGTTAAAACGAAAATTTAGGAAATAATAAATAATTTCATAATTAACATAACTATCACCATAACTTGAATGACTCATAATATGCACTTATATATAATCCAACACAATATTAATAAAATAAATAAAAAAAAAATTTTTTTTAATATATTATACATTTAATAGTTTTTTCAACTAAGTAGACATTTTTATTTTTAGCTTTTATTAATTCCAACTCATAGAAACCACCTTGTATAGGTTGACCTTGATAAACTTCTAATAAATATGTAACGGGATTGCTAATTTGAATTTTTCGTATCTTGAATATTTCAGTTGTCCAATTGGGTGTGTACCCCTTTTCAAAAACATGTTTATACTTGCTTATACGAACTGAATCACCAGCTTTAAATTTAGCTGGTGCTGCAATTTTAATATGACTATAAACAGTTGATAACAACTCTTTAGCATTTTTTCTATTTACATCAGATGGTCGCTTCTTAATAGTATGATGTTTGGTGTTATTGTATTGGTGAACGAATTTTCCAACTGTATCTATCCACTTGTAATTGCCATTAAAACTGAACTCTCGCCACATTTTTCTTTTAGAGTTCAATTGAATCGCTCAACAATACTGGCTTTTAATGAGCTGATTGTTGAGTAATGATTAATATGGTATTTCACAATCAAATTTATGAAAGTAGTATTAAAGAATTCTTTTCCATCATCGGTTTGCAAAATTTTTTGGATATCTTTTAGATACTATGAAAATAGAATTAATCGCTTCAGCTACACTTTCAGCAGTTTCAGTTTTTAAGGGAATAGCCCATGCGTATTTTGAAAAGATATCAATAACTGTTAGCAGATATTTATAAGCTTCTTTTTGTTTAGAATAAGCCCCCATTTCTAATAAATCAGCTTGCCAAAGATCATCAGAACCCTTGATAATAACTCTTCGTCTTTTAAAATTTCTGCGAGCTGGCTTATGCAGCTCCTCAACAATCTCTCTCTTAGACATTTCAAACAATAAAAATTAAAATATATACATATGTTATAGTTTTATGAATAATTTATTTATTTTCTTATTCTTTCATACAATTTCATAAGTTTTTCAATTCTTATCATAACATTTTCAGCTGAGATACATTCGCATGTTTCGGGAACATTTTCAACAGTTTCTGCTGTATATGGACATATATTCCAATGATAACCATATTCCTTTATTAATTCTAATGTTGAATCTTTAAACCTTTTTAGAAATTTAAAATGATGATTTAATTCTTCATAGTTGCCCTCTAAAAGAATGTCACCATATTTAATGAGAAAATTCTTTAAACTATATCCGATTTGATCTATATCCATGACAGCGGTGTAAATTGAATTGGTAATACTTTTTTTTTAAATTCCTTTTTCTAAGGTTGTGTTTCTTTAGTCATTAGTTCCTTTCTCGAATTATCTGGTAACGGAACAATATCCATTCTAGAACTTTCTGACATAATTACTCCATCTTGCAATGTATATCTATGGTTTGAAGTTTTTTAATAAGAATATGTTTTTGCAATTGTTTAATTTGTTTCACTAGGCTAAGAAATCTGAATTAATTTGTTATATAATTTTGTAAATTTAGTATGTAAGTTAGCTTAAGTTGTTAATGAAATAAAGGATTATTATTATTATTATTTGATCATTTTTATCAGTAAGAAAACTTTCAATAACAGATAATTCATAACGCAACGCATTCACATGCTTAATAAGAAACTTTATTTCACCATTCACATATTCCTTTGTTTCCTCTTTAATTTTCAATATATCACTCTTCAAATCTTTTACTATTTTCTCATTAACGCCATAAACTTATGATATTTTATTTCTCAATTGTAAAAATACATCTTCTTTTAATTCATTAGTTTTTTTCTCAACATAATTCTTTAAAAATTGAATTGAATCGTCAACATATTTGTTATTTGCAGTATCCATTGTGTTAAATCATGGATAGAAAATTTAAAGAGCTTGAAGAAAGAATCTCTGAGAAAATTGATACTCGTCTTAATAAGCTTGAGGAGGATATTTCACTGATGAAAGTAAATATAGAGGGACATGACTCTAATATACAGTCACTATCTGATAATATCAGGGATTTAAAAGTAAATATATACTCCAAAGATGAAATTAATGATATTATCAGTGGAGCGGCTGAGAAAGTATCAACAAATTGTAAAACAAACTGTGAAGATAGAATACACAATCTGGAACTGAACTCTTGTAAAAAAGATCTTATTGTCAACAATATACCCAAAGTAAATAATGAGTCACAGAAAGATATTTTCAACAAGATTTCAAAGGCAATTGACTACCGGTCAACGATAGATCATTCAGTCGACATTTTCCGTCTTCGATCAGGTGTTATAATAATCAAATTTCCAACCGTTTACGAGAAATCAACATTCTTTTCAAAGTACTTATCTTATAAAAAATCTCTCCTTAAAAGATATTGGCATTAACAACTCGTCCAGAATTTATATTTCAAATAGTTTGACGCGTAGTACTCGTGAACTTTTAAAAGTTGCTAATGTGATGAAAAAAGATGGATGGTTACATAAAACTCTCATTAGAAACGGTTTGCTGCTTATCCAGAAAAGGGAAAATGATGAATTCATCCAAATTACCTCTAAGGAGCAACTGCTATCCACCAAATCAAATCGTAGATTCTCAACCTTGCACCAAATACTTACTTCCGAATGATACTCGTACTTATTTATTATTTATTCATTTATAATCATGCACATTTACTTTTTGTTTTTTATTTTTTATTATTTAATGTTATTTTGTAAATTTAATTTGTTAATTTCAACTATTCAAATATTGTTAATTTCGAATATTTTTTTTTCTAAATTTATTTTTTATCGATTCTATGATTTTCGCTATTCTCTTTCTGCAGACTCAAATAACTTTCAACTTTACAGTTCCATTAAATATGGCTAACCAAACTAAATATAGTGCTACGATCAGCCATTAAATACTCCAACCAATTTCTCTTACTCCGAAAATTGATTTGTTGAAGGCATATATAAACAAAAACCAATATTAATGTAATTATGCTGAGTGAAACTTGGCTTGATTCTGATGTAGACTCTAACATGATTAAAATTGCAGGCTTCAAATACAGGTGCGACCGTTCCAGAGTAGATAACTTGAGTAATAAAATTCGTAGTGGTGCAGTAGCTCTATATGTGAAATGTGGTCTCCCGGTAAGATTGTTGTGTAATTCAAATGCTTCAGATGACATTGAATTTATTTTAATTGAAACAAAAAGTAATGGTAACTCTGTCTTGCTGGGTGCTGTCTACTGCTCACACCCTGCTGCGTACAAAATGGAACCTTTTACTAGAGCTTTAGATACATTTGGCTCTAACTATGAAAATATACTGATTGGAGGTTATTTCAATATAGATATGTTGGAAAAAACAGCTTATTGAATAACATATTTATTAATAAACTACATAATTTTTCTCTTAGCGTAGTTAATAATTTGATACCCACTCGTTATAGTAGTCAACGTGATTCTCTACTAGATATATTTCTTATGTCCTCTGAGCAAATAAATAAGACATTTAATTTTCATGATCATTATCATGATCTTATTTATATATCTTTAAAAATTAAGCTCAAAATTCCTAATAAAATTATAACTTACAGAAATTATAAACATGTCAGTATAACCAATCTTCTTGAATCCGCAGCTAATCTTAACTGGATTCCTTTATATAAAATTGAAAACGTTAATGATAAGGTATGTTTCTTCAACAACCTGGTCTTAGATCTATTTAATGAACACGTGCCTCTTAAAACTGTCATTCCCAAAGAAAACTTTATACCGTATTTTAAGCCCTCAATCAAAACTCTTATTTTCGAACGGGATATTGCTTATGGAAATGCGGTAAAATTATTCCTATACCTAAAAAAGATCCCCTACCCTACCGTTGATGATTTTAGACCCATTAGTATATTACCAAGTTTATCCAAAGCTTTTGAGTTCATATTACATAATCAAATAATAAATCATGTGAATGTAAATAGGTTGCTAAATAAATTTCAGTCAGGATTCCGAAAGCGACACAGTACTTCATCTGCGTTGCTTGAAATCACTGACAACATGTATATTGAAATTGATAAAAAACAGGCAATTATATTGCTTTTTCTAGACTTCTCAAAAGCGTTTGATTGTGTAAACCATGAACTGCTTTGTCATAAACTAAGAACCCAGTTCAATTTTGATGCATCTGCTGCTTTTCTCTTAAATAATTATTTGATTGATAGAAAGCAATTTGTTTACATTAATGATGTTATGTACAATTATTTAACTACTAAATGTGGAGTGCCACAAGGATACTTATTGAGGCCTCTTCTTTTTAGTCTCTTCATTAACGATTTACCACTTTGTTTATCGGAAACCACGTGCAGACTATATGCTGATAATGTTCAATTGTATATTAGTGATCCATTGCTAATATCAATAGATGCATAGCTAAAATTAATGATGATCTTGATGCAATTTTATTTTGGTCTAGAAATAATGGCCTAAGATTAAATGCATCGAAATCACATGCAATGATCATATTTTCGCGAGGTGTAGATACATCAAATTTACTTAAAATCAAAATGAATGACGAAGCTATTCAATATGTTGAGAAAGCTAAAAATCTTGGGGTGATCTTCAATAATACTTTAACTTGGCGAGACCAGATTAATCATATATCCAATAAAGTCTACTTTAACTCACGCAAATTATGGAAGTTCTCTTTCTATGTAAACGGTTGGATTAAGAAAAAACTAATACAATCACTTATACAATCACATTTCTTATACTGCGATGTTGTTTACTCTGGCATGAGTGTAGGAGAGATCAATACTCTAAAACTTCTATTTAATGCATCTACACGTTTTGTAACGAATAGACGTAAGCACAAGAGTATTAGAGATGTGTCGAAAATTATACTTTGCTTAACATTCGATAGCTTTCTAAAGTTCCGTTATCTACGTTTCATGAAAAAATTTAGCTCAATTTACTGCCTGAATACTTAAATGATAAGCTAGTGTTTGGTAGATCACCTCGTAATTCAAACTTACTCATTCCACGTCACAAAGGTCGCATTAGACATTTATCGTATTTTATTTGAGTTGCTACTATGTGGAATATGATGCCGAACTATATTCGTTGTGTTAGTCGGTACAAAAATTTTGTTGAGCTCTGCAGAGAATATTTTAAAAATCAGGCATAAGATAATGGAATCGTTAATTAATTATTTTAGTTTAAATCAAATCTAACTTTTCTAATTTTTATTTTTTATTTTAAATTTTTATTTTTTAATAATTTTTTTTTCTTTTTTTTTTTTTCTTGTTAACTATAACTTTATGTGTGTATAAACTAAATTAAACCAAATCAAGCTGAATTAAATATTGTAGTTGTATATAAAAAAGTCTAATCGTCTTATGTACAATTTACATAAATCAAATAAATAAATAAATAAATTCTTAGGTAGTTATTAATAGCGTCAAAGTTAGCTTTAAAAAAATTAAAACGATAAGAAAGTGCTGAATAACTTTGGGAGATGAGATAAGAATGCAAAAAGAAAAACAAATAGGAGGATGATAATCATCAATTTCAACCAGTTCAAATGGAAAATTAATTACGTTAAGATTATCCCAATTTGTCGTGAATAGCAGATCTAATTGCCTACCGCCATTATTACAAATTGAAGATATCTGTTGAAAATTACAGGAATTAAAGGAGTCGATTACAAAGTAATCTTTATTACTAACTAAATCAAGTGGAATCAAGTAGGCTTCCTCGTCATGCGGAACCCATTTAATATTAGGTAAATTAAAATCTCCGCAAAGAATTATGTTATCATTTGTATTTTAGTTTACTAACTAATGAATCAATTTCTGATATATATTTGGTATACACATCAATACTGAACGTCGGAGGAATATAAAGATTAATAATAACTAAATTTTTTAATTGTAATTCAATTTTAACAGCAATTATTTCTAAAATATTGGTAGAGTGGTGCTGAGAAAATAACAACTGCGAAGAACAAAGAGTATTTTTAACAGCTATCAATACACCTCCACCTTTTGGAACATTATAAGATAGAGAAAAATCATATCTATATTTTCTATAAACAGTGTAAGAAGAACGAAAAATTTCAAGGCTATTTATTGAAGAAGTAAGCCAAGTTTCAGTTAAAACAAATAGATCAGAATCTAATAAAGCAGAATTTAGGAAAACTTTTTTAGTTTTTGTACGTAGACTTCTTACATTTTGATAATAAACAGATAATTTAAAAGGATCAATATTAGAAGAAATAGATTGCGTAAGACCGATGTTAATTAGATTTATTCTCTCTGGAAAGCGGAAGAAAAAACTTATCGTGGTTTTCTCTCACACGTTGGAGATAGTTAGTTCTATTAGACGAGATATGTGAGGCAAAGGACTCTAAATCAGTCACTTTCAGCTAAAATATTAAATGTTTCATGATATCTAATAAAAATATTGCGTAAGTCATTAATATCAGTGTGTAGTCCTTCTTGTTGAATTGCTATTTTTAGCGAATTTGTTTTACCACCAATGCAAACACCATTAGACTTATCGTGAAGATATGCAAGGTAGAGTCTGACATTGTCATAAATTCTGCTGTCCCTTAGCCTGACTAAAGCGTACCTACAGCTATTATTATTGTCCTGAAGCGCTTTTTCAGTAAGTTTGACAACACACAGAAAAAACCAAATTGGTTAAATCAAAGAATCACAATTCTATGACTAAAATTTCCTGATATCAATTATTTTTTTCCTTAAATCAAAGAAATAAATCTTAAAATCAAAACTTAATGTTTTCTGTATTTTCAAATGCAAATTGTTTGATTTTACAACTAAATATTTTATCCTATTCAACTAAATATTTCCAAGTTTTTTCAAATATTAAATAATTTAATTAATTAGTAAAATTAAATAAGACTTTGGCTTTTTCATTTTCAAAACAAAGATTTCAGCTAACACCATTTATTTATCCATAAATTTTATTTATATATATAAGAATTAGGAAAAAATCAGATTTTTTAAATTCAGTATATCTATGTATTTTGATTATACTTTTTATTTTACAATAAATGTGATATATAAATGTAAGGGATGTAATTAGAAATTAAAAAAAAATAAACAAAAAGATGAATATATTATAAATATTAAATCTTAGCTATTGATCTACTTAAGTTAGATATTTTAGCTAAATTTTTTTTATATAAAACGATAAAAGTTAAACCTAAAAAAAAATTATAACAAGGAAATGAACAAAAAAGGAAATTAAAAATCAAAAGATAACTAAAATTTTGTAAAATATTGTTGTAAATTATTTTCTAAAGATTTATTAATGTTAATTTTTGTCGTTAAATGGATACAGTTGTTAAACAATTCGTTTATGTAAATTATAAGTGACAATTTATATTGGAGTTTTCTTCTATTCAATTTCAATAATTCACGATTTACCGCTGTACAAATTTGAAAATACGAGAATATAATTCCTTGATTTTGCAAAATCTGTTAAAAAATTCTGTCATTTTAACAAACAATTCATCAATTCAACAAATCTTTTTGCAGATAACTAGAATTAAGTCTAGAATGAAAATTATTCAAAATGTCATTCAAAATTTGATACCGAGGGAAATATATTAAATTTAGAACCCCTCTTTTAGAGTGGAGGAAAGCAAATGTAAGTTTGAATTAAATTTTGTGAGCTTGTGTGACTTAATTAATTTACTGTGAAATTTAGGGTTACGCAGTGATTCCCATTGTAAATGAATAAATTAGAAATAAATTAGAGTTATAATTTTATTCATTGTTTAACAGATTGAAATATATATTTTAATTTATTAGAACAAAATTAAGGATAACATTGCTAAGCAGAGCTCAGATTTACTAAGTACAGAAATTAGTGTTGGTAAGTTGTTTTAAAGAAATTTTTTAAGTTTCTTTTGCATTGTTTTTTGAATTTTTTAGACTCTCGAGATTATCTTCTATGTATTTCGCTTAATTCTATTTTAATTTCAAGTGGAATTCATTCAAGGAAAGAACCTTAATCCATTCTGAAAGATCAGGAACTTTTTGTGATTCTCGTTGTGGTAACTATTATATCTTTTATTTAATTTTTTATTTTCGGAAATAGGTAATGCAGGTGGTGAAATATCAAACACCACCGCAATGGTTATTTTTTGAATTCAACCGGAATGTGCTGTTTTATTGAAATTATATTGACTCGAAACTTTAATTTTTGTACAAAAATATTATTACGCATATTATACGAATCCAAATAAAATTCATTAAAACAATATTTTACTATTTTCTTTATTGTAATATTTTTTTCAGTGTAAGTTCCATGGTCACTTAAATAGCTTCAAATGATTCTCTGATTTTGCAAATTTCTTCATCAATACTACCAAGAAAAATTTGTTAAATTGTCGAAATAATATTTCCGTTTACCCAATTTATTCTACAAATCCACCAAAAAACTTTTGTTAAATTTTGGAATTAATTATTCAACTATCCCAATTTTTTCTTGAGGTTTACCAAAATCAAATTTGTTGAATTATAGAAATTATTCTGCAATTTGACAAATTTCAATTTTCTTGATTCTTTGAATTTTCAAAACCTATGTATGATATTCCTAAATTTAATTCGCAAATAATAAAAAACATTTACGAAATCAAAGAATATTTTTGTTGGATCAAAGTTTTTCAGAAAGAATTCTTTGAAAATGCGAATTGCGAATTCAGCGCATTAATAAATTGTTTCGTAAAATTAAAGAAATTATTTGCAATTACAACAAAAGATGTACGGTGAAAAACAACAAATCTTATTTCGTTATATCAAAGAATCTTGAAAATCATACAAGAAATTATTTGAAATCAGACACGGAATTGTTTGAAATCATAGAATCTCTTTTTTCTGTGCAGGCGGCAAAAGAGGATCCAACTTCGGTGGGGCAGTAATTGAATTGGATAAGGGAATATCCTCTAAGTTAGCTAAGGGAGGATTAGCTTGATGTACAGAAGGTATAGAAGAAGAAGAATTAAATTTTGAACTGGTAATTTATTTAGTGGTCGGTTTAGTTAAAACTAATTTAGAAGGTTTGGTTCGCGGTATAATGGTTTCAACTTGAACAAAATTTTGATATTTGTGAACTTATCCGAAACCGACTTTTTGAACTTAGAAAATTTATTGCTCAGAAAAGAATCAGTAATAAGTTTATTTTTAGATATTTTATGATAATCTTTGGAATTAATAGGAGATGCCTTATTATAATTATTAATTGCAATAACATTTTTGGACAGTTTAAGAAAATCATTAGTATTAGAAGTGATTTTATCACTGGTTTTGTGTGTGTTGATTTTCAGAGTAGGAATACCATTAGAGTCAGCTTTAGTATAAAACTTGTTAGTATTGGTTTTAGTATTTGGGATGTCAATTACGTTAGAAGAACAAATAGAAGGTGCAGGAAAAAATAAATCAAGTAAATTTTTTAAAGAAGTATTAGTGTTTAATGAAGGTTTAGTGTTCAATGAAAATTTAATTTGTTTATTTGCTTTTAAATTCATTTTTAAATAATCTGTATTTGTGCCATTATTGACATATGTGGCATGAGAAGCTACACTAAGATCATTATTATTATGTCATTATTATATATATATTTTAATGTCCGGTGTTATTTTATTCCAAATGAAGGTGCTACTGGTATGCTGCAATTTTCTAATATTTTGCATCGATCCGGATAAAGAGAAGCAAAGATAATTTTTTTATGTCATTTTGATCCTTTTAGGTGATAAATTGACACACGTTACATCCTTGATGTTGAATTCATCATTTATAAATTTTAGCAATTTGTTTCCACAAAACGAACATGGAACCCCTTTAAGAAAGATAGATGTACTTGTATCTTTTTTAACTGCAGATAAATGGCCAATATTTAATTTATTAATTCTATTTCTCCATTCATTTACAACCCATTGCGTTCCAAGCTTATGCAAGATAAAAGATTCAGCCGATAAATCTATAGCAACATCAGTTACTTCTGAACAACAACTTCTGAATCAGTTTGAGTACTTATCACCTTTGTACGATTGTACGGCTGAAGGAACAGTTTTATCTGCATTACCAAATTGTTCTAATAAATCTATCAGAAGATTATTTGAAGATAAGTGAAGTGATACCATTTTATCCATAATAGAACTGAATTTAGTGGCTGCCAGATTGGTAGCCTATGAAAGTGACTAGGACCAGCTTCAATAGAGTCTATCACACTATTTTTTAATTCTCTAAAATGACTAGACAGCACAGCCAGCAAATCGTTTTTTAAATTACAGCTAATTTCAGAAAAGTCACAGTTTCTATTGGCATTGCTATGGCTGGAAATGTTATTGCATAGCGAATCAAATGACTTCAAGCATTAATATATAAAGAACCTAAATCTCTGAACGAAGCAATGTCATTCGCCTTGGAAGCTGATGCAAAATTTGGCGAATGACAAACGAAACATGACAAAGAAAAATACAAATTGTTCTCCCCAAAAGCCTGATCAACTTTTGAATGAACCAATAAAACTATGTTTACCCTGCTATGAATCATAAAGAAACTCGAAAATACGATACTCATATTAAATTTTACCCCGATTTCAATCGTAAAATCAAAAATTTAAATCTAAACAAAAAACATAAAATTATTACATTAGAAGTATATACAAAAGCAAATTGTTTATCTGATCATGCTCTAGAGCAAACGTTCAGTTACTTAGAAAACAAAATGAAAAAAGAAAGTATAAATACAATAAAAATTAAAGAAAATTAAGATATATTTAATGTAGTCGACATACAAAAATTTAAAACTATCGGAAACAAAATACTTTCAAAATTAACCATTATAATGGTACCAAAGAAAATTTTAATAACAAATGAAAATAGCATTAACGAGTTAACACAAAATTATCATGAAAGCCTTCTAGGAGGACATGTAGGAATAACTCGTCTATATAATAAAATAAATCAAAAGTATATTTTTAATAATATGAAAAAACGGATTCAAAATTTTATTTCAAATTGCGACATGGTTCTAAGATAAATAAATATAACAAAAAACAGCTGGTAGCTGGTATTAAGATAAATAAATATAACAAAAAACACCAGGAATATACACAAATAACAGACACACTTAATACTAGTTTTAATACAATTTGCGGTATCTATGCCCACTATGGTAGGCCCACTAATAAAATCAAATAAAGGAAATCGACACATTTTAACAATTATCGATGAACTAACCAAATATGTTACCTTGTGTCTCATTAGTAATACGGAAAGCCCCACAATTGGAAAATCGTTCGCCGAAAACTATATACTAAATTTTGGAGCACCTAGAAAAATAAGAACAGACATGGGAACAGAATATGTAAACTCACTTTTCAAAGATATTTCAAAAATTTTAAAAATTCAACACATTAATTCAACTCCCTTCCACCCACAAACAATAGGATCGCTGGAACGAAACCACAGAAACTTGAACGAATTTTTAAGAAATTACGTAAACGATGAATTAACTGACTGGGACAGTTGGACTAAATACTATGAATTTTGTTATAATATAACACCGTGTGCTGCTACAGGATACACACCATATGAATTAGTCTTCGGAAAAAACGTGAACTTACCAATAGACCTAACACCAAATAATATTGAACCAGTTTATAATATTGAGGACTATAGCAAAGAATTTAAATTTAAATTGCAACTAGCACATGCAAGGGATAATAGGTTATTAGAAAAAAAATAAACTATACAGAAAACAAAAATTAGCTTAAAAAATCTCAAATTATTGTAATTTTAAAGTAAATGATAAAGTTTTGTTGAACACCTTTAAACAAAATAAATTAGACCAAGATAAAAGATGGTCAATATATAATTATAAATATTGAAAAACCTAACGTTATAATAAAATATAGCGTAACAATATAAAACAAAAAAAGTACACACTAATTTGTTAACCAAATATTAACAAAAACAAAAAAAAATTGATTTTAGATTATAAAAACAAATTTTTTTTTAGATTATATATATTTTAAATTAGATTTTAGTACTTAAAGTCTAATTTTACAAAGAGGGGAGATGTAGTGAATACAATTGTACGGAATACACGTGTAAGCACACATAGTGTATAATAGTTATAAGCAAAAGCATGTAAACGTACATAGTGTATAATAACTATAAGTAAAACCGTAAAAACACATACAGTTTATAATAACTGTAAATAAACACATGTAATATAATAGCTATAAGTAAAACACATGAAAAAAATAATAAAGAATACGAGTGACTATTCCACTTTTTATATACACTGGAAAGGAAAGTAAGCCAGCGGCCATTTAATACCACAGTAAATTATAAAGCCGAGGTGCAATTGCTAAAAATGAGCGTAAAAAATGATGAAAATTATGAGGGGGTATGATAGCTAATCTTCTGTTGTTGATTGTCAGTCTCAGATTATATTCTCAGAAGTAAAAAAGATGCTTCAGAGGTAAAAAATTCAAACATTGAAATAAGGGGAAGCTGCTTTCCCTACGATGCTCTTTTAAAATTAGTCTGATAACACATTTTTGTATTAACAGATTTCATGTATTAACAGATTCATTCATGTATTAACAGATTCATTCATGTATTAACAGATAATTATTAAAAGTCCACCCCAATTAACAATTCAATTTCTGAGAAGAGAATTATTATGAGGAAGAGGAAATTTTCTACATTTAGCACAGTGATAGAAAATATTATCACACATAGGAATAGAGCTACCTAAATTGAAAAACATAATTTTCGTTTTATCACTTAATAATAATTTGTGATAGCAAAACCAGCGACGTAATAAGTCCAAGTCATAATTAATATTACACCATAGAGTAATCACGTAGAACAAAATTTGCTAGTCACTTTTTCAAATATCAAAATTCTGTGTTCACTCAAAATAATATTACTCAATTTTTAACTGCTTGTAAGTTGAGCGCAATGTAATTTGTACTCATAAATAAAACAATTTTGTGTACCTACTACCTATGAACATATTTATTTGTTATTATGCTGCCAACAGTGTCAACGATATAAAAGTTGTATGTATAGGTACTCAAAAATGTATACACATGCGAATGTGCATGCTACAGTATATACTTATACTTCTTTATTTCGCTGCTCGCATTTCTACTTTACTTATGTGATACAAATTAAAAATTAAACAATGTGTATAAAAAAATATACATGCATTTAAAGTCCTTTCAATAGACCACAAATAATATTACAAATCAAAGTATTGAATTTTTTTTTAGAAATTGAAAGAAATCAAGATTATTGCTGTATTTGTTGTTATTTTGCTTTAATATTTAAAATTTGAAGAATTAATATTTTTATTTGGACTTGGTCAATGTGATTTATGAAATTTGTGATTTCAAACTTTATAGAAGAAAGGGACAAAAAATTAATGTTGGTTTTGTAAAATTAAAAATATTTCAAATTGATTTTTATTGAAAAGTATACTCAAAAGTAGTTACCTACATGTATTTTTAAATTTTCAGCAATTTTGGTTTTGTTAATTTTGTCTGTTTCTTACCGTAGATAATAATATGAATAGTATATATATGAATACATAATATAATTATGAATACAAACAAACAAACAAGCTATCAAAATTTAAAAAAGTAAGTAAAAAAAATAAAACTGGACATTTTATTCTTTATATGGATTGTTGGCTGTTTTTATTTCTTCAAAAATTATTTCATCTGAAATAGAAATACGATTTTTAACCAACTTCTGAGAAAAGAAAACAAAACGGTATTCCGTACAAAGTTCACGATTTGTAATGCATTACTAATAAATTTTATTCTTTTATTAGCATTATTTTTAAAAAAAATTTCTGTATTATGTGATGCTATCATTGACCTATTATTGTATGGATATAATTCCATTCATTATCTTTGCGATTAATTGTGTTTTTTTGTTTACATTTTTCTATATACATATATTTTTTGTATTGAATTAGATATGCAAATGTATGGTGAACACATATACGATATTAAGATATACACTCTTCATATAAATCAAAAGTACATAGGTATGTAAATACTTTTCAAATTATCAAACAATGCCTCTATACTCCTAGCCTAGTCACTGGGAGAGCAAAACTTTATACACAAAACTAAAACAAAACTTAAAACGAAATCGTAATTCGATAAAATTCCGAAAAAATCATTCTGTGAATAGGCTAGAAGTATAGTGGCATTGTATGAAATATTCTTCTCAATAAAAAAAAAATTTTGAGTAAAAATAATTGAGTTTCGAAAATTATATTTGAGTGTTTTGGGGTATTGAGTGAAAATGGGACGGCATAATAGAGTAATCATATAAGAAGAGTATTCACGTAGAACAAAATTTGCTAGTCACTTTTTCAACTGAATATATTTATTTGTAATTATGCTGCCAACAGTGTCAACGATATAAAAGTTGTATGTGTAGGTACTCAAAATGTATATATGCGAATGATCATGCTGGAGTATATACATACTTCTTTATTTCGCTGTTCACATTTCTACTTTACTTATGTGATAAAAATTAAAAATTACACAATGTGTGTTTATAAAAAACTACACATGCATTTAAAGTCCTTTCAATAGACCACAAATAATATTACAAAAAAGTATTGAATTTTTTTTTTGAAATTAAAGAATTCAAGATTATTGCTGTATTTGTTGTTATTTTGCTTTAATTTTTAAAATTTGAAAAATTAATACCTTTATTTGGATTTGGTCAATGTGATTTATGAAATTTGTGATTTCAAACTCTATAGAGGAAATGGACAAAAAAATTAATGTTGGGTTTATAAAATTAAAAATAATTCAATAAGTATGTTTTATTATTTTTATTATTCAAAAAGGGAAAAAGCCAATTGGAATACATTTTATAATATATATCATATTATATTATATTACATTATTTAAAAATAAAGGCATGTAGGTATGTTTAAAAAAAAGGCTTTAAAATTTTATATTCCATTTGGCATAAAAAACCCTTATTATTTATGGGTAGGTATAAACAAAACAAAACAATTCATTAATAAAAAAAATTAACAAAAACAAAATAAACAAAAATATTCATTATCTTAAATCTAGATATTTACATATTTACAAAAAAATGTTTACAAAATTTTGAATTTTTAAAATAATATTATTATTACTGCAATCGTTTTCATCCAATTTTCTCATGAAAATAAAAAAATATAATGTAAGTATCAGTTCTCTCTCTGCTTGCATTGAGTGCACTTTTCGAGATATAAACCCGTGTATAAAAAACCGTAAAAATAAGATCAAAACGTAATTTTTCCCAAATTAATGATGCATATAGTGCATCGATAAAACCTAAAATGTCGCGCTTAAATATAAGTGCGAATACAGTGAAAGACATTATTAATAAAAAAAAATCAAACTATTTTTTACCGTTGCAAGCAATTGATGATAAAAACTTAGATATTTCAGGGGAAAACACTAATGTGGGAACTAATCCAACAGAAAAAATTATAAGAATTCCTCCAATCACAGTCTTGAAAAGTAATCCGAAATTTATTCATGAATTATTAAAAACTCATGAAATAACAGAGTACTATGTAAAGGCTGTATCAATAGGTATAAAAATATTTCTAAAAACTGTTGATTTTTATAATAAAACACGTGAACTTTTAACACAAAATAAATGTGAATTTTTCTCATATGACACAAAAGATACAAAACCATACAAGGCACTATTATCGGGCTTAGAAAAAATGTCTAATGATGAAGTAAAAATTACTTTGAATAATTTAGGTTTAAAATGTATGGAAGTAAAAACAATTGAAAGATCAACTAAATTTGGTCTTAAAATTGTAGTTTACGTTATATATTTTGAAAATAAAAGTATCACACTACAACAGTTAAAACAAAACTACTGTTACATTGACCACACCAAGGTTCGGTGGGAGTACAAAGTTAAGTCCACAAACAAACCAACTCAATGCCATAATTGTCAAATGTTTGGACACGGATCCAAAAATTGTCATATCCAAACTGGATGTGCATACTGCTCCGGTAACCATGCAACAATCGAATGTGCCGAGAAAGAAAAACCACGATGCGCGAATTGTAAAGGTGAACATTATTCTACAGATACAGCATGTCCATGTAGAACAACATATATCAGTCTTATGAGACGACGTTTTTCCAAAGACAATCAACCACGTACTAATATGGCTAAAAGTTTTGACAGTAGTCGCAACTATAATATAAACTTTCCAAACACGCTCTCAAAAAATACATCTACAACTAATCAGCAATTAGATAGCATTTGGGTAAGCAAAACCACTAGCATAAATACACCATCAACCTCAACTTACAAAAATACATACAATGATGGATTAAGTAATAATACTGGTAATACTAACAATACAAATAATAACAATTTAAACAATAATACTAATAACAATTTGTTTTCTGCTGAACAAATAACTACACTAACAAATGAGCTGCTCAGTAAACTAAGCACATGTATTAATAAAGAGCAACAATTTAAAATTATAACCGAACTAGCGGTAAAATACTTATATTCAAGTAATGAATAATAATATTGATAAATTAAATTTAATAATTTGGAATGCACGTTCCATACGTAAAAAATATTTTGAATTTTTTGATTTCATGTCAAAACATGATATCCACATTGGTCTTATTAATGAAACGTGGTTGAATACAAACGATAAGTTCTCCCATCCAAATTATATAATATACCGAAAAGATAGAATAACATCAATAGGTGGAGGAGTTGCCATAGTTATAAATAAAATGATAGAACACAAACAACTCTCTGCGTTTAATACACATGTTATAGAAAATATTGGTATTGAAATTTCTCTATTAAATATTAAATTAAAAATATTTGCAACGTATTTTCCTGGAAACTCTTCAAAATGCCTGAAACAAAACTGCAAATTTTCAAAAGACAAAAAGCATATACAGAGTATGTTCAAGTCGGTCTTTTAAGATTCTCACGAATACAAGAAGAATACATATTAGGTGGGGACTTAAACTGTCGAAATAAACTTTGGGGCTGTCTACGTGCTAACTCTTGGGGTAATATACTTAATGACTTGTTAACAACGGACAGATTTAAAATCCTATTTCCAGCAGAACCAACTTATATTCCTTTTAGCAACAGAAATAACCCATCAGTGCTGGATATATTTCTTACCAATAGGTCCAATATGATGGAAGTTCCTGAAACTATAACTGATCTACAATCTGATCACCAACCGGTTTTTCTCAGTTTGTCAGAAAAATTAATAACAAACGAACACACCCATTTAGATTATTCTAAGGCTAGTTGGAATGTGTTCCAAAAATTCTTAACTAAAGAATTAAATAATCCTGGCAACTCTTTATCAATTAACTATAACTTAACCAAAAATGATATAGATAATATGATAGCAATGCTGAATAATAAAATTCATGAAGCAATAAATATTGCTGTTCCAAGAACATGTAAAAACTTTCATTCAACGAGGTTGCCAGATAACATAACTAGTCTAATTAAACAAAGAAATGTTATCAGAAGGAAATGGTTAAGAAATCGTTTACTTATCTACAAAGCTCAAATAAGTTTTTTAAATGAAAAAATTAATGAAGAGATTACTCTTTTTCGCAATGAAAAGTGGAATGGAAAACTAAAACAACTCAACAAAGCTTCAAAACCCTTTTGGAAAATAATAAAAGTTATTAAAAATAAACATCAAGTGATGCCACCACTTAGTTTTAACAATGAAATGTACCTGACACATCTTGAAAAGGCTAATCTGATAAGCAAACAATTAGAAAAAAAACATCAACTCACTGATTTGTTCTCCGATAGTTATACAAGCAATTTAGTAGACTCGTGTAGTAGACAGATTGAAACTATTAACTACTCTTTAAAAAACTCAGAGCTAATCAAAAATTGCGAAGTTAAAAATATCATAAAAACATTAAAGAGGAATAAATCTCCAGGTTTGGATGAAATCTCAAACATTTGTATTAAAAAACTGCCTAGGAAAGTAATTGACTACTTAGTAAATATTTTCAACAAATGCATAGAAATTGGCCATTTCCCAGATGATTGGAAAATCGCGAAAATAATTCCAATATTAAAACCAAGCAAACCACCTAATCATCCGGATAGTTATCGCCCGATAAGTTTATTAAAAACATTCTCAAAAATCTTCGAAAGATTAATAAAAGATAAAATAGTTCACTTTCTTGACCGCAAAAACATTTTACCTAACGTTCAGTTTGGCTTCAGAGCGGAACATAGCACACTACATCCTCTCCTTAGAGTAAAAAATTTTATAAAAAATAACCTTAGTCAAGGCAAGTCAATTGGTATGGTAGTATTAGATATTGAGGCTGCTTTCGACACAGTATGGCATAAGGGTCTAATACATAAGCTTAATGTAATCGGTCTTCCAATATTTTTAATCAAAATCATACAAAACTTCCTGAGCAATAGAAATTTCTGCGTTTCCATTAATAACATTACATCAGAACTAAGACCTATAGCAGCAGGTGTCCCACAAGGCTCTGTATTAAGTCCTGTTTTATATAATATTTATACTCACGACATTCCTTTAATAGAGAACAGCTCTATCTCAATTTACGCAGATGATACTGCCATATATACTTCGAACTCCTCCCCGCAAATCGTTATATCAAATTTGCAGATGTACCTAAATAACCTAAATGACTATTATTACAAATGGAAAATAAAATTAAATTCAGAAAAAACAAATGCTATATTTTTTACAAAAAAGAGAAAAACCTCCTTGTTGCCACAATCCAATCTCTTTCTTAACAACACTGAAATAAAGTGGGTGGACACCGTAAGATACTTAGGCTTGCACCTAGATAAAAAGTTAACGTTTCAATATCATATATATAAAACAATTGACAAAATTAACATGACCATAAAATACTATACCCATTTATAAATCGGAGATCATTTCTATCTTTAGAAAATAAAATAATAATTCTAAAAACTTTTTTTTTCCCAATTTTAACATATGGAGCGCCAATATGGGCCACTTGTGCTAAAACACATAGAAATAAATTACAAATTTCACAAAACAAAATACTAAAGCTAATGATGAACTTACCATTTTATTTTTCAACGAAAAAGTTGCACGATAAGACCAATGTGAATATGGTTGACGAAAATATTAATATTATAAAAGAGAAATTTAATAATAAATTGCAATATTCAAACAATATTATGATACAAAACTTGTATGTAAATTTGTAAATACATATAGATAATAAATTAAAATAAATATATATCTTAGTAGTAGTTAGGTTAGTTATGTTTTTAGTTTTAAGTTTAATTAAATGTAAGTTTTATCTAAAACAAAAAAAAAAAAAAAAAAAAAAAAACAAAATTATTTGGATAAGGTTTTTACTATCCTGTTTTCCCTTAAAAATTTAATATTAATATGAGAATGTACCAGTTATTTAAAATTTAAAATGTTTCAGCTGTAAAGAGAATATCTCTAAACTCTGTAAAAATCTGTGTATTTAAAAAAAAAAAAAAATGTATATTTAAGGAAATAAATGAATTGAAATTGAATTGAAATAATGTAAGTACTGGTACATATTAATTAAATATTAAGTAAAGTATTCAATAAATAAATATAGGTATATACTAAAATTTATTTGTTAAAACTATAACGAGAATTTTTTTTAGTTTTAAGAAGAAATAAATAGACAAATAGGCAGACAGATATTGTAAAATATTGTAAAAATAAGTTACGAATTTAAAATTTTAATTTTACTTTTATTACTTTCAGATTTTTTTTTATCATTTGTTAAAAGCTTTTCCTTTAACCAATTTGCTTGCTTTTTTAGCAAAAGATTTATTAGTAACTCTAAAAAGTTGATTTTATGCGTATAGCAATGATCATTTTCGCTAAACCATGTAAGATATTTATCTGATTTTTTAGTAGCTTCTAAACAACATAAAAATATATTTTTTCTTAAACTGTTTTCATGGAAATTTTGATAAAAATAATGATCAAATATGCGCATAAAAAATTGTGTAATCTCGAAAATTTGTTCAGTTGGAGCTTTCAAGTTAAGAATTTCTGATTCATTTTGATAATTTTTTTGATAAATAAATTGCTCTGAATCGAGTAATAATATCTCTTTAGAATCTTTTGAAAATGAAGAAGTACATTGACCACAAGATTTTTATCTATTTTTATCAATTTAAAAATCACATAGCCACAAATTTACCTTTCGGCCTTATTAGAAACAATATTTAATTGATTAGATTGATTATTCTCTAAAATTTTAGATTGAGACCCCTCTAAATAATTGTCAACTAAATTAGCTAAATCGTCATCAATTCGATCATTTGAATCAGAATCTTCTTGTTCTAATTGATAATCCTTCAAATCGTCTATATTTAAAAATTCAGCGTCATCCTCTTCACAGTTAGAGCTTTCAAATTTATAATTAATTAACTTAACCGACATTAATTTTGCTAAAATATTACTAAAATCGGGGACGGAAGGATTATTGTTCCATCCACTTCATACCGAATCAAACATCCTGATTTAAATGGACTAACAATAAATAATAACATTCGTTCTTACTATAATATGAAAATATTTCTGAACTTAGTTCAGTAATCCCTATTAAAGCTTGTATCATACCGTCGATACAATAAACTTTTTTAGATGTGATTGGCTTTATTAATTGAAAATATTTTTTCATTTCTAAAATGTATTTGTATATGTGATTATCTTGTTGCAATGCTGACCGAAATGGATTTTTTTGATATAATTTCCTACTATTGAGACAATCAAATAAGTTATTAATTTTTGGAAAAAATTTTGCAGTTGATATAGCACGAGAACTCTTATCAGTAAATTTTTGGGTTGAAACTAGAGTTTTAATTGCAGCAGCAACAGAATTACTAAAAATTTGGGTAGCCAATCGCACATTCATTTTTTCAAATGAGTTAGAAAATTCTTAATTCTTAATTCAAATGTTTGTTTTTTTTTTTAATAGTATATAAATTAAATGTTATTTAGTATAAGTTAAAAATGTAAGCTGAATTATTTTAAATACTAATTTTTAATTTGAATTAATTATTAATTTGATTAAGGATACATTGTACAAAAAATGAATTTAATTTGTATGTATTCAAAATTTGTTACTAGCTTTGTAATTCTGTTGAAATAAAGACTATTTTTATTATTTTATTATTATATTTATTATTAAAAGATATGTTTTTTTGAAAGTTTGGGACACATTTTTCTATTATTATGTTGTTCATGGTAATAGAGAAATAATTTTAAAAAAACCTCACCATCATCTGTATTAAGATCATATTTAATAAGGGTGTTGCGAAGCGATTTGATTAAATGCACTGGATCGTAAAGAGCAAAAACTTTTTTTTCTACTTGATTGGAATTAAAATAAAAAAAGGGTTTTGTTTTTGAAACTTCTAACATATTAAAACATTTTCTATTATTAGCAGCCTGGTCACATATGACTGCCCGAACATTAATACCTATATTGAAAACTGCACCTAAATTAATATTTAAAATGTTTTTAAGAACTTCGCCACTAATGCCCTTTTCTGTGTCATAAAAACTAAAAATATACTTCCAATTATGTACTAATCCCCTTAGGAGAAAAACACAAATGTATTTTGCAACGTCTTTGGTTCTTTTGAAACTATAATCTGAAAAACCACTAATTTGATCCAATGCACTATTATAATTTAGATCCCTTCTAATACTAATTTCATCGAATACTAATACTGCTTCCTTTTCAAGCGAATTTTTATTTGAAAATATATTCCCTAATTCATTAATATTATTTTCATTAAAACCTACATTTAAATATTTAATAGGGATCCACCTATTAAGGGAGCTAAAATGAGGTAAATTTAGGTGTATTGCATTCTTTAAAAATGAATAACCTTTTGGAGAACTAAAATGTATATTTAAAGCTACCCGTTTTTCATCTTTTGACCATATCTTTCCATTTTTGAAATTCATGTTTAAAAATATTTTAGCTTCGTCAGCCAAATGAGGTTGCCTATCAATCGTACTACATAAAGAATCCTGCTTTTCCTTTTTTATTTTTGACTGTAATTTCCTATTTTGAAATCTTAAAGAAATAAATTTTTTTTTTAAGTAAACGTTTTTTCTTTTTATTTGATTTAATATTTTGTGGTATGTAGAAAATTTTTTAAAATAAAAAGTTTCTTTTTTTTGGAATTTCAAACAATGCCTACAAAAATTAATCGAAAATTCACTTGGAGATACCGTTCTATTGCTTTCTAAGGGCACGTTTAACTTTTCTTTACTTTTTTTACTATAAACTTTAATATTTGATTTATTACTAAATGTTTTAGAAACAATATTTTCTTTGTCAAAATTTGAAAACTTTTTTGACTGAAAGTTTAAATTAGAAAGTGGAGTTAAAGAATTATTATTATGTGGCAAAAACAAACTTGGAATAGCTCCCTTTTTTAATTTTGGTCCTAAAAACTTTTTCTCGAAATGGAAAAAAACAAATCATACATATATGATTGACTATACATATATATATACAATACTCATATCATAGAGTAATCATATAAGTAGAATATTCACGTAGAACAATATTTGTTAATCATTTTCTTCTAAAAATGCCGTCCCATTTTTACTCAAAACACGAAAATGCCGTCCCATTTTCACTCAATACCCCAAAATATTCAAATATAATTATTGAAACTCAATTATTTTTACTCAAAATCTTTTATTTATTGAGTAGAATATTTCATACAATGCCTCTATACTTCTAGCCTATTCACAGAATGATTTTTCCGGAATTTTATTGAATTATGATTTCGTTTTAAGTTTTTTTTGGTTTTATGTATAAAGATTAGCTCTCTCAGTGACAAGGCTAGAAGTATAGAGCCATTGTTATGAAGAGTATATCGTATATGGGTTCACCATGTATTTACATATTTATGTAAGTATAGGAGAATACTTCATAATTTGATGAGTTAATTGTTATATATATACGTATGTACTTTTTTGATATTATCATAGAGTAATCATATACAATATGATTACTAGACTATGATATTATATGATTATATGAAGAGTATGCATTATGCATATATTATATAACTATATATTCAAAATAAACATATTTAATGTACACAAAAGATGTATAGAAAGAAATAAAAAAAACATAATATAATAGCAAAGTATAATGACAATAGTATATAAATATATGAAACAAATGCGCTTTTTTATGAACATAATTGAACATAAGTGAATTATTTGTAACAAGTGAACTTTGTTTTTGTTTAATTTAAAAAAAATTTAATTACAAAATCTATATGTAAGTGTTAATTTATTAATTATAAAAAAACAAAATTACGTAGCATAAAATTATACAAGACAATTATGGACAAAATTACATTTTTCAATCTTTATAAGAAATTTAAAATTATTTGAAAAATGTAAGAATACTAATTCTTTTATTTCTATTCAAGTAAGAAAATTTAAGATGTGACTTAAAACTAGATAATTTAATAAATTTAAGATTATAACACCATAACAAAATATAAGTAATAAAACCATGTTATATTACATCTTACATGGTATTACTTTAAAAATTAAATTTTTATCAATTAATATTAAATGTGGAAGAATAAATTGCAATTTGGTTTAAATTTTTAAGAAATAAAAGAATTAGTATTCTTACATTTTTCAAATAATTTTAAATTTTTTATGCTTATTCTTTTTCGAATTTATTTATTTTCTTTATGCGTGTTCGAAAAATAGAATGTTTAAGGACATAAAAGTTGATAACCGCAAAAATGGTACCCCTTGCGTAGTGTGCAATAGAAGTAGACGTACTTTTGATGGTAGGCTGTATAAGTTCCCAAAAGAGAAAACTTTATTCGAAACTTGGGTTTCAGCATGTAGTGTAAGTATATAAAATTTAAAAACCAAAGAAATATTTATTTGCGAAGACCATTTCGAGTAACCATTTCGAGGACCAAAATTAAAAAAGGAAGCTATTCCAAGTTTGTTTTTGCCACATAATAATAATCCTTTAACTGCACTTTCTAATTTAAACTTTCAGTCAAAAGAGTTTTCAAATTTTAACAAAGAAAATATTGTTTCTAAAACATTTAGTAATAAATCAAATATTAAAGTTTATAGTAAAAAAAGTAAAGAAAAGTTAAACGTGCCCTTAGAAAGCAATAGAACGGTATCTCCAAGTGAATTTTCGATTAATTTTTGTAGGCATTGTTTGAAATTCCAAAAAAAAGAAACTTTTTATTTTAAAAAATTTTCTACATACCACAAAATATTAAATCAAATAAAAAGAAAAAACGTTTACTTAAAAAAAAATTTATTTCTTTAAGATTTCAAAATAGGAAATTACAGTCAAAGATAAAAAAGGAAAAGCAGGATTCTTTATGTAGTACGATTGATAGGCAACCTCATTTGGCTGACGAAGCTAAAATATTTTTAAACATGAATTTCAGAAATGGAAAGATATGGTCAAAAGATGAAAAACGGGTAGCTTTAAATATACATTTTAGTTCTCCAAAAGGTTATTCATTTTTAAAGAATGCAATACACCTAAATTTACCTCATTTTAGCTCCCTTAATAGGTGGATCCCTATTATATATTTAAATGTAGGTCTTAATGAAAATAATATTAATGAATTAGGGAATATATTCGCTTGAAAAGGAAGCAGTATTAGTATTCGATGAAATTAGTATTAGAAGGGATCTAAATTATAATAGTGCATTGGATCAAATTAGTGTTTTTCAGATTATAGTTTCAAAAGAACCAAAGACGTTGCAAAATACATTTGTGTTTTTCTTCTAAGGGGATTAGTACATAATTGGAAGTATGTTTTTAGTTTTTATGCCACAGAAAAGGGCATTAGTGACGAAGATCTTAAAAACATTTTAAATATTAATTTAGGTGCAGTTTTCAATATAGGTATTAATGTTCGGGCAGTCATATGTGACCAGGCTGCTAATAATAGAAAATGTTTTAATATGTTAGAAGTTTCAAAAACAAAACTCTTTTTTTATTTTAATTCCAATAAAGTAGAAAAAAAAGTCTTTGCTCTTTACGATCCAGAGCATTTAATCAAATCGCTTCGCAACACCCTTATTAAACATGATCTTAATTCAGATGATGGTGAGGTTTCTTTTAAAATTATTTCTCTATTACCATGAACAACATAATAATAGAATAATGTGTCCCAAACTTTCAAAAAAACATATCTTTTCTAACTCATTTGAAAAAATGAATGTGCGATTGGCTACTCAAGTTTTTAGTAATTCTGTTGCAGCTGCAATTAAAACTCTAGTTTCAACCCAAAAATTTACTGATAAGAGTTCTCGTGCTATATCAACTGCAAAATTTTTCCAAAAATTAATAACATATTTGGTTGTCTCAATAGTAGGAAATTATATCAAAAAAATCCATTTTGGTCAGCATTGCAACAAGATAATCACATATACAAATATATTTTAGAAATGAAAAAATATTTTCAATTAATAAAGCCAATCACATCTAAAAAAGTTTATTGTATCGACGGTATGATACAAACTTTAATAGGGATTACTGAACTAAGTTCAGAAATATTTTCATATTATAGTAAGAACGAATGTTATTATTTATTAATAGTCCATTTAAATCAGGATGTTTTAGAAAATTTATTTTCTTTGATTCGGTATGAAGTGGATGGAACAATAATCTTTCCGTCCCCGATTTTAGTAATATTTTAGCAAAATTAATGTCGGTTAAGTTAATTAATTATAAATTTGAAAGCTCTAACTGTGAAGAGGATGACGCTGAATTTTTAAATATAGACGATTTGAAGGATTATCAATTAGAACAAGAAGATTCTGATTCAAATGATCGAATTGATGACGATTTAACTAATTTAGTTGACAATTATTTAGAGGGGTCTCAATCTAAAATATTAGAGAATAATCAATTTAATCAATTAAATATTGTTTCTAATAACGCCGAAAGGTACATTTGTGGCTATGTGATTTTTAAATTGATAAAAATTGATAAAAATCTTGTGGTCAATGTACTTCTTCATTTTTAAAAGATTCTAAAGAGATATTATTACTCGATTCAGAGCAATTTATTTATCAAAAAAATTATCAAAATGAATCAGAAATTCTTAACTTGAAAGCTCCAACTAAACAAATTTTCGAGATTACACAATTTTTTATGCGCATATTTGATCATTATTTTTATCAAAATTTCCATGAAAACAGTTTAAGAAAAAATATATTTTTATGTTGTTTAGAAGCCACAAAAAAATCTGATAAATATCTTACATGGTTTAGCGAAAATGATCATTGCTATACGCATAAAATCAACTTTTTAGAGTTACTAATAAATCTTTTGCTAAAAAAGCAAGCAAAATGGTTAAAGGAAAAGCTTTTAACAAATGATAAAAAAAAATGTGAAAGTAATAAAAGTAAAATTAAAATTTTAAATTCGTAACTTATTTTTACAATATTTTACAATGTCTGTCTGCCTATTTGTCTATTTATTTCTTCTTAAAACTAAAAAAAATTCTCGTTATAGTTTTAACAAATAAATTTTAGTAACTACCTATATTTATTTATTGAATACTTTACTTAATATTTAATTAATATGTACCAGTACTTACATTATATTTTTTTATTTTCATGAGAAAATTGGATGAAAACGATTGCAGTAATAATAATATAATTTTAAAAATTCAAAATTTTGTAAAAATTTTTTTGTAAATATGTAAATATCTAGATTTAAGATAATGAATATTTTTGTTTATTTTGTTTTTGTTAATTTTTTTTATCAATGAATTGTTTTGTTTTGTTTATACCTACCCATAAATAATAAGGGTTTTTTATGCCAAATGGAATATAAAATTTTAAAGCCTTTTTTTTAAACATACCTACATGCCTTTATTTTTAAATAATGTAATATAATACAATATGATATATATTATAAAATGTATTCCAATTGGCTTTTTCCCTTTTTGAATAATAAAAATAATAAAACATACTTATTGAATTATTATATTTGCCTTAATTAACTTGCCTTGGAGTTTATATGTTTGTTTCAATTTGCTTCAATTCAACAAAATACCCATTTCAATAACCATTTAACCAAAGTATATCCATAAAAAGAGTATGAACTCATGTATGTATTCATTTGTTTGCACACAAATTCATATACAAATTTGATAAACATTGTCAGAAATAGATGATAATAAGAATTTTACGTGTAAGAAAAAGAAAAAATATAGTAAACAAAAGAGAATAACAAAAACAGTTGGCTGAAATTAAATAAATAAAGTTTAAAATTTTGAAAAAAATTTTCGATAAAAATTTCGTTGAAATATTTAACAATATTATTTTCTAAATTGTATCAACTATGCATAAGATTTTTAGGAGACCTAACTAAAACAGCGTTATCATATTCTTTAAATTCTGTGATTTGTAAATAGTAATCCTCAGTATTATTTTATAATCGTATACCAATATAATAAATATTTAGGTTTACTAATATAATTAATAAAAAATAATAATGTTTGTGACTCCAAATTATTACTGACAAAAATATTAATAATATTTTATATTATTGTAATGTAATTATAATTTAATATTTTTAATAGGTATATACGAAAATAATAACGTTTAAAACGAAAATATTAAAATAATAAAAGATCAGAATTAATCCTCGTATAAGGGAACAAACTAAATTAGAACTAACATTTTTTGCCACCCTGCCTCATATAAATAATGGGAGGAAACGTAAACAAATCCAAAGGAGAATAATGAGAACGCAAAATTATTTTACAGTATAAAGCAAAA
This sequence comes from Argyra leucocephala, assembly GCA_963942445.1. Classification (NCBI taxonomy): domain Eukaryota; kingdom Metazoa; phylum Arthropoda; class Insecta; order Diptera; family Dolichopodidae; genus Argyra; species Argyra leucocephala. Next base: position 3,042,004 of record OZ012682.1, read on the forward strand.
GGCAAACATCTGTTTTGTACCTTTTCTCTCTCATAATAAATTTGGTATACGATAAGTAAATGTAAAGTTTACCTCTTTTAACTAATGATATTTTGCTCGATTTGGTATTTCTTAAAAATTAGGTTTACGTAAAATGGGAGTGTATATTCTTGTTAATATAGATTAAGATATTCTTTGCATTCAACTAAGGTGAAATTTACATATGTGTGTCTACATATAATGGAATATGGATATTTGATAAAGTTAAAATTTGGTTTCTCTTTAAATTCACTATATTTATTGACATTTCTATAGTGTAAAGAAGCAAAAAAAGAAAAACAAAAAAGGAATACAAAATAAATGTGTGCAATACAAGTCATAATCATTATATTTCAATCATTTTCAATTATTTTCAATCATCATTTTCATTATATTTTTTTTGTGTTTTTAATTTGGTTTCTTTTATTAATCTCTTTCTTTTATTATTTCTCTTTCTCTCAGTAAGTATATGTACGTAATATACATGTGTCATATAGAGCTTGCATTTGTTACATACAGAATCATATGGCTTAGTTTAATTGAAAATAATGTGCAAACATTATTTATGGAAGAAAACAAAATTTGAACCAATCAAGTATAAGTTATCTATCACTCAGTTACAAATTACTCTTCTCGCATGTAAAAAAAGTTCAATTTCGATTTATGCATGTATATATTATAGTTTTATATGCCAATTTATGCTTAGGCAGCGTTTACACGTCGGACAAAATCGAATTTTATCGTAGATAAAGTCGGATGAGTGTTTACATTTCAGACTTTTTCTCAGATTTAATCTACGATTTTACGTCAAATATTTTTTGTATTTAACAGGGTTTCTTTTTATAAAGCGCGTAATTTTTTATTGGTGAAAATTTTTTAATACGTAAATTAAAAAGTTCAAAGGTATCTAATCAAAAATCTCCAAAAAAAATTTTAAAAATATACCTACCTACATATTTTTATAAACTTTGTTACAGTAATATAAAATATAATTACACATTTGAAGTATGAGCAATAATAACCAAATTGCGTTAGAGTGAATTTTAGTGCCATTTGATTATATGTGTTGTTCTTTGAAAATATATTATTTTTCATTAAAAAAATATCTTCACTAAAAAGTCGAAAATAAAATAAGGAAAAAAACATTTTTTTTTTAGAAATATTTGCCTTTAATTTAAGCGTACTAAAACTACAAAAATAAACTTTAGAATCGCAGCTTGATATAATGTTTTCATATCAAGTTATGATTGTAATTACGGAAAAAGCAAATTAGCCGAACTTTTTACCAAATCTCTTAATCTCATCTCAAGATTTCCTAGAATTTCGGCTAATTTGCTTTTTCCGTAATTACAATCATAACTTGATATGAAAACATTATATCAAGCTGCGATTCTAAAGTTTATTTTTGTAGTTTTAGTACGCTTAAATTAAAGGCAAATATTTCTAAAAAAAAAATGTTTTTTTCCTTATTTTATTTTTAATTTTATAAACCCAACATTAATTTTTTTGTCCATTTCCTCTATAAAGTTTGAAATCACAAATTTCATAAATCACATTGACCAAGTCCAAATAAAAATATTAATTCTTCAAATTTTAAAAATTAAAACAAAATAACAACAAATACAGCAATAATCTTGAATTCTTTCAATTTCTAAAAAAAAATTGAATATGTAGGTACTTTGATTTGTAATATTATTTGTGGTGAATACTTTACCTATTGAAAGGACTTTAAATGCATGCATAGTTTTTTATACACACATTGTGTAATTTTTAATTTTTATCAAACAAAAATTAGAACAAAAATTTTTATCACATAAGTAAAGTAGAAATGCGAACAGCGAAATAAAGAAGTATGTATATACCGTAGCATGCACATTCGATGTATACAAGATTTGAGTACCTATACATACAACTTTTATATCGTTGCACTGTTGGCAGCATATAATCCCAAATAAATATTTTCATAGATAGTAGGTACACACATTTTTTTTATTTTTGTGTACAAAATACATTGCGCTCAACTTATAAGCAGTTAAAAATTGAGTAATATTATTTTGAGTAAACACAGAATTTTGATATTTGAAAAAGTGACTAGCAAATTTTGTTCTACGTGAATACTCTTCTTATATGATTACTGTATGATAGAACAACATCATCAGCAAAGCCAGTTGAACAACCCTAAAATTTTTGAAGAAAAACAGAATTAAAGAAGATTAAAAATAATGTAGGATCCAGAACAAATCCTTGAGGTACACCCAAAGAAATACTTTAAAGATCACTGATGGTGTCATCGATTTTAACTTTCTTAGTTCGACCCGTTAAAGACGAAGAAAGTAAATCAAAAAAATTACCTCGAAAGCCAGCTTTATACAATTTGCCTAATAGGATTTTATGATCCACAGTACCAAATGCTTTTTTAATATCAATAAATAACGCAGCACTTTTTAGTTTATTATTAAGAGCTTCATAAATACGCGAACAAAAAGTTAGAAGTCCATCTTCAGTAGATCTGCCACTACAAAAACCAAATTGTTTACAACTTAAGAAGTTAGTACGATCTAAAAATTGCATCATTCTTTTTTTTTATCACTCTTTCAAATATTTTAGAGAAAGAACTTAACGTGGAAATGGGACGATAGTTATCTAAGCAATTTTTATCTCCTTTCTTGAATAAAGGTATTACCTCAGCAAATTTTTAGAGCATTAAGAAAAATTCCAATTTCAACACAGCAATTAAAAGTATGAGCTAGAACATCCACTATATAAGACTAATTTTTTTTAAAACAAAATTAGAAATACGAATTTTTCATTAAACTGGTTTGCAATAACTTTTTTATCACATACAAGAGAATCACCAATAGATAGAGAAGTAATAGAATTACTAGAATTTTTATTTCGATGAAGTAAATTGTTTACAACTTTCCATTCATTTTTGCGTTACCTTTGGCATTTGACAATTGTTTTATGTAAAATTCTCCTTTAATTTCCTGAATTTTTTTTTCTGAGAAGTTTTGAAAATTTTAAATATTTTTTTTAGGCTAGAGTTATTGGGAAACTTGTTACATGATTTAAGTAATTTCTTTTTTTTCAATGAGTTTAAGTAGACTCGAATTCATCCATAGCTTTAAATACGGTTTAGTTTTTTTTTCTTTTTCGCATCGTAACAGTGGAAGAGTTCAGATAATATTTCCACTTACTCATAAATAAATCGAAGCCTTTTGAGCGGTTTATTTCAACAAAAATATCATCCCAGGTCTCAAATCTGAGCTGAGAATTAAGTTGCACAAAATTTATTTTTGAGTAAAAAAATATATCCGAGTTCAGATTGCTTGTATGCCTAGGTGAAGAATTTAAATCCCGAAGAAATAGGTACCACATTGAATGATCTGAAATGCCTTGATATATACAAGAATATTCGTGCTTGAATTTCATATTCACAAGTCGAAATCTGGGCTTAAGAGCACTAGACACCTTAATTTCATATTTATCACCTATATTTTTATTAATGGCTGCCATAGTTTTATCTCTTTCTTTAATATTGTCACAATAAGTAAAACCCCATTGTTCCTGCTTTCAATGTTGGAAATTTTTAGACCAGCAGGGTTGACTTTACTAGCGGACCCGGTGCGCTTTCCTACACCCAGTTGAAAAAAATTTTCGTATTACATGCAGCACAGTGATACCTGTAGAAAATAAAATTTATTTGTGAAATCAAATATCGTGTAAATTAATTCGAATGTTCTTTATTAAAACAAATAATAATAATGTTTTATTTTGAATTTTAAATGATTACAAAGTTTGAAATATTAAAAAATGTTACTATTCTATTGCAATGCTCTTTGGTAAGTAATATTTTTTGTTTTTCCTTCGTGTGCAAATATAAATAATGCCGAAGATTTACCAACACCAACACGGGAACATCCTACGTAAAATTGCCCCTGTGAGAAACAATAATTTTTAAGATTTAACCCACATACTTGTATTGATTCCCCTTGCGACTTATTTACTGTCATTGCAAATGCTAAACGAACTGGAAATTTAATACGTTTAAATTGAAATGGCATATCTGATGGAATGATTGGTATTCGTGGAATTAATACAATTTCTTCTTTGTATTTGGCAGTTAATATAGATGCTTCCATGATATTATTCATTAATTTTTTCACTACTAATATTATGCCATTACATAACAGTGGTTGATTTAAATTGCGTAACATAATTATGGGTATACCAACTTTTAATTGCAGAATATATGGTGGAGTTCCTGGTAAATCGAGTGAATTTAAGAACTCAATTGGGTAATTCACAACTTCATTAGGATCCATAACGCAATCGGTGGACTTGTATGTAATTGTTTGGCCACTTATTTTGTTTTGAATTGAAATATTTATTTCATTGACTGACATCTTAATTTTTTGCTGCCAATATAGTTATTGATTATTACTACTCAAAAACCTTGGTTTCACTTCGAACTGAAACTAAAATACACATCAAACAACTTAAATAATCTTGATGCAATGTGATATAAACTTACCTTGAATTTAAAATTTAAAATTATTTTGATTCTTACTATGTAATAATTTCTATTATTTTAGAGTTTATAGTTAAAAAGATTATTGAATTTTTGCTTATAATTAAAAAGCAAAACAACGAACGCGACTTCCTTTTATTTTACTAATTTTTTTTTATTTTTTACAAACATCGACATTTTGTGATTTTTACTGTACCTACCTACCTACCTGAAAGATTTCGCCAATTATTGCACTTAAAATTATAATTTCTAAAATTTACCAATTTTTGCAACACTATTATGCAGTACCTGATTTTTCAGTAATAATAAGAACAAATAAAAAAAAAATTCAATATATTCAAACTTATGTGGTAATATTTTTATACAATAATAAGCTATTTATTATTGGTTATAAAATAATAATATTATGAATGTTTAAATTTTGCAACCGAAATACTTCATTAAATAATTAGTAATTTTAAAATTAATTTGCAATCTACATATTCATGTCACAAATCAAACTTGAAAAAGTTCTAACCATACCGAAATAGCTAAAAAATTATAGAATGCGAATTTTTAAAATTACTTTTTTCTATTACAACTAGCTATTCCCGGCGTAACATTCGCCGGTCTAGCATTAGCATTATAAATGAAACAATTTATTTTATTTGTTTATTTTCTTTATTTTCTTAAAAAAAATCTAAAATTAAATATTTTTTATTACATAATAAATAAGCTAAATTGAAAAACTTAAAACTATAATTCACTTTATTTAATATTTTAAAAATAGTTTAACATTTTAATACTCAAAATGTAAAACATTGATTTTTTTTTAAAGAAAATAAAGAAAATAAAATAAATTGTTTCATTTATGATGCTAATGCTAGACCGGCGAATGTTACGCCGGAATAGCTAGTAATTTACAATATTGTTTGATCTATCTATAACTATTTTTGTTATATTTTTTATTTAGGTATTTATTTATTTATTAAACAGTGGACCTGTAGATAAATCCGAATTTTGAAGAAAACTTTTACATAAGGGAGCGTTTATACGTTTTTGAATTGTGTTTATAACATATTAATGATGTTCATTAAAGTTTGACATCCGACTTTGTTATAGAATATCTTAAATTTTTTTTTTAAATAATAGTGCTTGACACGCATTTGCGTATTTCGCAAGTTGAAAAAGGTATTTATAAACTTCTAATTGTGTTATGCCAATATATTGAAAGATATACATTAAAAAATAAAAAAAATGTGTATTAAATATTATTAGTATTCATGAATACAAATAATACTTAGAATAATTGATTTACTATTTAAATATTTATATTTCATAAGTGTTCTGAAATTACACCGAATATTTATATTTGTTTATAAGTATTTATTATTAGTACTCGTCACGCGTATTCGTATCTTCGTGTTTTGCAAGTTTAGAAAGTGGATTTTGTATGAAGAAATATAGTATACTTTGCAACTATTTTTGCTTATCTTTCAGGTATGTAATTTAAACTTTTGAAATAAAATTTGATGTAATTGCAATAAAATTTGTAAAACAAAACTTTCATGAAATAAAATCTAATGTTTAAACGCTCCCTAACAAATACTATTAATAGAGACTTACATTTCAACAAAATGTACAAAAACAGAGATGTCGCTGGCAGTATAGATATGAAATTAAATGCATTTAAACTAAATACATACCACACCCACAATAAAAACACATTAAAATAGCCATTTTTTTTATTATCATAATAGCCCTAACTATTTCAAAACTCAAAATAAAAAAACAAAACATTTATTTATAGAATTTATATTTTTGGTTTTGACGTTTTGGTATGATTAGGTATGACCATTATAGTAAAGGTTATGATTGGTTACGACTTTGCTAATCATATCGAATCATATAGGCCATTTAACGAAGTTTCATATGACATCATATGACTCCATATGACTATTATAGTTAGGGGTAAAGCCAGTAGATAGGCTATGCCGGTTCTGGATCACTTTGCCGCCATCTTGGATTTTGTGACGTCATATTTAGATAATATGGCAACCTTAAAAGAGTAAAAAAGTAAAAAGTCCGGCGTGAAAATAGTGTTTTAGGGTATGCGGTAACCCTAATGAGTGTTATTTTTGTAGTGTGGTTTGTTATCAGAGATTTGTATTTAGTTTTATTGTGGGGTATTCTGAAATAGAAAATGTGAATGATTTTCGTTTATAATCTTAAAGTAGATAAGTGTTGTTGGTATCAGGAAGCTTGCCGAAGTTGTTGGTATCAGGTAGCTTGCCGAAATTGTTGGTAGCAGGTAGCTTGCCGAAATTGTTGGTAGCAGGTAACTTGCCGATGTCATTGAAGTTGTTGGTAGCAGGTTGCTTGTCGAAGTTGTTGGTATCAGGTAGCTTGCCGAAATTGTTGGTAGCAGGTAGCTTGCCGAAATTGTTGGTAGCAGGTAGCTTGCCGAAGTTGTTGGTATCAGGTAGCTTGCCGAAATTGTTGGTAGCAGGTAGCTTGCCGAAGTTGTTGGTAGCAAGTAGCTTGCCGAAGTTGTTGGTAGCATATAGCTATATAGATAATTTAATATGTGAATGTTTATGTATGTGTGTATTAGGTATCCTATAGTATGTAATGAATGTTTGTGGTTTTAATGTTAAGAATATTAAAAGTTTTAAAAGCTCTTATTAACCACAATAATGTTATTTTTTTATATGAAACAAAAGAAAAAATTTATAATTTGACTGATAAGAAAATTAAAACAGTATATTTATTCTCAAATTTTAAATAAATTTTTGTGTGACGTCAAGGGGATTCCATAGATAAAGCTAAGTATTACAATTTTCATGGAATATAAATTCCAGTGCAATTATGAAAACTTTCATAAGTAAAAAACAATTCAACTATAAATATCATCTATAAAATAAAATTAAAAAATTAAAAAATGCAAGTATCCAAACTGGTTGATATAGTTCGGAAATCGGCTGATATTTCAAGGAATCAACCTGAACTAATAGAACCATATATTATAATGTGCACAAAATATTTAAGGGAGATCACTAAAATGTTGGAGAAAGCTGACACATGAAATATTAAGCATGCTTTATGTAATGCTTTATGTTTAATTAGGAGTTATCGAACTCAATTGAAGCAGCTTAATTTATTAGAAAAAACAAGGAAAGGGACAACAACAACAACAATAAAAACAAGAGCAGCAGCAGACAAAAAAACTGGGGCCAGTTATAATGAAATCGGTGGAGTACATAGCAGAGTTAAATGGGGAATAATTGAATCAGCATTTAAAAATAGGATAAGGACTGCAGTTATAGTTAATTTACTACATAAGGAGCCAAAAGATTTTATGGAAGATTGTTTGGAACTGTTCCAACAAAATATATCAGAAATTTTGAAAAAGGAACTTAGTTTGAAAATTAATGCTGTATTATGCGGAGAATTTAAAGTTATTAAACAAGATGTCGAAATTTGTGAATTAAAATACATAAATACTAAAAATGTTGCAATTTACAATAATTCCAATGTTGCTGATTGGTATTCTACGAATATAAAAGATGTGGTTCTACAGAAGTTGGAGGAATTTCAAGAGAGAGATAGTGGATGGGCATTATCAGCAATCATTAATTTAGTCATCAACATCAATAAATTCACACTACAGCTAGGTTCTTCATATATTGAACTACCAACTGAAATTGTAAGAAAACATGCTTGTATTAATGTATGTAACAATGATAATGCTTGTTTTGCTTGGGCTGTTATATCGGCATTATATCCAGCGGATACTAACGCAAATCAAACCACATCTTATCCACATTACCAATCTGTATTGAATGTGACCGATATTGAATTTCCAATGACGATAAAGCAAGTACCGAAATTTGAAAAAAATAATGAAATTTCAATTAATATTTATATATTGAAGAAAGTGAATAAGGGAAAAAATTTGAATTATATAGTACTACCAACATATTTATCTCAAAATAAAAAAACTATCCACGTTAATTTGCTGATGATTCAAAATATTTATTATGATGAGAATGAGGATGATGATGATAGTAATGATGATGATGTTATTTATTACCACTATGTTTGGATAAAAAGTTTATCAAGACTGTTATCATTACAATTATCTAAAAATTACCACGCAAAATATTTTTGTGATCGCTGTCTCAACTATTTTTCCTCGGCAGATAAACTAGCTGTACACATTAAAGATTGAGAAAATCAAAATTTTTCCAAAATTCGACTACCTACAGAAAAGGAGGCAATTCAAAGATTTAAGAACTTTAAAAATAAAATTGAAGCACCGTTTGTTATATATGCTGACTTGGAGTGCTTGTTAGAAAATGTAAGTAATGAAAATTTAAATTTAAGTTTAGATAAATATCAAAATCATATTGTATGTAGCATAGGTTATTATATTAAATGTTCATATGACTCAACGTTATCGTTTTATAAAGCTTATCGTGGTAGTGATTGTATAGAGTGGTTTGTCCGAGAATTAAAACAATTTGCAGAGGATTTAGAAACTGTTTTTCTATGTCTTCTACCAATGGATCAATTGACTAGTGATCAAATTTTAAATTTTGAAAACAACACAACATGTCATATATGTAACAAAATATTTGATAATGAAGATGAAAAAGTTCATAATCATTGCCATCTAACGGGAAAATATCGTGGACCAGCTCATAATGGTTGTAATATTAATTTTAAAGACAACCACACAGTACCTGTAATATTTCATAATTTAAGCGGGTATGATTCCCATTTTATTATTAAAAATTTGGCAATAGATTTGGAAGGTAAAATTGATTTACTTCCAATTAATAAACAGAAGTATATTTCATTCACTAAACATATAGATGAATGTTTAATCAAATTTCGTTTTATCGATTCTTATCGGTTTATGAGTAGTGGTCTCGACGCGTTAGTATCTTATTTAACGGACTTTCCGATTTTAAAATCAAATTATAGAAATTTGTCAAATGATCAATTTAATTTACTAAAATGTAAAGGGATTTATCCCTATGATTATTTTGATAATCAAAGCAAATTTTTTGAAACATCTCTTCCTCATATTTCAAAATTTTATAATAAATTAAATGATACAGTTATAAATGAAACTCAATATGCACATGCTCAAAAAATTTGGCATGAATTTAAAATTAAAAATTTGGGTGAATATTCGGATTTATATTTAAAAACGGATGTTCTCCTCTTAGCTGAAGTTTTTGAGCAGTTTCGTATAAAATGCAATCAGACATATGGACTAGACCCTGCTCAATATTTCACGCTTCCGGGGTATACATGGGATGCTATGCTCAAGCATACTAGTATAGAATTAGAATTAATTACAGATATTGATATGATAATGTATATTGAGAGAGGTATTCGGGGAGGTCTTAGTCAATGTACTAAACGATATTCTAAAGCTAACAATAAATATATGGTGGGAGGTTATAAAACTGATGAGGTATCAAAATAGTTAATGTATTTTGATATTAATAATCAATATGGTTGGGCTATGTCCCAGTTTTTACCTTATGGTGGTTTCAAATGGTGTGAAAATATTGATATCGAAGACATTAAAAAAACACCTGATGATTCTAATATCGGGTATATATTAGAAGTAGATTTAGAATATCCACATATGATTCATGATTATCACAATGAATTACCCTTCTGTCCTGAACATGGTTGCGCCCCCAACCGAAAGGATGAAAAATTGTTAGCTACTTTTTATAATAAAACTAAATATATTTTACATTATCGTAATTTAAAGCAAGCTTTAAAACAAGGATTAAAACTCACCAAGGTGTATAGAATACTTGAATTTAATCAAGCACCTTGGTTAAAATGTTACATTGATCTTAACACTAGATTAAGAACATTATCAAAAAATGATTTTGAAAAAAATTTATATAAACTGATGAATAATGCCGTTTTTGGTAAAACTATGGAAAATGTACGCAAACATAGCATTGTTAAATTAGTGACAAAATGGGAAGGGCGATATGGAGCTAAAGCTTTAATATCGAAACCAGAATTTCGGAGCTCTACAATATTCGATGAAAATTTTGTAGCTATAGAATTGAATAAAGTGGAAATATTTTTTAATAAACCTATATATGTGGGAATGTGTATTTTAGATTTAGCTAAAATAACTATATATGATTTCCATTATAATTTTATGAAAGCTAAATTTAATTCTAATTGCACTCTATGCTACACTGATACAGATTCATTAATTTATGAAATAATTTGTCCCGATATATATGAAATTATTAAAATAGATTGCTACACTCATGTTGATACTAGCGATTACTCAAAAGATAATGTATGGGATATTCCTTTGGTAAATAAAAAAGTATTGGGTATGATGAAAGATGAAAATAATAGGAAAATTATGAGTGAGTTTGTGGGGCTTCGTTCAAAAATGTATGCAACGCGAATAGATGGTAAAGATCATACTAAAAAATCTAAAAGTGTGAAGCGTAATGTTGTAAAAAACCGATTAACTTTTGATGACTACGTCAATTGTTTAATAAATAATAGCGAAAAAACTATTTCGCAAAATTTAATTCATTCTAAAAATCATGATGTTGGTAGTATTACTCAAGTAAAAATTGCTCTAAGTCCTCATGATGATAAGCGTTATATAATACCAAATACAAATAAAACAATATCGTGGGGCCATTATTCTCTAGATATTTAATTGTTTATTTAACGAAAAAAAAAATATATAATTTCAAAATTAAAAATTTTTTTATTATTTTATTTATCTTTTATAATATAATATAATGTAATATAATGTAAAATAACATTTGAAGATTATCTTGAAGTATTGAATGAAAATATTGAACAGAAAAATTTGTAATAAATAATAATTAGAAAAAAGAAAAAAAATTTTTATAAAAAATTAGATTATAAGCATATATGTATATTAGTATTGTACTTCATTTTTTTTTAAATTTATTTAATAAAAATTTTAAACTTTTATTTAACAATTTCTTCTTTTTAAATAATTTGTAATTTCTGCAGCTTTTTCATTAACATCATCTTGTATTAAAATTTTACAATAATTTCTGTGTACAGCACAACTTATACAACACGGCCCTTTATTTTCAATGAAAGCTTCTGCTTCCTCTTTTGAATTAAAACCTGCAGTGTGGTATACCAAAGAGTAACTATCAGCTAAAGATTTCCTATTAGTTTGTTGTGTTTCTTCATTATATTTTATGAAACACTGGAAACAATACACCATTTCTTGTGGAGCTATATTGCAAGCCTCCATAAATTCCAATTCGCTATCAAACCAATATTTTGTTAAATCGTAAAACCGATAGATCACAGAATATGGTTTTCCAATTTTAACACATTCTAAAATTTGATAATCCAATGGGAATCCATAAGTTGAATACCCCATTTTTGAAATTTCTTTATTTGTAAGCATTTTATTTTTATATTTATTTTACAATGGTTATTTGAATACTAATTTAATTTATATTTTTTATAACTTGTATATCTCTATAAATTATTTTTAATTCAAATAATTTTAAAACCGCATACATCCATACATCTATTAGTGTCATAATCCTTTTGCTAAAAAATCAGCTAAACCACATATTTTTTTTAATTTATAGAATATTAGATCGAATAAAAAATTATGTTTCTCTTATCAAATTTTAATCATATTGCTAAAACCACGTTTTTTTTAAATTAATAGAATATTAGATCAAATAAAACCATACAAAACCTTGAAGAAAATATTTTTACCATTTTTTTCTTAGAATAAAATAATCTAAAACCTAAACCATATACATCCTTTAATTTAAAGCTTTTCCATTAGAATTTTTTAGATAAAGATTGAGTTTGTAATCATATAAATTAGATGAAATTATTTAAAATACATCATTAGTAATTCAATTTTTAAGGGAATAAAATGGATTTTTTAAACACTCTTAATAAGTCATTCAATTTCGAAAGTGAAACTATTAAAGTTTCAGAAATGCCTTTCAACAAGGCATTCACCATTCAACAAACGGAGAAAATTAAAACCAAATTTGGGGATAGATATATCCTTACAACAAAAACTTTCAAAATTTTCATGCCAATCAGATTTAACAATCTGACCAGCAAGCAAATTTTGAAACTAGTTAATGGTGGATATACCATTATCAACAAAGGACCAGTTGGGAGAACTTTCAATCTAAAATTTGGGGATCCTGAAGATGAAGATGTAGAAGAAGTTGATCTAGATCCTTTAGAATATAATTCTTCCAATTAATTTTTGATTATTATGTATAACATTAAAATAAACAAATTAATATAAAATTAAATTGAAATTTTTTTATTTTTCAAAACTTTTTTTACATTTTCAGATATTTTATGTTTTCAGGTTTAGGGCTTTTATTTTACAGTTCTTATATTAACAGGTCCAATTTTTAGATTCCCACTTTGATAACGAGTATCAATTACCAAAATCATAGCATCTTCATCTTTTTTAAAATCATACCATATAAGTAACGGATCCCAAATTGATTGATTGTAATAATTACTTCGAAAACTTGAGTATGCATAATTTTTTTTTTCAGTTTAGTTCCCTTTATGAAAATCATTTTGTATAATTACGGCAAAACATTAAAATCAGAAAAATAATTTATTTAATTTTATCTGAGTAATGCAAAATAACCTTGAACTTCATTTTTGGTCAGCTGATATTAATGTAGGTCAGTTTTTACTATAAATTAAATTTTAAATTAAAAAATCAGTTTTTATCTTTTTATTTGTTATTCTTTATTCTTTATTCGCTTAAAATTTCTTCTTTTTGTTTATAGAATTATAATTTGATAAGAAAGCTAAACATAAATGACCGCAATTGTATGTATTAAATTTTTGATATGTGTCATAATTATATGTGAGCTTATCTCCCAAGTATTTCACAACTTCAGCTGGTGGTTGTAAATTCCCAAAACTATCAAAATATTGTATATTATCTTCATTTTTATAATATGCTACCCAATGAGTACCAGATCCAATAGAATTATCTAAATTTATAATTCCACATTCATTTTTCCAAGGTTTGCTTTTAGGTAAATCATCTTTCATGAAAACTCCACGAAAATGTTTTAGATATTTCTTTCCAAAATTGTTTAAATCAATGTTGGTTAGAGCTCTTCTGGGTAGCATATTTAAAAATTTTTTGGTTTCAAGTATAATCCTAGTCCTTTCTTATATGGTTTTAAATATAGGCCTTTTCCTCTTAAAGCAATAGCCTCCATTGTTTTATTATGTCGTTCACTTTCATTTAACTGCCTCTTAGCGCTTTTAGTATCATTGACAGCTTTAGCTATACCAGCAGCTCCTCCTGAGAGAGCTCCCACAGCTGACAGAACTGCCAAAATTGGAATTAAAGGTAAAATTCCACCAACTTTAGGTACTGGAAGAACTCTTGGTAATTTTATTTGTTTTCTCTTTTTAGTTACATTTCTTGCTGCTTTCAAAGCAATTTTGATTGTATCTTTTTGACTTGTTGGTTTACTGCCCTTAACAGCTACCTTAGCTTCTTGAATAATATTTTTTAATAATTTTTGCTTCGTTTTTGTTTTAGCTGAACAGCCCATTCCAAGTTTAACTTTAGCTTTCATTGAACTAGAAACCAGAAGAGCATTAGCTCTTTCACCCTATGCCAAGCCTTTTCAACTAATATTTTGTCTGCTTTATGACGTTCGTTTGTATCACGATTTTGTGAATATGCAATCTAATTCATTTTTAATGCAATCTAATTGATTAATACCTTTATCACCTCGATATAACCTTTTCTGAAGTTTAGCTCCAGGTCCACAGTAATTATATCCTGGTAAATGTGCTTCAAATGGTAAATTATTTATAAGCGTATTGATTACTCCTCCTCTCCCTTTAAACAACCTTTTACGTCTGATTACTTTTTTATTGTGATCAATCATATTTATGTCTTCGATTAACTATCGATATAAACTGACTGTCTATTACTTATATAACCTTGAATTTATATAGATTTTAATCATTTGTCAGAATGAAGTTTGTTAAAGTGGATGACCCCATTAAAGTAAAAAATTTTGATGGAGGAAGCTTTAAAAACAAAAGAAAGCATGGTGCATTATTACCTGATAGTATTCGAGGATTGATTGTTGGACCGTCAAATTGTGGAAAAACTAATGTTATGCTAAGCATGCTCTTAGACTCTAAAGGTCTTAATTTCGAAAACATATACATTTACTCAAAGTCATTACATCAGTCGAAATATGAATATTTGAGAAAGGCAATAAATTCCGTTAAAGGTATGGGATACAATGAATTTCCAAATAATTCTGAAATAATTGCTCCATCAGAAGCTGAAAAAAATTCAATATTTATATTTGATGATGTTGCTTGCGAGAAACAAGATAGCATACGAGCATATTTTTGTATGGGTCGCCATAATCATGTTGACAGCTTCTATTTATGTCAAAGTTATACTCGTATTCCTAAGCATTTGGTGCGAGACAATGCAAATTTCATAATTGCATTCAAACAAGATGATTTGAATTTAAAGCATATTTACAATGATCATCTTAATTCTGATATGAATTTTGATCAATTCAAAAATTTATGTTCACACTGCTGGAAGAATGACTATGGATTTGTAGTGGTTGATAAAGATAGTTCTTTAAACAATGGTCGTTATAGGAAAAATTTTGAAGAATTTCTGAAGTTATAAATAGATAATGGCTACATCATAACTATTTTAGTTTACTGTACTGCATGGTAACATCAACATCACCAACCGATCCGATACCAGTTCAGTTAGCAACACCAACTGATCCGATACCAGTTCAGTTAACAACACCAACCGATCCGATACCAGTTCAGTTAACAACACCAACCGATCCGATACCAGTTCAGTTAGCAGCAACTAAAACTGATTGCAAAATGGATGAGAGGCTAATGAAGGAAATGATTAAAGTTAAAAAAAGCCTTAAAAGGAAATATCATGCGTTAAAAACAGGTCATTCAAACAAGATGATTTGAATTTAAAACATATTTACAATGATCATGTTAATTCTGATATGAATTTCGATCAATTTAAAAATTTATGTTTACATTGCTGGAAGAATAACTATGGATTTGTAGTGTTGATAAGCATAGTTCTTTAAACAATGGACGTTATAGGAAAAATTTTGAAGAATTTCTTAAGTTATAAATAGATAATGGTTACATCATAACTATTTTAGTTTACTGTACTACATGGTAACATCAACAGCACCAACCGATCCGATACCAGTTCAGTTAACAACACCAACCGATCCGATACCAGTTCAGTTAACAACACCAACCGATCCGATACCAGTTCAGTTAACAACACCAACCGATCCGATATCAGTTCAGTTAGCAACAACTAAAACTGATTGCAAAATTCTAGTTGAAAAAATTGTAAACCCTAAAGATAATAGAGTTTTTGTTAAATGGCTTGGTTTCCCATCAAGTCACAATTCTTGGATAAATAAAACAAATTTATTAAAACCTTAAAAATGTTTTTTTTTTCTTTTATTAATATTATATTTTGATTAGATATAAGTACATATGAATCATTCAAATTATTATGATATTGATGTTAATATAAAAATTCACTTTTTAATGTTTGTTTTATTTTAGGTAAATTTAATATAGTATATTCACTTTTGAATGTAGTATCTTCTATAGTCATTTCTTCAACTTCTCCATTACTTAAAATTCTTTCTTTTAAGATATCACGATATTCGATACATTGTATTCTAATTGTTCTTTTCTGAAAATTGCTATCGTATGAACATCTTACATGAATTTGTATTTCACCCTCTTCAAGTATAAAATGTCTATAAAAAATTTCTTTGCTGTTAATTACACTACCAATATCACTTTCTTTTCTAATTAAATCCATCTTAAAAGCTTCAATTGCTTCTTCTACCGTAACATATTGAGGAACTGAATCAGCTTCATCTGAAATACTTCGCTCTGTAATATTCTTTTCTATTGGTAAACCTGTTGTTGTTGTTTCAGGACACTCTACGAGTTATAAATTTATAATGTCTTTTATCTTAACCATACCCTCATATTTATACTATTTTTAAAAAAATTCTTCTGCAGACGACTCAGACTAGATTCGATACTTAACCTTCATATTTTGAGTATTATCACAGAGAAGCGGCTTAACCAATTCATCTACAGAAGAATTTATTTATTATTTATTAAATTTATATTTTATTTAAATTCTATACCATAATATAATTATATGATTCATATATATCTAACATCACCTCTAAAGCTATGCCGGTTCTAGCGCAAAAACATCATAGGAGATCATAATATAAGAAGTAATTTCTTTGCTCTTCCACTTTTTTCTTTTTAATTCTATACCATATTCTATACTATAATTTCACCTACGCATTAATTTTAACAATTGTTTCATATAAGAACTTTTAAAACCACAAGTTTTCATTTTTTCAATTTTTAAAATCGTACAATTTGGTAGGGTACTCTACTCAAAATTTCTATTATGTTGCGTGAACATACATTACAAACCCTAATTATCCAACATTAAAACAAGAAAAACAGCAAAACAAAAATTTTAAATTTTAAATTTTATTCTCTTGTCATCAAACCATAAACATTTATTTCTACTACAGGATACTTTAACAATTTCATAACACTGTCCAAGGTCGCTGATACAAGGTTCTAACAACAACTTCAATGACATCGGCAAGTTACCTGCTACCAACAACTTCGACACCACCTGCTACCAACAACTTCAACAAGCAACCTGCTACCAACAACTTCGACAAGCAACCTGCTACCAACAACTTCGACAAGCAACCTGCTACCAACAACTTCGACACCACCTGCTACCAACAACTTCGACACCACCTGCTACCAACAACTTCGGCAAGCTACCTGCTACCAACCATTTCGGCAAGCTACCTGATACCAACAACTTCGGCAAGCTACCTGCTACCAACAATTCCGGCAAGTTACCTGCTACCAACAACTTCGACACCACCTGCTACCAACAACTTCAACAAGCAACCTGCTACCAACAACTTCGACAAGCAACCTGCTACCAACAACTTCGACAAGCAACCTGCTACCAACAACTTCGACACCACCTGCTACCAACAACTTCGACACCACCTGCTACCAACAACTTCGGCAAGCTACCTGCTACCAACCATTTCGGCAAGCTACCTGATACCAACAACTTCGGCAAGCTACCTGCTACCAACAAGTTCGGCAAGCTACCTGCTACCAACAATTTCGGCAAGCTACCTGATACCAACAACTTCGGCAAGCTTCCTGATACCAACAACACTTATCTACTTTAACATTATAAACGAAAATCATTCACATTTTCTATTTCAGAATACCCCACAATAAAACTAAATACAAATCTCTGATAACAAACCACACTACAAAAATAACACTGATAACACTCATTAGGGTTACCGCATACCCTAAAACACTATTTTCACGCCGGACTTTTTACTTTTGTACTCTTTTAAGGTTGCCATATTATCTAAATATGACGTCACAAACTCCAAGATGGCGGCAAAGTGATCCAGAACCGGCATAGCCTATCTACTAAAGCCAATAATTATGCCTTTTCTCTTATTGTTCAGTTTTTATTGACGCCTTATGACTATTATAGTTACGGGTAAAGCCAATAATTATGGTTTTTCTCTTATTCCTCAGTTTTTATTGTTATATTGTTATCGCGCTAGGGTCTCTAATGTAGGTAAGGGTAGTTTGAGATTTTTCTTTTTAAAGTTTTTTTAATTTTTATGTGTACTAAATTTTCCGTGTATTGAATTGGAACTTGATAATTATGTCATAACATATTTTGTTTTTCTTGTTCTTAGCAGATTGTAAATTTCCGTTTATTATCCTTCATGTAAAATGTAATATTTACCCAATGCTACTGCGCATTTGAATTTATACTTTTGAATTATTTGTTAATAAAATAAATAAATTTCAATTTTTGAAATTTGTGAACATGGTCTGGGTGAGGTAAAAAATATATTTTCCAAATTTACTGTTTGTTTTACCGGTATGTTCTTTTGCTATAATATCATAAAGGAAGTATAATATAGAGAAACTATGCGGAACAAAAAAAATTTTTTCAATATTTCTTAAATTTTACTTCACCGTAGAACCCCAGAGAAAAAATATATTTTATATGCCAAAATACCCCAGAGCGTAAATTATAATATCTCTTATAAATTATAATCTTTCTCTTGATTTTGTATATCGCATGCGGATTCAATGATCTTGATAACAATATTGTAATTCCTTAATCCTTCATTATAATTTATATATGTGTGTCGTGTGATATGTGTGCAAAAAAAAGAAAATAAGGTAGTAAGGAAGAAGCCATAGAAAAAATGTAATATGTTTTGTTTATATTCACACATACAATGATTTAATTTTTATTTTTCTGTGTTTGGGCAAAACAAAAGAACACCTGCAACAATGCAGTGTAAATTGTTTTTGTAATTTGAAATTTTTTGATTTTGTTTTTGGACTGAATTTGTATTCTTTATTAATTTAAATTTTAAAATAAATTGAAAAATTATTTTTGTACTATTTTGTTGAAGGGTCATTTCATAGGTATCATAGGTAACTTAGATATGTCTTGAAAAATAAAAAAAAAAATATATGGGTATGAATTAAATTTGTGGCTGTAAAATTAAAATTCTTAAAATAAAAATTTCACAAATGTGTATGTACATATATATTTTGCAATAGGTAGATATATGAATATTTTAAATAAAAGCGGGATTGAAGTTTAATAAAAAACTAATAAATATTTTAAATGCACATGTAATCCTCCTCCATCACGTCCAGAAATTTGTGAATTACCCTCTTATAACACGCTTCGTACCTCTAGCCACACGGTTACATATTTTTATTTATGTACATGCAACAAGGTGAAGGTTTTGAGGATGTGACTATTCAGGATTTTCAATATTTATTAGTGACGAAAGCGATCTGGTAGAATTAGCATTAGAAACTGTAAATGAAGTTCTTTATGCGAACAGTAAAACTGATTGTTTATAAATAAAAATAATCATAACTAAACAGATCCAAAAGAAAAGGATTCGCCTAAGCATAATATAAATAACAAATATTTTATTTCCTTTGTACCTCGTACAGTATCGTACAATAATGTTGAACATTTCAAAAGATGAAAATTTATAAAATATTTAACTTTGTTTTGTTGTTTTTTCTTTTGTTCATCAAAATAAAAAATAACACTAATGGAAGCGTCTAAACTGTTTTTATAATTTCTAATTCTTTGATTTTGTTCTTGGATTGAATTGGAGTTTTGTTTCAATTTCAAATAAAATGTAAAATTCTATTTAAATTACTTTTTTATGCGTTGAAAAATAACATTTCATAGGCACCACTTAGATAGGTTTTGAAAAAAAAAAAGGTACCTGTTTTAGAATTTGTGGCTCTAAAATTAAAATTCTTTAAATAACATTTTACAAATGTACAAATAATATGTACCTACCTATGTTGTAAAATATATTTTAAACAAAGAGAAAAGGCAGAATTGAAGTGTAATAAAATAATAAACACTTTGAATGTAATAAAAATAAATAACTTGAATATAAAAATGAAAAATTAAATAAACAAAAATAATTTCTTAAATTTATTATAATATTACTAGTATTAACAATATTATAATATTAGAAAAAATAAATAATTTATTAATTTATGTTTTCAATTACTTCAATGTGCTTATCTTTTTTGTGCCACACTGCAGTAAGTAAGGAATTTTGCACACTATCGAATTCATATATATGCATGTATTCCTTGATTTCTTAGTGTATAGTGCATAGTAGAGGTAGAGTGTAGGTTATTAAGATTATCTTATCATAATATATTAACAATGAACGTGAATATTATTTTTGAATATTCTATTTCTATATTAAAATTTTTTAATTCTCCTTTCTTTATGAATTTCCAATTTAAAGTAAGTTGTTTGTGTTTGCATTAAAAATGTAACATTTTGGTTCCATGACAAAATTACATGTGTACAAAATTTCATAAAGACAAAATTTCATATTTAAAACAATTAAATGTTTAAATTTTTTTTAATCATTATAAAATGTGGAAGAAATTGTCAAAATCTGTAGTTGATTAATAATTCCTTTCAAAATATGATTTTGTTTTATATTTTTATAAGAATTGTTTTATATAAGAATTAGGTGGTTATGCTGAAGTCCGTCGAAACTACAAATTAAAAAAGCGCTTCAAACGAATAATATCTTTTATCGTTTTCAACAAAATGTAATGTGTAACAAAAAATTACTATTAAATTTTAATTTGTATATACCTACATATGTAATTAAAAATGTATAAGTTTTACTTTTAATTTATGTACATATTACGTTATGTAATTATTAAAAAATTTATAACTTTTTACAAAATAAATAAAAAAAAAACTTAAACTGTCAACGCCTTTTTTATTTGAAATAAAAAAAAATCTTCCAAAACATTTAATATTGATTTCTGCACAGACTTTGGAGTCGAATTTCAGAATACTGATATTTTTCGTATTCCGGTCGGAAATTTTTTTCGGGGATATTCCGCTTCGGACTTCAGCATAACCACTTAGCATTCTTCCTTTTATTTAAGAAAAAAAAAGTACCTTCATTACAAAACCAAATAATTTCAAATTTTTTATAAAAACTTAAATTGGGATTTAATTTTTTTAAATATGTAATTGTGTCTTTGAAATTTTGTCCCGACACCATGCATTTCATATTATTGGTATACTCTACATCTACCCAACAAGTGTGTATTTGATACGACATACACAACCTTACCTCATTGCTGCTACTACACTATATGTATGTTATATAAAAGCAAAAACAAAAAAAAAACAACAAGAATTAAAATCATTTTAAAGATTCTCTCTCTCAAAGCTAGAATCTATACAGTTGAACCTGCATAAAAGAAAAAATTTTATTTCAATATTTTGTATGAGTTTCTGTTAACGAAGACATTAAAATGACGTATTACAAAATTTTAAAGTGAGTTTATCTAGGTCCTACTGTGTATGGGGTATTTTCAAAATTTTTTTAAGCAAAAAAAAATCGTCACAAAATTTGTTCCGCATAGTTTCTCTATATTATACTTCCTTTATGATAATATCGTAATATTTTAGCAAATCTCTTTTAATTATTTATTAATCGATATAATAATAATATTCTGATAATTCGGTTCTTGTCTTTGCTACTTTGTTTTTTTTTTTTTTAAATTAATTCATATAATCAGATAGTCAATGCTATTGCTCAATAGGTGAATTGTTTTTAAGTTAATTTTAATTTGTTTTTGGTTTTATTTGGTTTTATCGTTTTGTGGTTTATGTCTTTAAATAAAATTTTTCACACTATCGTAATTCTTAATAGTTCTAATAAAGTTGTCTAATCTAGTTGAAAAAAGCTTCGTGTTGTAAAAGCTTTGTGAAAAGTTTAACAGACGTTCAAGCGTATTAATATATAAGATAACCTCTTAGGTACAAATAAATGTTCAATGAATGGTCTTTTATTAATATCTTTCAGGATTTGCTGTCATTCAAAAGAGCTAAAGATTACTCGTACATAAATTAATATAAAAAAGAATTATTGAAATGCGTATTAAAAATTTTATGTCTTAAAAATCATAGAGCTAATATATTATTTTATAATTAAATGAAAGGATCGATATAATTAGTATCGGTTTTGTACCTTACATATTCAATTATTATTAATGAAATTACTTATTTTACCTAGTTTTTATAAAAACTTCTTTTCTACCGTTAGAGTAAAATTTTTGTATAATTGTCAAAAATAGTCGAATATTTTCCTTTTAATTTTAGCAATTTTACTTATTTTACCTGTTTAATAAATTTATTAATATTTTTCTGATAGTAAATTGTATTTATTTAACGTGCAAAAATTAAAATAAAATTATGCTTAAAACACTATTATTAAATTAATGACTGTATTTGTTAGTGACTGCAACAGAACCTTTTTATTTACAAATTTTATAAATTATTTTTTTTTATGTTTAATTGTGTTTACATACACAAAATCAAATAACAATTAATCGAAAAATTAGTCGCAAGCACTGATGAAGGAAGTAAAGCTGCTTGATATTTGCAAAATAAATATAAATGATTAATAAGAGGAAACTCGACTTTTATTCCATTATTTAAATATGTCACTAAAAACAAATCTGATTATCGAAAACAATCATAATAGCAAGTTCATTTAATTCCTTTACCGTACAAAAATTTTAGCACCAGTCTTTTGTAAATAATTATTGTGTAGAAATCGCATGTATTTATGCGAAATTTTAGTTTCAAAACTGGTTTCAATTAATCTATAATTTTATTTGACTAAACATTCAATTAGCATGAATTAACTAACTTTATAATTAATTATCAAAATGTATATTGGTTTGATCTGGTTTGATGGTAGTTATCCAATTGGAATAAGCTGAATTGGAAAAACAGAATTAAAGAAGATTAAAAATAATGTAGGACCCAGAACAAATCCTTGAGGTTCACCCAAAGAAATACTTTTAAGATCACTGATGGTGTCATCGATTTTAACTTTCTTAGTTCGACCCGTTAAAGATGAAGAAAGTAAATCAAAACAATTACCTCGAAAGTCAGCTTTATACAATTTGCCTAATAGGATTTTATGATCCACAGTACCAAATGCTTTTTTAATATCAATAAATAACGCAGCACTTTTTAGCTTATTATTAAGAGCTTCATAAATACGCGAACAAAAAGTTAGAAGTGCATCTTCAGTAGATCTGTCACTACGAAAACCAAATTGCTTACAACTTAAGAAGTTAGTACGATCTAAAAATTGCATCATTCTTTTTTTTTATCACTCTTTCAAATATTTTAGAGAAAGAACTTAACGTGGAAATGGGACGATAGTTATCTAAGCAATTTTTATCTCCTTTCTTGAATAAAGGTATTACCTCAGCAATTTTTAGAGCATTAGGAAAAATTCCAATTTCAACACAGCAATCAAAAATATGAGCTAGAGCATCCACTATATGAAGACGAATTTTTTTTAAAACAAAATTAGAGATACCTAGTGTATCGAAATTGGAATTATTTAATTTTATTTTCAGTCTAGAGGTTCAAGTGAATTTATTTTTTCAAAGTAACAATTTTGCTGCTACCAAACATCTTCAACTATATTCAGCTGGCTACTGTCACAAATCTCAGAACTGAATTCTGCTGTAAGATTACTCATATCTGTGAATTTTTCATTAAACTAGTTTGCAATAAATTTTGTATCACATACAAGAGAATCACCAATAGATAGAGAAGTAATAGAATTACTAGAATTTTTATTTCGATGAAGTAAATTGTTTATAACTTTCCATTCATTTTTGCGTTACCTTTGGCATTTGACAATTGTTTTATGTAAAATTCTCCTTTAATTTCCTGAATTTTTTTCCTGAGAAGTTTTGAAAATTTTAAATATTTTTTTTTAGGCTAGAATTATTGGGAAACTTGTTACATGATTTAAGTAATTTCTTTTTTTTCAATGAGTTTAAGTAGACTCGAATTCATCCATTGCTTTACAGGCGGTTTAGTTTTTTATTCTTTTTGGAAGAGTTCAGATAATATTTCCACTTACTTATAAATAAATCGAAGCCTATTGAGGGGTTTAATTCAACAAAAATATCATCCCAGGTCTCAAATCTCAGCTGAGAATTAAGTTCCACAAAATTTATTTTGAGTAAAAAAATATATCCGAGTTCAGATTCCTTGTATGCCTAGGTGAATTTAGATTCCGAAGAAATAGGTAGCACATTGAATGATCTGAAATGCCTTGATCTATACAAGAGCTATGCAAATCTATGTCACTGGATAACATAAGTCTAACAAAAATGTGGTCAACACAAGTAGAAGATATATTGGAAACCCGTGTAGGACAGTTAATATACAACTCAAGACAAAAGCTAGACATTAAGTTTAAATAGGCTATAGCATTATGCGATTCAGATAAGATATCCAAGTTAATAGCGCCTAAAATTATCAAATTATGAGCTCACTCAGAGATTAAAAAAGTTGATAACTCATCCAAGAAAACATCAAATTTAATACTATTAAATCTATAAATACAAACAAAACTAAATTTACAATTTTCAACTACACAATTGATTTTGACAACATCTGCACTCCTAAATGAGAGATTATCTGCACTACACTTAATATTATTTTTTGCAAAAATAAAAATACCACCAGCAGCATATGAATTGGTGCAGCAAAAATTATGATCGTACCCAGAAATACAATAAAGTGAAGTTTCACAATCATAGATCCATGTCTCAGTTAAAAAAATAAAATCTGGCTTATTCAACAATGAATTCAGATAAATAATAAATGCATCAAAATTATCACGCATACTACGAATGTTTTGATTAATTAAAGAAAAACAATTAGTCAAAACCGGGTTTTGGAAAACACTTTAACAAAAATCATTACTTAATTTGCAACAAGGTACACTATTATCAAAAAACATAACATTACCGTCCATCATAATTATTATTATAACCAATTTTCCTTCTTTTAGAATCCAACCTATTATTGAAAATAGGACAAAGATTATTGAAAGTAGTATGATTTTGATCTAGCCCTGGTTTTAATTTGGAATTCGCTAGAACACAGTTAATACATTTAATTACTTGTTTTCTAACACACTCCTTCGTGTGATGATCACCTAGACACTTGGAGCAAACTTCCACCTCTTTACAATCAGATGACTTATGGTTGAAACCTTTGGATTTGTAGCAACGAGTAACTTCAACACCGTCATACACCCTGCATCTTTCCCATCCAATATTCAATTTTTCAGCTGCTAAAATTTGAGGAAACATTCGCTATCAACTTCAAGTAAAGCATTAAAAAAACTGCTTTCAGTTTTTTTCACCTCATAATATATAATTAATTTCAGGGAACAATCCCCAACCAGTGAACTTTGCCTTTTCAGCTTATCGATAATTTCATTTTTCTCGTGCTTGAATTTCATATTCACAAGTCGAAATCTCGGCTTAAGAGCACTAGGCACCTTAATTTCATATTTATCACCTATATTTTTATTAATGGCTGCCATAGTTTTATCTCTTTCTTTAATATTGCCACTTTCAATAAGTAAAACCCCATTGTTCCTGCTTTCAATGTTGGAAATTTTTAGACCAGCAGGGTTGACTTTACTAGCGGACCCGGTGCGCTTTGCTACACCTAGTTGAAATATTTTTTCGTATTACATGCAGCACAGTGATACCTGTAGAAAATAAAATTTATTTGTGAAATCAAAAATCGTGTAAATTAATTCGAACGTTCTTTATTAAAACAAATAATAATAATGTTTTATTTTGAATTTTAAATGATTACAAAGTTTGAAATATTAAAAAATGTTACTATTCTATTGCAATGCTCTTTGGTAAGTAATATTTTTTGTTTTTCCTTCGTGTGCAAATATAAATAATGCCGAAGATTTACCAACACCAACACGTGAACATCCTACGTAAAATTGCCCATGTGAAAAACAATAATTTTTAAGATTTAACCCACATACTTGTATTGATTCCGACTTATTTACTCTCATTGCAAATGCTAAACGAACTGGAAATTAAATACGTTTAAATTGAAATGGAATGATTGGTATTCGTGGAATTATTACAATTTCTTCTTTGTATTTGGCAGTTAATATAGATGCTTCGATGATATTATTCATTAATTTTTTCACTACTAATATCATGCCATTACATAACAGTGGTTGATTTAAATTGCGTAACATAATTATGGGTTTACCAACTTTTAATTGCAGAATATATGGTGGAGTTCCTGGTAAATCGAGTGAATTTAAGAACTCAATTGGGTAATTCACAACTTCATTAGGATCCATAACGCAATCGGTGGACTTGTATGTAATTGTTTGGCCACTTATTTTGTTTTGAATTGAAATATTTATTTCATTGACTGACATCTTAACTTTTTGCTGCCAATATAGTTATTGATTATTACTACTCAAAAACCTTGGTTTTTACTTCGAACTGAAACTAAAATACACATCAAACAACTTAAATAATCTTGATGCAATGTGATATAAACTTACCTTAAAATACCCTTGAATTTAAAATTTAAAATTATTTTGATTCTTACTATGTAATAATTTCTATTATTTTAGAGTTTATAGTTAAAAAGATTATTTATTTTTTGCTTATAATTAAAAAGCAAAACAACGAACGGGACTTCCTTTTATTTTACTAAATTTTTTTTATTTCTTACAAACATCGACATTTTGTGATTTTACCTATCTACCTGAAAGATTCCGCCAATTATTGCACTTAAAATTATAATTTCTAAAATTTACCAATTTTTGCAACACTATTATGCAGTACCTGATTTTTCAGTAATAATAAGAACTAATAAAAAAAAATTCAACATATTCAAACTTATGTGGTAATATTTTTATACAATAATACTATTTATTATTGATTATAAAATAAAATAAGGAAAAAAAAAATTTTTTTTTAGAAATATTTGCCTTCAATTTAAGCGTACTAAAACTACAAAAATAAACTTTAGAATCGCAGCTTGATATAATGTTTTCATAACAAGTTATGATTGTAATTACGGAAAAAGCAAATTAGCCGAACTTTTTACCAAATCTCTTAATCTCATCTCAAGACTTCCTAGAATTTCGGGTAATTTGCTTTTTCCGTAATTACAATCATAACTTGTTATGAAAACATTATATCAAGCTGCGATTCTAAAGTTTATTTTTGTAGTTTTAGTACGCTTAAATTGAAGGCAAATATTTCTAAAAAAAAATTTTTTTTTTCCTTATTTTATTTTCGACTTTTTAGTGAAAATATTTTTTTAATGAAAAATAATATATTTTCAAAGAACAACACATATAATCAAATGGCACTAAAATTCGCTCTAACGCAATTTGGTTATTATTGCTCATACTTCAAATGTGTAATTATATTTTATTTTACTGCAACAAATTTTATAAAAATATGTATATTTTTAAAAAATTTTTGTAGATTTACGTATTAAAAAATTTTCACCAATAAAAAATTACGCGCTTTATAAAAAGAAACCCTGAAACCTAAAAAATATTTGACGTAAAATCGCAGATTAAATCTGAGAAAAAGTCTGAAATGTAAACACTCATCCGATTTTATCCACGATAAAATTCGATTTTGTCCGACGTGTAAACGCTGCCTAAGCATAAATTGGCATATAAAAGTATAATATATACATGCATAAATCGAAATTAAACTTTTTTTACATTCGAGAATAGTCATTTCTAACTGAGTGATAGATAACTGATAGGTTCAAATTTCTTTTTCTTCCATAAATAATGCTTGCATTTTATTTTCAATTAAACTAAGCCATATGATTATGTATGTAACAAATGCAAGCCCTATATGACACATGTACGTGCATTTCCATATACTTAGTGAGAGAAAGAGAAATAATAAAAGAAACCAAATTAAAAACACAAAAAAAAATATAATGAAAATGATGAATTGTGATTGAAAATAATTGAAATTGAATAATAATAGCAAATGATTGAAATATAATGATAATGATTTGTATTGCACACATTTATTTTGTATTCCTTTTTTGTTTTTTTTTTTCTGCTTCTTTACACCATAGAAATGTCAATAAATATAGTGAATTTAAAGAGAAACCAAATTTTAACTTTATCAAATATCCATATTCCATTATTAGTACACACACATGTAAATTTCACCTTAGTTGAATGCAAAGAATGTCTATAATCTATATTAACAAGAATATACACTCCCATTTTACGTAAACCTAATTTTTAAGAAATACCAAACCGAGCAAAATATCATTAGTTAAAAGAGGTAAAATTGATCGTATACCAAATTTATTATGAGAGAGAAAGGTACAAAACAGATGTTTGCCTTTTGCTTTATACTGTAAAATAATTTTGCGTTCTCATTATTCTCCTTTGGATTTGTTTACGTTTCCTTCCATTATTTATATGAGGCAGGGTGGCAAAAAATGTTAGTTCTAATTTAGTTTGTTTCCTTATACGAGGATTAATTCTGATCTTTTATTATTTTAATATTTTCGTTTTAAACATTATTATTTTCGTATATACCTATTTTTTTTTTTTTTTTTTCTCCTATTACTCCGCGTGGTAGCATAGGGCTTCGATAGTGAACCTCCATTCCTCTCTGTTGAGTACTACTTCCTTAATATTGTCCCAAGTATAATTGTTGACTGTTAATTCTTGATCGATTGTGCGCCTCCATGTGTTGTATGGTCTGCCGGGTCTCCTTTGTCCTTGTGGATTCCACTCTCGCTCTTCTTGCTATATCACTTTCTGATTTCCTTAGTGTATGACCTATCCATTTCCATTTTTTCCTATTTATCTGTCTGTTGATAGGTTCTTCTCCAGTTATCATCCATAAATCCTCGTTGCTAATTCTTTCCGGCCAGAATATTCTGCATATAATTTTCAAGCACTTGTTGATGAATACTTGTAGCTTCTGTTTGATTCTGACCGAAGTGAGCCATGTTTCACTGCCATATATTAATGTTGATTTAACACATGCTCTGAATATTGTTAGCTTTGTTGTTCTCGATATTTGGTTGCTCCGCCATATCTTCATTAGGCTCCCAAATGTTCTTCTTGCCTTATTTATACGGCTGTTGACATCTTCTGTTGCACCTCCTCTTGATGTTATAATGCTCCCCAGGTAATTGAATTCTTCTACGTATTCTATCTGTTGTCCACTCACTGTTATTGGCTCACTATAACTGTTGTTTGTCCTCATTGCCTTGGTTTTCTCGATATTTAATTCCAGTCCCGATTTCTTTGCTTCTTCCTGTAATCTGTTGACTTTGTTCTGTAGGTCCCTTTGATTTCTTGATATGAGGCATACATCATCTGCGTAATCTAAGTCTTCTAAGTTTCCGAAGATATCCCATTCTATTCCGTTTATTCCTGTGCAAACTTCTCTTAGAATGTCGTCTAGTATTGTGTTGAAGAGAAGTGGAGATAGTGGACATCCTTGTCTAACTCCTATATTGGTGTAGAATGGATCACTGATCTTACCTCTGTGTTGAACTGTTGTCTCTGCATCTTTATACATCGCTTTGATGATGTTGATGATTTTTTCAGGAACTCCCTTCTTTGTAAGTGTTCTCCATATTGCGCATCTCTTGACTGTGTCGAATGCTTTCTTAAAATCTATGAATAGTAGATATAGTGGGGCATTCCATTCTACTGATTGTTCAACTATGACCCGTAAAGTATTTGCCTGGTCTACACAGCTTCGGTTTGGTCTGAAACCTGCCTCCTCTTTCCGTAGTATTGGTTCTAGTACTTCTTCTAATCTTTTCTTTATAATAATTGCTATTATCTTATGAATAGTATTTAGAACCGTGATTCCTCTCCAGTTGCTGCAATTTGCCAAGTCACCTTTATTAGGTATCTTGACAATCATTCCTTTCTTCCATGATGGTGGTATATTCTCCTCTATCCATGCTTTCCTGATGTGGGGTTCAATTGTTTTTGCGAATAAGTCAGGGTCCAGTTTGGCTATTTCTGCTGGAATTCCATCTTCACCTGTTGCTTTGTTGTGCTTCAGGATATTGATTGTAGCTTTGATTTCTTCTATATTTGGAGCTTGAGTAGATATTGACAGTCCCTCAGTTGGGTAGATATTTGCATTGTCTCTGTTTCTTATGTCTGCTTCATTATTTGTACTTTCTTCGTTGCTCAGTTCTTGGAAATGTTCTCTCCATCTCTTTAATTGATCCTCTAAGTTTGTGATGAGCGCACCATTTTTATCTTTAATTGGTTTGTTTTGTTGTTCCGACTGGTTTGTTAAGTTCTTGATTATGCGATGCAATTCTCTCAGGTTATGTTGCTGTGCTGCTTTTTCTGCTTCTCCGGCTAAATTTTGTAGAAATTTCCTTTTATCTCTTCTTGCTGCTCTTTTTACTGTTTTCGCTATTTCTTCATATTCTCTTCTTGATGCCATCCTGTTGTTTATCATTTTCTTCATTTCACCTCTTCTTTTAATCAAGGCCCATGTGTTATCGATTATCCAGATTTTTCTTTGTGGTTGTGAAATTCCAAGATTTTGTTCGCTTGTTTGGTTGTAAATTTCCAGAATCTCTTCCCAAGTGTATTCTCTATTATTTCTAATATTTTCTCGTAACGCCGTAACTATGTCAGCTCTTACTTGCGGATTTTTTAAGTTTATATTTATTTTCTTCTTTCTATTTCTTCTGCCTCTTCCTTGTTG
Source organism: Argyra leucocephala (assembly GCA_963942445.1). Lineage (NCBI taxonomy): Eukaryota > Metazoa > Arthropoda > Insecta > Diptera > Dolichopodidae > Argyra > Argyra leucocephala. The sequence goes on from OZ012682.1 coordinate 3,072,932, forward strand.
GCTTAGTTTCATTCTGAAGTCCCCAGTTAGTAATTCATGATCGCTATGTATATCTGCTCCCTTCTATTTCTCACATCTAACATTGCTTGTTTCCACTTCTTGCTGATGCATATGTGATCTATCTGATTTCTTGAGATCCCGTTTGGTGTTGTCCATGTGTATTTGTGGATATCTTTGTGTGGAAATAGACTCCCTCCGATTGCTAGGTCGAAAGTCTGACACAACTCTATCAATCTTTCCCCGTTGTTGTTTCTTTCTCTTCCTAACCCGTGTTTGCCCATTATCTCCTCAAGTCCATTGTTGTTAGATCCTATTTTCGCATTCCAGTCACCCATTAATATTATGATATCTCCCCTATTTATGAGTGCTAGCGTTGTTTCTATTTGTTCGTAGAAGTCATCCTTAATATGGTCTTCAGCGACATCTGTTGGTGCATAGCATTGAATTATTGTTACATGTCTTGTCATATTTCGAAATCGCCCTATAACAATTCTATCCGAGACTGCCTTCCAAGAAACCAATGTTTGTCTCAATTTCTTTGATATTAGTATTCCGACTCCACTTTCACCCCCTGTTTCCCTTCCGCTGTAAATTACCATGTTTCCATTCTCCGTGTTGATTTCTCCGGTGTTGTTCCATCGCATTTCACTTATACCTAGGATGTCTATGTTGTAAGTAGCCATTTGAGCTTCCAATTGCGAGAGTCTTGAAGCTTCTCTAAGTGTTCTTACATTCCATTGTGCAATTCGGGTCCTTTTCTGAGTGCCAAAGGTCGTTATCAAGTAGTCATTCGTGTATCCGAGGCTTCTTCTTCGATTATTTCGAATCCATTGATTTACCGATTATGCAGGTGATTGGCCTACAGTAACCGGTCCTAGGAAATGGAGTAACCATCTACCGCTGCCTAGAAACAACGTGGCGCTACCTTATTACCGGTTCGATCTCAATTAATGATTTTCATTCGATTAATCTCGAATTTTCAATTAACAAATTTAATGATGGATTTTTTTTTTTATAAATCGCCACCAACCAGGTTCGAACCGGGGAACCCTCGGTCATGGATCCTGTTACATAACCACTGCGCCACCGAGGGGTTATGTAACTATTAAAAATATTAAATTATAATTACATTACAATAATATAAAATATTATTAATATTTTTGTCAGTAATAATTTGGAGCTACAAACATTATTATTTTTTATTAATTATATTAGTAAACCTAAATATTTATTATATTGGTATACGATTATAAAATAATACTGAGGACAACATCTATTTACAAATCACAGAATTTAAAGAATATGATAACGCTGTTTTAGTTAGGTATCCTAAAAATCTTATGCATAGTTGATACAATTTAGAAAATAATATTGTTAAATATTTCAACGAAATTTTTGTCGAAAAATTTTTTCAAAGTTATAAACTTTATTTATTTAATTTCAGCCAACTTTTTTTGTTACTCTCTTTTGTTTACTATATTTTTTTTCTTTTTCTTACACGTAAAATTCTTATTATCGTCTATTTCTGACAATGTTTATCAAATTTGCATATGAATTTGTGTGCAAACAAATGAATACATACATGAGTTCATACTCTTTTAATGGATATACTTTGGTTAAATGGTTATTGCAATGGGTATTTTGTTGAATTGAATCAAATTGAAACAAACATATAAAGTCCAAGGCAAGTTAATTAAGGCAAATATAATAATAATATTATGAATGTTTAAATTTTGCAACCGAAATACTTCATTAAATATTTACTAATTTTAAAATTAATTTGCAATCTACATATTCATGTAATAAATCAAACTTGAAAAAGTTCTAACTATACCGAAATAGGTAAAAATATATAGAATGCGAATTTTTAAAATTACTTTTTTCTATTACAACTAGCTATTCCCGGCGTAACATTCACCGGTCTAGCATTAGCATTACAAATGTTATTATAACCAATTTTCCTTCTTTTAGAATCCAACTTATTATTGAAAATAGGACAAAGATTATTGAAAGTAGTATGATTTTCATCTAGCCCTGGTTTTAATTTGGAATTCGCTCGAACACAGTTAATACATTTAATTACTTGTTTTCTAACACACTCCTTCGTGTGATGATCACCTAGACACTTGGAGCAAACTTCCACCTCTTTACAGTCAGATGACTTATGGTTGAAACCTTTGGATTTGTAGCAACGAGTAACTTCAACACCGTCATACACCCTGCATCTTTCCCATCCAATATTCAATTTTTCAGCTGCTAAAATTTGAGGAAACATGCGCTATCAACTTCAAGTAAAGCATTAAAAAAACTGCTTTCAGTTTTTTTCACCTCATAATATTTAATTAATTTCAGGGAACAATCCCCAACCAGTGAACTTTGCCTTTTCAGTTTATCGATAATTTCATTTTTCTCGTGCTTGAATTTCATATTCACAAGTCGAAATCTCGGCTTAAGAGCACTAGGCACCTTAATTTCATATTTAACACCTATATTTTTATTAATGGCTGCCATAGTTTTATCTCTTTCTTTAATATTGCCACTTTCAACAAGTAAAACCCCATTGTTCCTGCTTTCAATGTTGCAAATTTTTAGACCAGCAGGGTTGACTTTACTAGCGGACCCGGTGCGCTTTGCTACACCTAGTTGAAATATTTTTTCGTATTACATGCAGCACAGTGATACCTGTAGAAAATAAAATTTATTTGTGAAATCAAAAATCGTGTAAATTAATTCGAACGTTCTTTATTAAAACAAATAATAATAATGTTTTATTTTGAATTTTAAATGATTACAAAGTTTAAAATATTAAAAAATGTTACTATTCTATTGCAATTCTCTTTGGTAAGTAATATTTTTTGTTTTTCCTTCGTGTGCAAATATAAATAATGCCGAAGATTTACCAACACCAACACGTGAACATCCTACGTAAAATTGCCCATGTGAAAAACAATAATTTTTAAGCCAACTTTTAATTGCAGCATATATGGTGGAGTTCCTAGTAAATCGAGTGAATTTAAGAACTCAATTGGGTAATTCACAACTTCATTAGGATTCATAACGCAATCGGTGGACTTGTATGTAATTGTTTGGCCACTTATTTTGTTTTGAATTGAATTATTTATTTCATTGACTGACATCTTAATTTTTTGCTGCCAATATAGTTATTGATTATTACTACTCAAAAACCTTGGTTTCACTTCGAACTGAAACTAAAATACACATCAAAGAACTTAAATAATCTTGATGCAATGTGATATAAACTTACCTTAAAATATCCTTGAATTTAAAATTTAAAATTATTTTGATTCTTACTATGTAATAATTTCTATTATTTTAGAGTTTATAGTTAAAAAGATTATTTATTTTTTGCTTATAATTAAAAAGCAAAACAACGAACGGGACTTCCTTTTATTTTACTAAATTTTTTTTATTTCTTACAAACATCGACATTTTGTGATTTTTCCTATCTACCTGAAAGATTCCGCCAATTATTGCACTTAAAATTATAATTTCTAAAATTTACCATTTTTTGCAACACTATTATGCAGTACCTGATTTTTCAGTAATAATAAGAACTAATAAAAAAAATTCAACATATTCAAACTTATGTGGTAATATTTTTATACAATAATAAGCTATTTATTATTGATTATAAAATAATAATATTATGAATGTTTAAATTTTGCAACCGAAATACTTCATTAAATATTTACTAATTTTAAAATTAATTTGCAATCTACATATTCATGTAATAAATCAAACTTGAAAAAGTTCTAACTATACCGAAATAGGTAAAAATATATAGAATGCGAATTTTTAAAATTACTCTTTTCTATTCACTAAGAACTATCACTTCCGATTCAAACCACCCCCATGGACAAAAGATGGCAGCATATCATACAATGATTAACAGACTACTGACCACATCAATGTGGATTGTGCATGAAGAAATATAGTATTTTTTTTGCAACTTTGCAACTACTATTTTTGTTTATTTTTGAGATATGTAATTAAAACTTTTGAAATAAAATTTGATGTAATTGCAATAAAATTTGTAAAACAAAATTTTCATAAAATAAAATCTGATGTCTAAACGCTCCCTAACAAATACTATTAATAGAGGCGTACATTTCAACAAAATGTACAAAAACAGAGTACATATCAGAGCTGGTAGTATAGATATGAAATTAAATGCATTTAAACTAAATACATACCACACCCACATTAAAAACACATTTAAAATAGCCATAGATACGTTTTTTGTGTTTTTTTTATTATCATAATAGCCCTAACTATTTCAAAACTCAAAATAAAAAAACAAAACATTTATTTATAGAATTTATATTTTTATTTCACTTCTTTTAAATTTTGGTTTTGACGTTTTGGTATGATTAGGTATGACCATTATAGTAAAGGTTATGATTGGTTACGGCTTTGTTAATCATATCAAATCATATAGGCCATTTAACGAAGTATCATATGACATCATATGACTCCTTATGACTATTATAGTTAGGGGTAAAGCCAATAACTATGCTTTTTCTCTTATTGTTCAGTTTTTATTGACGCCTTATGACTATTATACTATAATAAAGATTGGTTTAGATAAAGGTAGGTATATTTTTAAATTTAACCTTAAAATTAGTAATGTACAATTTATTCAAACAAAAATATTTTATTTTATTTAAAACCCTAATTAACCTACGACGCGGTGGTGAGGCACATATCATTTAATTTAAATTTAATTTCTTTAAATTTTTTTTATTGTTTTTGTTAATTTTATTACCTATTATTTCATTAACTATCTTAATACATAATTTTATTATAAATAAAATACAATATATCAAGTTTACATTTTGATTTAAATAAGGGCTTGTGGAAGAGAGAAAATCCAATGATTTCTTCTTCTGGAGACTTAATTTAATTGGCTAGTTGTTTAGAAATCTGCAACATAGTTCCAGCGGCGTGAATCTTTTTAGTCTACGTGTCAGCACATTTGGGTGATTTTGAAGTCTTGACTGATAATGATCTTGGCTTGGAAGTGACTGTTTCTTTTACAGATGGAGTCCTTATGATTCTTCATGTAAAATGTAATATTTACTCAATGCTACTGCGCATTTGAATTTATACCTTTGAATTATTTGTTAATAAAATAAATAAATTTCAATTTTTTAAATTTGTGAACATGGTCTGGGTGAGTTAAAATATATATTTTCTAAATTTACTATTTGTTTTACCGGTAAGTTTTTGTGCTGTAATATCGTAATATTTTAGCAAAGCTATTTTAATTATTTATTAATCGATATAATAATAATATTCTGATAATTCGGTTCTTGTCTTTGTTATTTTTGTTTTTTTTTTTTAAATTAATTCATATAATCAGATAGTCAATGCTATTGCTCAATAGGTGAATTGTTTTTAGGTTAATTTTAATTTGTTTTTGGTTTTATTTGGTTTTATCGTTTTGTGGTTTATGTCTTTAAATAAAATTTTTCACACTATCGTAATTCTTTATAGTTCTAATAAAGTTGTCTAATCTAGTTGAAAAAAGCTTCGTGTTGTAAAAGGTTTGTGAAAAGTTTAACAGACGTTCAAGCGTATTAACCCTTTGACTCGGGAATTATTAATTTTCGAAATAAAAATTATTTGTTTAACTTTTTAGTGTTATATATCTCCCAAGATAATATAAATATATTTAATTAGAAATTTTCACCCCCCCTCTAGCTTTTGTGGAACGTACGCATTTGCGTACAAACATACTGAACAGGTATTTCAGTTCTTAATAGATTATCTAAAAAGTGAAAAAAAGGCTCAAACGTAAATAATAATATCACAATTTATTTATGTATTCAGTAATTATACAGTAATCTTAAAAATAAATTCAAAGTTCAATTTCATTATATTATTGTAATTATTTTTAAAACTAATAAAAAAAATAAAAAAAAGGCATTTACTTCACAGCCAATAATTATTATTACAAAAATAAAAACTTGATTTCAAAAATATGTACGTAAATTATTATGGTTCTAACTATGGTTTCGTGTGAAAATCATAGAAACAGTTTCGGTCTTTATTTAGGCAAAGATGCACTTTGCACTTGATGCACATAACTCTGGAACGACCTTTGCATTTATTATTCTTACAACGCGAACATTCTGGAGCATTATCATGAGAAGGTAAATGACCAAAACCATCATACCGAACGTCGAGAACAGGTCGAATTTCAGATTTTGTAATTTTTGGTGAATGTTGCTGGATTTCCAGAATTCCTTGGACAGATGGCCGGTCCCTTTTAGCTCCATTTTGGCGATAAATTTGGGTAAGTGTTCTTCCCAAACTTTGCTTAAAATCTAGTAGCTGCAAAATCTGATTATTTGGAATACATTTTTTTGTCATGTCTTCACGATATTGAATCCAACTGGAACAGACTCCAATATCAATAAAATGAAATATAACACGTAGAGTCCATTTCTTTGATTTAATAAATACTCTATAATATGACATAAGTTGATCTAGCAGATCAACTCCACCCATTCCGTTGTTATAATGAGCGACAATATTTGGTTGATTAATTTCAGTATATTGTTTAGTTTTTTTATCAAAACGACGAACAACATGCTCTTCATTTTTACCAACAAAATTTGAAACCAGATGTACAGCTTTATTGTCTTGCCATTTGACGACAACTATCTTTCCATCTCGACTGGTCAATTCATCTGAGTTTCCCCGTCCTTTTTTCATGAGATCTTTGTCACTAATAAAATTAGGATTATTAAACCGATTTATGCGAACAGTACCTGCAGCATTATTTTTTTTTTGATGGAGAATTTCAAATAGTTGATAGGAGCTAAAATAATTATCAAAATACAGCTGATGTCCTTGTTTACTGATCCTTTTTATTAAATGAAGCACGGTGGCTGCACCGTATCCATATTTGGAGCATTCAAATTTAGAAATCTCTGTATTAGCTCCTTGGTACAAGAAGAAATCATAAGGAAAACCACTTTTTCCACATAAAAAGAAAACTTTAATGCCCCAAGGATTTGGTTTTCCTTTTATATATTGTTTGATATTTAGACGTCCTGAAAAGGGAATTATTTGTTCATCAATAGCTACAAATTCTTCTACGGGAACTGTTCGACAATAATTTAATACACTGTTTATCACAGGTCGAGCTTTATAAAATTTGTCTTCATTATCTGCTGGAATTTCTAAGTTGTTGACTAAATGAAAATGTGTTCTTAGTTGATAAAACCTTTCACAAGACATAACAGAACAAATAGATTCGATTTGCAAATATTTACTCCAGTACATTCTAATTTGAGGGAGTTTGAGCGTACCCATGAGTAAATGAATTCCAACAAACTGTCTCATTTCATTTGCGGTTGTACGCTTGCATGTTCGAACATGGACGTTTTTTTGTTCTAGATATAAATTTGTAAAAGTTGACATTCTTTCATATAACTCATTAGGTATAAACTTGGAAAAATAAAATAGCGGAGTTTTGAGGGAGTCATCTACTTCAACTATAGGTTCATTTTCAAAATCAAATTTATGAAGGTTAAATTCTTTTCGCCGAAATTGTATATTTGCCTTTTCCGTGGTGGTGTAATTCTCAAATTGGTCAATAAATTCTATATTTTGTTCTACATTTTCATCCTCAACGTCGTCCATTTCCATATAATCTGCATTTTTAACTGATCCCATTATGAGATCAATTAAATTTGGTTTTTTATTATTTAATACTACTTCATGTGTATTATTATTTACTTCTTCGTCAGAACTAACTTCTAAATCAGAATCAATTGCATCCAACATTGAAACAATGTCCTTTTCTGAAAGACCTACATTCGATTCCATATCTACAATTAAAGTATTGATATAAGTATTCACATAATTTTTTATGCAATACACTTGTTTTGTACGCAAATGAGGACATGTACGCATTTGCGTACGTAAGATTTCTCTATGTATGTACGCAAACGCGTACATCTTGTTTTAGGTATTAATAATTCACTAAAATTAACTTTTTTAGGTTAAAATTCAAGAAAGATTAAAAAATTTACTTTTAATTAATAAAAAAAGACCCACTAGAATGTAATTAACTATACCAATAGTAAAATATAACAATAATTCAAAAGCGCTCACCTGCACAATTTATTGCACTTGCGAAGTCTTTTAGAATTTTAAGTAAACTAATATTATTGCAATCTTCTACATAATTTATTTTGACATATGAAGAGAGAATATTATTTTCTCTTCGTAATAAATAATCTCTTATTAAATTTTATTCACAAAAAGCGCGGGAATTTAATTTGGAAATTGATGTACGCAAATGCGTACATGCCTAGTCAATCGGTTAATATATAACCATAATTTCTGATATAACATAACCTCTTAGGTACAAATAAATGTTGAATGGTCTTTTATTAATATCTTTCAGGATTTGCTGTCATACAAAAGAGCTAAAGATTACTCGTACATAAATTAAAATAAAAAAGAATTATTGAAATGCGTATTAAAAATTTTATGTCTTAAAAATCATAGAGCTAATATATTATTTTATAATTAAATGAAAGGATCGATATAATTAGTATTGGTTTCGTACCTTACATATTCAATTATTATTAATAAAATTACTTATTTTACCTAGTTTTTATAAAAACTTCTTTTCTAGCGTTAAAGTAAAATTTTTGTATAATTGTCAAAAATAGTCGAATATTTTCCTTTTAATTTAACAATTTTACTTATTTTACCTGTTTAATAAATTTATTAATATTTTTCTATTTATTAAATTATTATTAAATTAATGACTGTATTTGTTAGTGACTGCAACAGAACCTATTTATTTACAAATTTTATAAATTATTTTTTTTTTATGTTTAATTGTGTTTACATTCACAAAATCAACACAGTTAATCGAAAAATTAGTCGCAAGCACTGATGCAGGAAGTAAGTTGCTTCCGAAATATTGATATTTGCAAAATAAATATAAATGATTAATAAGAGGAAACTCGACTTTTATTCCATTATTTAAATATATCACTAAAAACAAATCTGATTATCAAAAACAATCATATTAACAAGTTCATTTAATTCCTTTACCGTACAAAAATTTTAGCTACCATTCTTTTGTAAATAATTATTGTGTAGAAATCGCATGTATTTATGCGAAATTTTAGTTTCAAAACTGGTTTCAATTAATCTATAATTTTATTTGACTAAACATTCAATTAGCATGAATTAACTAACTTTATAATTAATTATCAAAATGTATATTGGTTTGATCTGGTTTGATGGTAGTTATCCAATTGGAATAAGCTGATTTGAACTAACGTTAACATTTTTTAAGTTGTTAATATCTTTGAGAATTAAAATTTCCGCCTAAACTTAGGCAATATTTTAAAAAGAAACATTTTCATTCTTATTTGAGTAATGACATAGAGTAATCATATAAGTAGAGTATTCACGTAGAACAAAATTTGCTAGTCACTTCTTCAAATATCAAAATTCTGTGTTCACTCAAAAATTACTCAATTTTTAACTGCTTATAAGTTGAGCGCAATGTATTTTGTACTCATAAATAAATAAAAATTGTGTACCTACTATTTATGAAAATATTTATTTGTGATTATATGCTGCCAACAGTGTCAACGATATAAAAGTTGTATGTATAGGTACTCAAATCTTGTATACATCGAATGTGCATGCTACGGTATATACATACTTCTTTATTTCGCTGTTCGCATTTCTACTTTACTTATGTGATAAAAATTTTTGTTCTAATTTTTATTTGATAAAAATTAAAAATTACACAATGTGTGTATAAAAAACTATGCATGCATTTAAAGTCCTTTCAATAGGTAAAGTATTAACCACAAATAATATTACAAATCAAAGTACCTACATATTCAATTTTTTTTTAGAAATTAAAAAGAATTCAAAATTATTGCTGTATTTGTTGTTATTTTGCTTTAATTTTTAAAATTTGAAGAATTAATATTTTTATTTGGACTTGGTCAATGTGATCTATGAAATTTGTGATTTCAAACTTTATAGAGGAAAGGGACAATAAAATTAATGTTGGTTTTATAAAATTAAAAATAATTCAAATAGATTTCTATTGAAAAGTATATTGAAAAGTAGGTACCTACATCTATTTTTAAATTTTTAGCAATTTTGATTTTGTTAATTTTGTCTGTTTCTTACCGTAGATAATAATATGAATAGTATATATATGAATACATAATATAATTATTATGAATACAAACAAACAAACAAGCTATAAAAATTTAAAAAAGTAAGTAAAAAAAGTAAAACTGGACATTTTATTCTTTATATGGATTGTTGGCTGTTTTTATTTATTCAAAAATTATTTCATCTGAAATAGAAATAATATTAACCAAGTTCTGAGAAAACAAAACGGTATTCCGTACAAAGTTCACGATTTGTAATACATAACTAATCAATTTTATTCTTTTATTACTATTATTTTTAGAATTTTTTTCTTGATTATGTGATTCTATCATTGACCTATTATTGTATGTACATATCCTATTTCCTTCATTACCTTTGCGATTTAATTGTGTTTTTTTGTTTACATTTTTCTATATATATTTTTTATATTGAATTAGTTATGTAAATGGTGAACACATATACGATATACACTCATCATATAAATCAAAAGTACATACGTATGTGTATACTCTTCAAATTATCAAACAATGCCTCTGTACTGCTAGCCTAGTCACTGGGAGAGCAAAACTTTATACACAAAACTAAAATATAACTTAAAACGAAATCATAATTCGAAAAAATCCCGAAAAATCATTCTGTGAATAGGCTAGAGGTATAGAGGCATTGTATGAAATATTCTCCTCAATAAATAAAAAATTTTAAGTAAAAATAGTTGAGTTTCGAAAATTATATTTGAGTGTTTTGGGGTATTGAGTGAAAATGGGACGGCATTTTCGTGTTTTGAGTAAAAATGGGACGGCATTTTTAGAAGAAAATGATTAACAAATATTAGTAGTATAGCTATGGGGGTTCCAGATCACCTTTTTATCTTCCATCTCTTTCACTCCTATGTGATCATATGGCAGAACATTTTCTTTCTCTTTCTCTCTATCGAAGAAGAGTACGTGCATTATTTGTTGATAAGGTAGAGATGAACTTTTGACGTGGTATTATGGAATAGAAATTTTTGGGGGTGATATGATGGAATAGAAATTTGGTTTGATTAATCTGAAGCTATCAACCCCGCCGAAGTTGTCAACCCCGCCGAAGCTGTTAACCTCACCGAAGTAAAATTTTAGGTGGTAATCTGAAGCTCTCAAGTTGTGGCCGAAGCCCCGCCGAAGCTCCAAAGTTGCGCACCGAAGCTCGCCGAAGTTAAAGTTGTAATTTGGGTATAAGTTTTTTGGATAGAGTTGGAACTTTGACAGCTTCGGCAAATAGATTTTAAGTTTATGATTCCGCCGGAAAATAGGAATGGGTATGTGATGCCGCCGCGGCCGCCGCTGAAATTCGTTGTCCACCGAAGCCCCGCCGAAATTGTTGAATTAATGTAGAAGCTGTACCAAGTTGGCATTGAAGTTGTTGTTAGAAGCTTGTATCAGCGACCTTGGATAGTGTTATAAAATTGTTAAAGTATCCTATAGTAGGAATAAATGTTTCAAGTTTTGTGATAAGAGAATAAAATTTAAAATTTTTGTTTGCGGTTTTATGATAAGAGAATAAAATTAGAATTTAAAATTTTTGTTTTGCTGTTTTTATTGTTTTAATGTTGAATAATTAGAGTTTGTAATGTATGTTCACGCAACATAATTAAATTTTTAAGCATAGTACCCTACCAAATTGTACGATTTTAAAAATTTAAAAAATGAAAACTTGCTGTTTTAAATTTTTAAGTTCTTATCAGTTAGAAATATTCTTATATGAAACAAATATGAGAAAATTTTTTTTTATGTTGATGAAACAATAATCAGTTTTATTGAAATGTTTAATGTTATAATAAAATGTAAATTAAAATAGAATCATATGCCTCCTCCTTATATTGCCAGTTAACAAAAATCAAAGAAAAAAATCATTTTTTTCACCAAAACATGTTTGTAGTTTGGAGATAAGACTATAAAATTTTAGAATTTTGTTTCAAGTGAATAAAAGAATAATAATAGAAAAAGATAAGAACATGGTATTTTTTTTTAAATTTTAAATGAAATGGTAAAAACGGATCTACATTAAAATCAGCTGACCAAAATAAAAGTTCAATGTTATTTGTACTATTTTTCTGTTTTGCCGTCGACAATTCAACATTAATTCAATAATAAGACAACAAGAAATATTATTATTATGTTAATTTTTAAGAACAACTTTATTTTAACCATAAGTAGGTATTACATCTTTAAGCAAAATTAAGTATAGGGACCTAATATATTTTTTAAACTAAAATGCCAAAGACCTTGAAAAATCTAAAATTTAATAAAATAATAAAATCGTAAACAATTGGTGTTATTTCGCAAAAGCTATGTGTCTGCATTTAATTTTATTTTTCATTATTATTTAATAAACATTTAATGTATTAATTTTATAATACTATTCATACAGAATTATTAAAAATTATGAATTAAATTTAGCAATTATTCTACTTAAACAAAATATAACTACTTTTTATAAAACTATAAATTGTTTTTATTCTTAACTTCTAGGTTTGTATAAATATATTGTATAAAATTATCTTAAAAATTAACTTAAACTATTCTAGTCGCGATATTTTATAACCATACGGTTGTGAACTGTGGTCAGGAAGAAATTTACGCTTCTCCGACCTTGGTCTGTAATTTTTAACTTCAGGTGTTGTAATAACCTGGTGATCCTTTGTTCGCCTGATAGCCCGAGACAGTATTTTACAAAGTGAGACTCCGCTAACAATTGAGGCCCCATTTTTATATGAACAAAGTTTTTTTTTTTAGCTTAGCACAGTCTTCTTGTGAATATTCTCCTATATCGCTTTAACTCCTCTCCTCCTCCTCCTACTCCTCCAACTCCTCCTCCTCCTACTCCTCCAACTCCTCCTCCTCCCCTCCTCTTTTTGTCGTCTTCTGCTCCTCTTCCTCTCCTCTCTTGCTTGTAGCGCTCTTCCTATTTAATTTATAAAACCATCAGATGTAATAATAATAAGACAAATCATTTTCCACGTCTACAGTGAAGGTTGTTAAATAGACTATCAAAATGATAGCCTGTACTCTTTGTAATAAAAAATTTACCCGAAGTGATAATCTAACTCGGCATAAGAAAAACAAACATGGATTCGGTGGGGGTAATGAAAAGTGTTCAAATACATATAAAGGCAATGAAACATCACATTTGTCTTCAAATATTAAAAATAAGGACTATGACTCTCATGATTTAACATCCACTAATCAAATTCAAAGAGTTGGTAAAGAAATTAAAAACAAGTACATGAAGAAAAACAAGATAAAAATAATTAAAAACAAGAAGAAATCGGGTGCTTTTTTAACAAATACTGGCAGAAATGAAAAATTAATGAAAGATTTAATTAAAATAAAAAGAATTTTAAGAAGAAAATACCAAGCATTAAAATCTAAACGTATTTTACATCAGGAATCTCTAGAAAAAACTTATGAGCCTATTGTCAGCTCAATTAAAGAATTAACTAATGTTATGAAATACCAAACCTTTGATAATTTTAAATTGAACCCAGAAATCAAGCCAGAAGTTGACAAGGAACAAAAAATTAAACTGCAAACTGATAATGATGATGATGAGACATTTGATAATGTTGTTGCAACAACACCAAGTATAGAAAAAAGAGATTTTGAAAATTTTTCAACATCAACATCTGCTAATAATAATATAAATACAATGGTTTCATCTAAATTTTCTCCTACATATGGATATAATAGGTCCGAGATTGATAAGAGTTATGGACCTTATTTCGATTCACAAGCAAAAACAATCAAATTAGGAATATCTACCTTTCAAATTGATAAACAAAATCATAATATAATAATTGACAATGAAGTTTTTAAAACAACAGATGGATTAAATGAACTGATATTTAAAAAGAAGCCAAATTCAAATATTTATACAGAGAATGATATGAAATTATACAAGAAGATTCTAGAAACAACAAACGCTCACAGAAGAAATTATAACTCATTAGATCAAATTAAAGGAAATACAGGCTATAAATATAAAAATATTATTAGAAAGCTTTTTGATCATGAATATAATACGAGAAACAGAAATCAAACAGGTGCAGGCTATAGTCAATCATTAAAAACAACACTGTTAACAACATCATCAATACCATATTCTGAACCTCCAAAACAATATACTTGTTGGGATGATCCTAATGAGTTAATTGACAGATTGGAAGTTTTACATACATCACAAATCGCAGGGAATAATAATAACCACCAAAATGAAATTAACTCTATTCTTGAAGAGCTTAGAAAGGCAGATATAATTGAATAATTATAATGAAGTTATATGAAAGAATAATAAATAAATTAATAAATCAATAAAAAATAAGTATTTTAATTATTATTATTTACATGTAAGATGCGGAACAATAATACAATATATACAGTATGACTGGTACCTTCTCTCTCTTTATATTTAACATAACAGATCAGTAACAGCCTGAAATAGATCTAATCCGATTGTTGCTGTTCTACTCGGTTGCTGTTACTGACCTATTCTGTTGCTGTTACAGTCTTTTTCTGTTACGTACACATAGACTGAAGTCAAATAATTTCATTAATACATTTCGAATTTTACATTCACTACAACTCTCCGAAAATAATATAAATTGCATGGTATATATAAATGACACAATATATTCATAAATATAACCTTGAACTTGACCTAATATAGACTAGAAGTAGATATAAGGAAAGCAAACAAAAAAATTAATGTTGATGACATAACCAAAATGTATTTTATTCGTCATTCATTATAAAATATTAACAAATATAAAATTAAAAAGTTTTCTTATTAATTTAAGATAAGAAACTAAGAGTACTTATTTCATATATTTAAAATTTAAGATAAGAATATTCATACATAAAACATAACAAGTACTAAGTTAAACTTCCATACCTACCATCTTATCATATTATTCCATATACTAAATATCAAAAACAAAACATGAACAACAATAAATTAATTTACATGCTACTATATAAATTAATGTCCAGATATTGGAAAATTTTTTGACTAAAACTAAACAATTGAAAATAAAATAATAACACAAAACTTTTTTTCGATTTCTTTTATTTTTTATTTAAATAATACAAATTTATTCAATTATTTTCTTTTACATAATACTTCAATAACATTTAAAGCTTTGACAATAACACTATATTGATACAATTTTGATAATAAAACTTATAAATAATTACATACATTATACAATTATTTTAGTCTACAACGCTATAATGGCCCCACGGTAATGTTTCATAACTATTTGTTTTAATATATCTTTTATTATCAGAAGCATTTAAAGCCAGTTTTGTTTGAGTTATGGAATGCACCTTATGATGGTGAGATTTTATTAAATTTTGATTAACAAATTTATCATTATTTTCATTTAAACAATCTAAAAAATCTTCAAAACAAATTTCTCTTTGAACGATAGTTTTTTAACTCCCTTAATTTTTTTTGTTTTTTCTAAATTATTAACTTTCAGAGCATACATTTTTGCTCTCAAACCAACAAAGTGAGACATAATATTACCATTTAATTCATCTTTCATTAATCCAACTACTTTTTTGTTTACTTGAGGTATTGACCAAATATTACTTTGTGGGTAATCGCTTGTGTCGAATCTTGTATGACAATCATTTTTCATGATATCATAAACATTTTTATTTGAAATTTCATAAATTAAACTATCAGTATCCATATAAAGTGCTGAACAATTATCCCCAAATTTTGGAATCATGTAAT
This sequence comes from Argyra leucocephala, assembly GCA_963942445.1. Taxonomy (NCBI): domain Eukaryota; kingdom Metazoa; phylum Arthropoda; class Insecta; order Diptera; family Dolichopodidae; genus Argyra; species Argyra leucocephala. Next base: position 3,088,907 of record OZ012682.1, read on the forward strand.
CATAATGATATTCATATATTAAAGTTTTTGATAACTCTAATACACAAAATCCTACATAAATAGGTTTACAGAAAAAAACCTCTGATTTAAATAGCTCTATTGCAACTAAGTTTTCATTAAAAACTGTACTGTTTTTGAAAAATAGAGATGCAATTAATGCTTTTGCTCCATACCTTCCCTCCCATTTCGACACCAACTTAACATTACTATATTTTCTAACATTCTCCATGGTTTTACCAAAATTTGCATTATTTTTTAGTTTATATTGATTTTTTTGAAAGTCATTAGTTGATAGGCTTCGAAGTTTGGTGTTTAAGTCAATGTATGGTTTTAACCATGGTGATTGATCAAATTCTAAAATTCTATAAATTTTATCTGATATTAAACCATGATCTAAAGCCTGCTTCAAGTTTCTATAATGAATGACATATTTTTTTTTATCATATAATGTGCAAGTAATTTTTTTTGTTTTGAATCGGGAGGGGTCATATTTTCTGAACAAAATGGAATACTAGAATGTAAATCATGAAGTTCCTTGGGATATGATAAATCAACTTCCAAAATATATTCTTTAGATGAATCATTTGGAATAGACATAATTTTTTCAATAGTGAAATCGTTAGGATTTTCTACCCAATTGAAATTTTTTTATGGTAAATGCTGACACATTGCCCATCCATACTAATTGTTTATATCCCAATACATTAAATATTTTTCAGCTTTAGTTTCATCATGATTTTCTAAATACTGGTTGTTGGCTTCTGAGTATCTTTTAATACATTGTGTTAAACCACCACGTATACCCCTTTCAATAAACATAATCATATCAATATCTGTTAAAAGTTCTAATTCAATTCTAGTATAATATAACATAGCATCCCATGTATATCCAGGGAGAGTATAATAATGTGCCGGATCTAATTTATGAGTTTTCAAAGAATTCAATCGGAATTGTTCAAATATGTCAGCTAATAATAACACATCAGTCTTTAAATATATGTCCGAATATTCGCCTAAATTTTTTATATTCATTTCCAACCACACTCTTTTGGCATGGTTGAAATCGTCATCACTAACATCTTGATTATTTAAGTTATTATAAAAATATTTCTTATCGGGAAGAACTTATTTGTTAAATTTTTCAAAACTATTAAAATAATCATATGGATATACTCCTTTTCGTTTCAATAAATTTAATTGATTGTTTGTTAAATGAAAAAATTCTGATTCTAAAATTGGGTATTCACTTAATAATGATGAAATTGAATCTAAACTACCTGGTAAAAATCTAAATGAATCAATAAATCTGTATTTTATCTTGCAATAATCAATATTTTTTGTAAATGAAATATATTTCTCCTTATTTAAAGGAAGTACATTAACATGACCCTCACCTATTTCATGAATATCTTTTATAATAAAATGAGCGTCATAAGAACTTAAATTATGAAAAACGATTGGTACAGTTAAATCATCTTTGAAATTTAAGTTACAATTATTATGTGCTGGTCCTCGATATTTACCAGTCAAATGGCAATGATCTCTAACTTTTATATCTGTAGGTAAAAATGAGCTTTCACAAATTTGACATACGTTGCTTAAATGAAAATTATTTTCTTCTTCTCGAGTAATAATTATTGGAACAATTTCCGAATTATCTAATTTAATACTTAAATCTTTAAGTTCTTTCATAAACCATGAAATACAATTTTCACTAAGTTTTGAAACAAAATAACTCTTGCTATCATCAAAAGAACATTTTAAATAATACCCGATTGAACATGGAATATGTTCCTGATATTTATGGTTTTCATCTATTTCTTTTAGAATACATTCAATATCAGCATAAATTACGTATGGAGCTATTATTTTATTTTTATAATTCTTAAATTTTAAATACCTTTCTTCCATTTTTGGTAAACGTATTTTACAATCATTTTGATTGAAACAATTCTCTTGATGTGCTTCTAACTTTTCTTCATTATAAAAATAATGTAAACATCTGCCACAGAAATATATTCTTGAACGATGTAACGTTAAATCTGAGTTTAGAAGACGTGATAAATCTTTTATCCATATATAGTGTTGTTTAACTTCAATTGTTCCTTCATTACATTCCTCTCGTTCTTCCAATAACAATAAATTGATATGCTTTTTTATCTAAAATTCAATTTTAAAATTATTTTTAATTAAAAATCTAATATGAAAATTAAAATTATAATTATACCTTTCTCTACCAGTTTTGAAAGTCTTAATGGAAATATTTCCTTGTATTACTTTCCCTCCATTTGACAATAAGTAAAGACATTAATTGACAAATCATTATTTTCTTCAAAAATTGAAATCTTATTTAATTGCATTGGAAACTCTATGCCGTCTAAGTCCAATTTATGAATGTGATTTGTATAACTTGACATTCTATTTGAGTTTATTTTTGCTGGAAATAAGGCCCAAGCAAAACATGCATTGTCATTATTTTTTACATTTACGCAAGCTGTTTTTGCCAATATTTTCGATGGAGTTGGAATGAAGGAACTACCACTCAAAGCTGAATGTTTATTAATATTTATTACCAAATTGATAATAGCTGATACCGCCCATCCACTGTCCTTCTCTTGAAACTCTTCTAATTTTTTTAGTAATGAATCTATAATAGATTCACTTATAATTACATTCAAATCATCTTCTTTATAGATTGTAACATTTTTGGTGTTTAAATGTTTGAATTCTTTTTTATCATCGTCAACACTTTTAAATATTTTGAATTCTCCACAAAATGAACAATTAATTTTAATACTTCTATATTCTTCCAAAATTTTATTCAATTGTGGGATCATTAGTGACTTACACTCTTCAAGAAAATTTTTTGGGTCTTTATGTCGAATATTTGTTATAATTGCTGATCGTATTCTACTGATAAACGCTGAATAATCTAAATCTTCCCATATCATATTATTAGTATCAATGCTTCCACCTCCTTTGACTATGTTATTCCTTTCTTTATCAATTCTAATGAATGATTTCAATTTTGTAATTACTGATAAAACTTTTTGTTTCTTCCCCAATTGTTTAGTTTTAGTCAAAAAATTTTCCAATATCTGGGCATCATTTTCACAATTTTCACTATTTTTCTCAGAAGATATTACTTTATTTGCATTGAAATATTTTTCAACAATAGAATTAACATAATCTTCCATTTTAATTATTTAATATTTCACTTATATCATAAGTATGAACTTTCAAATACTACTGCTTTACACAATTTGAATGTGCAGATTAGAAAGCTATTGCTTTTATACCTTCAAAAATTTCAAAAGCTTTAATTGACCTTTGGACTCTACTAAGTGTACTTTGTACCCTAATAATTTAAAACTCAGGCCAGGGCTGCCGCTCTAGAATTCTCAAAAGTAGGACCGCAGAATTAAAAACGAAGTATTTTACACTAAACCTGAGTGCGGTATTATATTTTACATAAAAAAATGTATATGTTTTTATTCTAGTATATCTAATTTCGTTTATTTATAAATATGTAACATATGTTAGAAACTTCTGACAACGCAATATTAAATTTGTATTTTGCTACATAGCTGGATAAAATTCTGTTGTTATGTTGACCGTTTATTCATTTTACTGTTATTTTTAAATTTTACTGTTTATTTTACAGTTATAAAGCGATAAAGGAGAATATTCACAAGAAGACTGTGCTAAGCTAAAAAAAAAAAATTCTTTGTTCATATAAAAATGGGGCCTCAATTGTTAGCGGAGTCTCACTTTGTAAAATACTGTCTCGGGCTATCAGGCGAACAAAGGATCACCAGGTTATTACAACACCTGAAGTTGAAAATTACAGACCAAGGTCGGAGAAGCGTAAATTTCTTCCTGACCACAGCTCACAACCGTATGGTTATAAAAGATCGCGACTAGAATAGTTTAAGTTAATTTTTAAGATAATTTTATACAATATATTTATACAAACCTAGAAGTTAAGAATAAAAACAATTTATAGTTTTATAAAAAGTAGTTATATTTTGTTTAAGTAGAATAATTGCTAAATTTAATTCATAATTTTTAATAATTCTGTATGAATAGTATTATAAAATTAATACATTAAATGTTTATTAAATAATAATGAAAAATAAAATTAAATGCAGACACATAGCTTTTGCGAAATAACACCAATTGTTTACGATTTTATTATTTTATTAAATTTCAGATTTTTCAGGGTCTTTGGCATTTTAGTTTAAAAAATATATTAGGTCCCTATACTTAATTTTGCTTAAAGATGTAATACCTACTTATGGTTAAAATAAAGTTGTTCTTAAAAATTAACATAATAATAATATTTCTTATTGTCTTATTATTGAATTAATGTTGAATTGTCGACGGCAAAACAGAAAAATAGTACAAATAACATTGAACTTTTATTTTGGTCAGCTGATTTTAATGTAGATCCGTTTTTACCATTTCATTTAAAATTAAAAAAAAAATACCATGTTTTTATCTTTTTCTATTATTATTCTTTTATTCACTTGAAACAAAATTCTAAAATTTTATAGTCTTATCTCCAAACTACAAACATGTCTTGGTGAAAAAAAAATTAATGTAAACAAAATCATCAGCTTTGATTTTTGTTAACTGGCAATATAAGGAGGAGGCATATGATTCTATTTTAATTTACATTTTATTATAACATTAAACTTTTCAATAAAACTGATTATTGTTTCATCAACATAAACAAAAATGTTCTCATATTTGTTTCATATAAGAATATTTCTAACTGATAAGAACTTAAAAATTTAAAACCGCAAGTTTTCATTTTTTAAATTTTTAAATCGTACAATTTGGTAGGGTACTATGCTTAAAAATTTAATTATGTTGCGTGAACATACATTACAAACTCTAATTATTCAACATTAAAACAATAAAAACAGCAAAACAAAAATTTTAAATTCTAATTTTATTCTCTTATCATAAAACCGCAAACAAAAATTTTAAATTTTATTCTCTTATCACAAAACTTGAAACATTTATTCCTACTATAGGATACTTTAACAATTTCATAACACTATCCAAGGTCGCTGATACAAGCTTCTAACAACAACTTCAATGCCAACTTGATACAGCTTCTGCATCAATTCAACAATTTCGGCGGGGCTTCGGTGGACAACGAATTTCAGCGGCGGCCGTGGCGGCATCACATACCCATTCCTATTTTCCGGCGGAATCATAAACCTAAAATCTATTTGCCGACGCTGTCAAAGTTCCAACTCTATCCAAAAAACTTATACCCAAATTACAACTTTAACTTCGGCGAGCTTCGATGCGCAACTTTGGAGCTTCGGCGGGGCTTCGGCCACAACTTGAGAGCTTCAGATTACCACCTAAAATTTTACTTCGTTGAGGTTAACAGCTTCGGCGGGGTTGACAACTTCGGCGGGGTTGATAGCTTCAGATTAATCAAACCAAATTTCTATTCCATCATACCACCCCCAAAAATTTCTATTCCATAATACCACGTCAAAAGTTCATCTCTACCTTATCAACAAATAATGCACGTACTCTTCTTCGATAGAGAGAAAGAGAAAGAAAATGTTCTGCCATATGATCACATAGGAGTGAAAGAGATGGAAGATAAAAAGGTAATCTGGAACCCCCATAGCTATACTACTAATATTGTTCTACGTGAATACTCTACTTATATGATTACTCTATGGTAATGAATTATTCTAATGGGCAATTTTGAAAGAAAATGCATTGGAGTTTGCATAAACAAATCCCGTAAGCCTGAAACTGGATATATCCATTATTATTCAAATAGATATATTTATAATGAATCTAAAATAAACAGGATTGACAATTTTATTATAAAATTGATTAGGAATCATTTCAATAGAGCTCAACAAACCTCAGAAAATGGTCTAATATCTCATGTATTTTACCATAACGAGGAATACATAGAAAGCACATTAAAAACGGGTTTTATAGCACCCGAATATTTTATTTATCTAGATAGCAAAGGCTATATCCAAAGCCAAAATTTCGTCCCTATATTATTTCATTATAATACTACGAATAAAAAAATAGAATTTACTCCAGGCAATATTAACAGAGACTCAATGAAATACGACATGTGCATTCCTTTTAAAGATACATTTAGAAAACGAGAGTTTTGGTGGCTAAACAACAGCTAGAATTTCTTATTGTCAAAAGACAAAGCCTAGTAAATAGTTTTTGTAGATTAAGTTAGATTAAGGTAGGTTAAGTTTTATATTCAAACATAATAATTAATTTGGTTTTTTCAATAATTTTTACCAAAAACTTGCAATAACACAATACATGAAATGTATAAATAACAATTAATACCTTTTTAAACTAAACTTAAGATAACAAATTAACAAACAAAGAGCAAACCTATCTTTACGCTAATTACATAAAAAGTAATCAAAACCAGTTTTATAAAATTTTTTGTTAAGGCATTATAAGTTGTAAACAAAATAAAAAAGTTAATAAAAAAAAAAGAATTATTCTAATGAGTCAATATTGCTTAATTAGTAAGGAGATTCTGGTTTGTCTGTTGATGAGTGAACAATACTTAGTGAAGATATAAACAATAAACTTTAATTTTAAATAAAATAGAATTAAATCTATACATATTGTAAATATTATAAGAATAAAAAAAGAAAAGTAATTAATTATTAGGATAGTGTGTTGTTTTTCCGTATTAAGCGATTGCTTAATGCGATCTAAACAAAATGACTTAAAAGAAGAAATTAATCAAATACTAGTTAAATACCCGCTACTTCGTAACTTTTTGCTACCATTATATATAGTGAAAAATCAAAATTAGAGCATTCTAGGTTGTACTACATTATAAATTATCGAAATCAAAAATTCCCCTATCGACAATATTTTAATAATAATACTTTAGTTAAATTAGTAGATTAGCCAACAGACTATGTAATTGGATTGATATAGATTGAAATATTTAATCAACTAATATTTCATTAAAAACTATATTTCTAACAATTCTATTCTCTTCGTTTACAATTTTCAAATGATTTCTATTCCCAGTGCGCCAGTTGTTTTTTTGTTGTTATTTTTTCTTTTCTCTTTCCTTTGTGTTAAAGAAATGTATCCATAAAACAAAAACAATTTCTCTTTGAGAAAAACAATTCTCAGTAGATTGAAATAAAAAGGGGAAAGATTATCTACATAACTTATTATATAATATAAAGCCGCACACGCATCTACTATCAAAGGATAGTAGGTAAAGGATCCATTTATAAGAAAATGCACTGGAATAAAATTTTATAATTTGTTAATGATTGGTTACCATTTTTCTAGTCCATTTCCAAAATTGCAAGAAATAGAAAGTAATAAGAATTTAATTTGTGAGAGAGAGATAAAAATTCAAAACACAAAGTGGGAAAAAAATTATCGAACATTTAAAAATGCATAGTAATAAGAAACATTATTTATTCACATTATTAATATTCAAATTTCCTTCCTATTTATAAATTCTAATATTATTAATAATTAATAAATTATCATTGGTTATTACATGGCAAAATTTAATTTTGAAGGAAATAAAAATGCATCGAGTCATTCATAAAAAAACGATTGGTTCTTGGTATTCTTTTTAACTACCTGTTTCAATACCTGAAAAAATTTATATATTGAAAATACATCAATTAGAATCTGTTTGAAATAAAAAAAAAATTTACTTCCCTTATAAGACAATAAAAGAAAATAATATGATGTTTAAGAAATAAGATATGTTTTTGAAACCAATATTATGTTAATTAGGTACCTGTAAAAAATCAATCATTCAAAATTTCTTTACTCTCATAGCTACCCTAATAAATTTAATACGTTGATTTCAGACGACCATGTAAATTAGACATCTCTTCTCCCGTGGCCCGTGGGCTATTTAAAATTAAATTTCAAAAATTAAATGGTTTTTTAAATCATTTATATCGCACTCTTTCTTTCTCACAACTTATTACATACAACAACGAAAAACAATAGTTTTTTGCTTCTTTAACTAATGGAGTTTTTTTGTAAATGGAATCTTGACTTCCCCAGTGCATATCTTCTTATTAAAGAATATTCTTTTCTACTATGTATTAAGAAGAAAAATAACAAAAAATGTATACAGTATATTCCGTTTCATTTAAATCAATTTGAGTAAAGTTTGATTTTTTTTTCTCCTATATTAAAGGCATTCTTGATGAGGTGTAACAAAGAAAGAAAAAATTTCTTCCAATTTGATTGCAAAAAAATTCTCTTCTTCATTTATGTTAAAAACCAAATGTATGCATGAAACAGAAACAATATTTCTCTTTCAAACAAAAAATTATAACGGTACATGCTGACACCGGCGAAGAATTATATATAGAAGATAAATAGATCAAAAAAAAGTGTCACAATGGAAAGGCAACGAATGAATCAGTTAAAAAGTGAAAATTCAAAATTAAAGATTCAATTAAAAAATTTAGAAAAAAAAATACAGGCATTTCAAATGAACCAAAGGTGAAAAAATAAAAACACATAACAGTGAAAAGAGTCGAATATTTTCCTTTTAATTTTACTGATATGCTTATCATACAGATATGCGTATTTCGTCTACTACTTGCAGACTTCTTCAGTGTTTTGTACTCGACTGAGAAAAGAAATCTAAAATTGTCTTATTTATTTTATTCGTACAGGTAACAATTTGATGTTTCTCGCAGCTGCATGGTTGTTTATTATCCAATGAACTAGCACAGGTAGGGGTTTGAATAAAAATATTTTTATTTATTTTATTATTGGTATTTGAAATATTTTTCCGACGTTAGAGTGACAGGTAGGGGTGGTGTTATTTGTTTTATTGTATTTCACTAAAAATTTAAATAAAGAAGAATATCCATTGCCTTGGTCTTTATTTAGGAGTGAGTCATTTTTAGTTTTGTAAATGTCGATGCTTTCAGCTGAATCTAGTTTCCTAGAATCTCTAATGTAATTTATCATTACAATGTCTTCTTTCGAAATGCTATGATTCTTCTGCATGATGTGTTCTGCTACTTTGGATCGGAACTCTGTTGAGTTCTTCTTTTTAGCCAGTTCTGCTTCTTTCAGGTGTTCATTGAGTCGTGTTTGCATGTTTCTCCTAGTTTGCCCAATATAAACTTTTTTGCAATGACTGCAAGTTGCCTTATATACACCTGATTTTTCCATTTGTTCAATTGGGTCTTTAGTTGAACCTAGAACAGACTTGAGTTGGTTAGTTCTGCTGCTATATACGATATCTAACCCGTGTTTTCTTAATTTCGTTCTGAGTGGGAGAGAAATCTTGCTAAACTCCAATGCTACTCTTCTTATGGGTTATTGATCAGTGAGTAGGTTAGTGAGGGAATTCCGTTGTAAAATTCTTTTCCGTTTACTAAGTAAGGCCGTGATGGTTTTTTCCGGATATCCGTTTATTCTCGCAATTTCAAATATGTGTTTAGTTTCTTTTACTAAACCTTTTTATGATTTGGCACTTCCTAGAATTAAAGGACTTCCTAAAATTCACAAACCAGGGAATGAGATGAGAGAAATTGTGACAGCAGATATGTCTCCAACATATAAAATAGCCAAATGGTTAGTGGAGGAGTTTCGTAATATGGATAAGCAGTTCGAAACCCAAGACAATTTTAGATTTCTTTCCTCAGTCGAATACAAAACACTGAAGAAGTCTGCAAGTAGTAGACGAAATACGCGTATCTGTATGATAAGCATATCAGTAAAATTAAAAGGAAAATATTCGACTATTTTCACTGTTATACCAAAATTTTACTCTAACGCTGGAAAACAAGTTTTTATAAAAACTAAAAACACATGTTGAGAAAGAAATAAATAAAAATTCAAACAATTTTTATAGTGCGTTAATGTAACTTGATGAGGTTTCTCAAAATAACGGAGAAGACTCTCAAAAACACGAAGAAGAATCTCAAATTCACGAAGTTGTAAGCGATAAAGACGACTTCGAAAAATGTATAGAAGTGTTATCACAAAAAAATTGTAAAAACAAAGAAAAGACGAATATTAAAAACAATAACAAAAATAAAGATGAAAATTATACCATCAATAAAAACAATAATATCGTAAGCCAAGATGCAAACAATGTTAGCAGCAACAATAATAAAAACAATAATAATAACAATAATATTAAAGAAAAAATGCCACCAATTAGTGTCTACAACACAGAATTAGAACTATTAAAAAAAAACAGTAAAAATTAAAACAAACAATTTCTTAATAAAAATATGCATATTATAATACATACTACATATAACGTCATCGATTATAAATCTACATTAGAAATTCTTAAAAAATCGGATACAAATTTTTCCGAAAAAAGAAAAAAAGATCAGCCTGTTATTAAAAGGTTTAGATACATCTTGCAAGGAGGAAGAAGTTTTAGATGCTCTTAAAAATATGGAGAACCAAGATATTAAATTTGAATCGGTCAGCAGATTGAAAACTAAAGAATCTGCTGAGAATAACAAAATATTGCCATATTTTATTGTCCAAGCAACAGCGGACAGTAAAATAAATGAAATTAAAAAAATAGTGCTATTGATAACACAATAGTCCACTGGGAACATTTAAACAAACAAAAGACCATCCAGGGTTTTAGATGTCAAAGATTTTCCCACTCCGCAGCGAATTGCAATATGATAATTCGCTGTGTTAAATGTGGAGAAATTCACACACCTAGTGAGTGCACCATAAGAAAAGAAGATGAAAGAAGTACTCTATTTTGTATTTTGTGCAGACAGCATGGTCACCCAGCCTCTATAGGAATTGCCCGGAGCATATAAAATGACAACAGCAAGAAGAAGAAGCTAGAAAAATAGCAAGAGAAAGAATTAGTAATAGGTATGAAATGTATAATAATTTTACAAACAAACATTTTTCTTATGCCAATGTGGTAGGTAATAATAATAATAATAACAATAATAATAATAATAATAATACTAGTAAAAACAATAATAATAATAATGTACTCGAAAATTAAATAACAATATGATTTTAATCTTGCAAAAAATTAATACTATTGAAAATAATATAAATAAAAATGCTGCTAATATTAAATATTTATATGGAATATTTAATGTTACCAATTATTGATGTCATACATCACAAATAACATTAATTTGAAAATAATTTCAATTAATGCTAACTCACTTATCTCTTATAATAAAATATTTTCTCTTATGCATTTTGCGGAAGAAACAAAGACAGATATTCTCTGTCTTTGCGAAACTAAATTACAAAAAAAGCATTACCTCCATTTAAAAGGTTACAACATTATACGACAAGATCATTGCAACCAAGGAATGGGGGGTACAGCAATTTGTATAAAAAATAGTATGCAGTACAAAACAATTAATAAAAAAAATATTCGAGATTTTAGATTTGGCAAATATTAATCATTATTATGTTATAACCGGAGATTTCAACGCAAAACATATCTCTTGGCACAACGCTAATAATAACACCCGTGGTGTTGCAAATAGTAGAACTATGCCGATTCTGGAACTGGACCAAAGTAAACAAAAATGTGTAATTTTAAATTTTTGTTTATATAAGACAACGCGAAAGATTTATAATTTTTGTTTATATAAGAAATAAGGATAAGAATGTAAGAAAAATGATTATTGGTTTGTAAAATCATTGATGAAATAATAAAATTGATTGTACATCTACATATTGCTACTTCGCTTCAGCAGAAATTTTTGTTTGTTTAGATAAGAAATAAGAAAAAAGAAGAATGATTAGTCGTTGTAAAAAAGAAAAGAAAAAGAAAACAGTAAATATAAGTGACCTGGGACACTTTTTTTTTTTTGAAGAAAAAACAACAAAAACAAAACCAAAAAATAAATGTTTAGTAGCTTGATTACTATCACCTTATTTTTTTTTTTACCAATCCGTTTGAGGCTATTTGGACTAAATAAAGAAGATATTGATTGTAAGATAACATGGAATCGTGAGATCTTTTCATGAAATGGATTAACGATATTGCATAAATGTAGAATGATAATTTAGTGCAAAGTGCTGGTGTAGGATACGACCCAAGTACTTTGGTTCAGAAAAAAAAATATTCTACAATATTAATAATATTATTTTCTGTGAAAAACGTAAAGAGCTGAAAAATTAATAAAAACAAATGAAATTTTAATTTTTAATGAAGGATTTTATTTTCTGCATTTATTTTTATTTTACAGATATTTATTAATTTAAATTTTCATTGTTTTTTTTTGTTACTGATAAACGATTTTAATATATATACATTTTGGAAAGCACAACATCCAATATGATTGAACACCGTTTAGAAGATTTCAAAATTTGTAAACTCCTGGAATTATAATCATTTAAGTCTATAATAGTGTTTTGTTCTTTTAAGAAATCTTCGAGTCATTTTTTTTTTCGTTTCCTTTAACATAAATTTTTGTGTTAGTGTCTATAAAAATTTTCAAAAAAATGATGATGTCGCAGAAATGTGTTATACCATCACGCCATTTGAAACCATGGTGATTTTTAGTTAGCCAATTACCTGTCTATTGAGTTTTTTTATTTAGAATGTGATAAACGTATGGAGCTTTCACTATATGAAATATTGAATTTCATCACTCGAACTTAATATCGCAATTTCCTTTAGAATAAATTGACTATTATTATCCCGAAATCCTTGAATATCAATTATAACATATTCCATTTTATCTTTCTTAAATTTCCAAATTGCCTTGGTTGGTGTTGCTAATTGAGTGGAACTGATATTTGAGCGCTTGCTGTCGCTATTAGAACTTGTATTCAACTGATGGTTTCTTGTAGCTGAGCTGATATTTGACTGATTACTGTTGTTAATTGATTTAATTTTTGAGTTAATTTTTGATTGGTTGTTGCTAGCAGAACTGATGGGTGATTTTTTATCCAAGTTGTACATTCATACAAAGAAAAGCATTATCATAACCAGACTAAAACAATAAACATTATTAACATAAAAAGAACGTATTGACATTGATCTTATATAATTTTATTAACTTCTCCAGTCAGCGGGCTAAATTCAACTAATAGATCATGCAGCATTAGACAATAAGCTGTTGTATTTTCAGGGATTTTTGCTGAAGTTTTCAATTCAATTCTTACAACAACAGGTCCAATTATTAGATTCTCACTTTGATAACGAGTATCAATTACTAAAATCATAGCATCTTTTTTAAAATCATACCATGTAAGTAACGGATCCCAAATTGTATTATTGTAATAATTACTTCGAAAATTTGAGTATGCCTCATATGCAATGGCATAACGTTTCTTTCAAAGAATAAATTCATATCTTCATATGGATAAGTTTCTGATAAATTTGATAAACAAGAAATTAATAAGTTTATAGATATATTATTATTAATCTTATATATAAAGAAGGATGTTTGTATGTATGTATGTATGTATGTATGTATGTATGTATGTATGTATGTATGTATGTATGTTTGTGTCAGAACTCCTCCGAGACTCATGGACCAATTTCAACCAAATTTTACAGGATGGTTTTTTGTTACTTGGAATCGAACCCGTGATATGTTCTTTTCCAAAATTCTGACTGGTTCCGGTAGATGCCATACAACTCCTAGCACACGAGCATATTTCAAAAACAAAAGGTGCTACAGAGCTGAAAATTTGTACACGGGTACTCTCTCAAAAATAAACAAATACGGATCTTACCGTTTTTCAAAATTTTGATTGGTTCGGGTAGCTGTCATACAACTCCGAGCTCCCGCCAAAAATATTTCAAAAACTAAAGGTGCTACAGAGCTGAAAATTTGCACCCCAAAAATAAACAAATATGTCTTTCACATTTTTTCCAAATTTTGACTGGTTCCGGTACCTGCGATACAGCTCCTAGCACCTGACAAAAATATATCAAAAACCAAAGGTGCTAGAGAGCTGAAAATTTGCACACAGGTACTCTCTCAAAAATAAACAAATATACCTTTCCCATTTTTTCGAAACTTTGACTGGTTTGGGTAGCTGTCATACAACTTCGAACTCCGCAGGTACCTCAAACTTTCTAATAAGAAAAGTGGTTTTCATTGGAGCCCAACATATGTGTATTAAATTGGAACCAAATCGGTCCAATTTCTGAGATATGAAGTTACGTTCAAAAGAGCTCTGGCGGAAAGCAGGTCAGGAAAGTTTTGTAATCGGGATCCAAGGTGTGTTAAAAATATCAAGTCCCTAACTCAACAGGAATTGGGTCTAAAATAATATATGTATATAGCTACATACCTAAATAACAATAATATGTATTGAAATAAGTATGTAGTTAAACATACAATAATAGAGTCAATGATATAATGACAGAATCTTGAAAATAATTCTAAAAATAATAGAAATCTTCTTATATATAAAGAAGGATGTTTGTATGTATGTATGTATGTATGTATGTTTGTGTCAGGACTCCTCCGAGACGCATGAACCAATTTCATAAAAATTTTACAGGACGGTTTTTTAGTACTTGAAATCGAACCCGTGATATGTTGTTTTCCAAAATTCTGACTGGTTCGGGTTACTGTCATACAACTCCGAGCACATGACAAAAATATTTCAAAAACAAAAGGCGCTACAGAGCTGAAAATTTGAACACAGGTACTCTCTCAAAAAAAAACAGATATGCCTTTCATATTTTTTCCAAATTGTGACTGGTTCGGGTACCTGTCATACAATTCCGAGTACCCACCAAAAATATTTCAAAAACCAAAGGCGCTAGAGAGGTGAATATTTGCACACAGGTATACTCTTCCAAAAATAAACAAATATGACTTTCACATTTTTTCGAAATATTGACTGATTCGGGTAGATGTCATATAACTCCGAGCTCCGCAGGTCCCTCAAATTTTCTAATAAGAAAAATAGTTTTCATTGGAACCCAACATATGTGTATTAAATTGGAACCAAATCGGTCCGGTAAATTCGAGATATGAATTTACGTTCAAAAGAGCTCTGGCGGAAAGCAGGTCAACAAATTTGGCAGAAACTGCTGTAATCGGGATCCAAGGTGAATTTAAAATGTCAAGTCCCTAACTTAACAGGAAGTGGGTCTAAAATGCCTTAATTTTAGATGTTATGCAGACCATATAGAATTTTCTAATGGAGCTGAATTTAGCTTATTTATTTTACCATTTTTAGTGCAGTTAATGTTGGTACGAAATATTGGTGACAGCCATTCAAAAAGCAAGTTTTAATTTTTTTTTATATTATTATTTTTAGAGAGGAGAGAAAAAGAGGTGAAGCAAACAGCAAAACAAAACTCTCATTTTTATTTATTTCTATCTTTCAATGAAATAAAATAAAGACAAAATTTTTTTTAGAAATATTTGCAATTTAGCCGAAGTTTTTACCGAATCTCTTAATGATTCAAATTAAAATAATAAAATCATATCAAAACTTCATAGAATTTCGCAACGGAAGAACAAACGATGAATTGATGCGATATCAGTTAGGAAGATACAGGAGCACTAACAAGGCAGTTTGGTGAATCCTGGGATTTCCGATTTACGAAAGACACCCTACTGTTGTTCATCTCAGCGTCCATTTAGAAAATGGTCAGAGAGCTTATTTCACATCAAGTAGTGCATTAAGAGTGATAGATCAGCCACCAAATATGACCTTAACAGCATTTTCTATACTGTGTGAGCAGGATCCTGTTGCAAGGACTTTGTTTTATCCTGAGATACCTCAATATTATACATGAAATGCATCAAGGAAAGTTTTCTGCAGAAGAAAAGTCGGACAGCCCCCCCGGATATGATGTGATCAAGAGTGACGCCTTGAGTAGAGTATATACTGTTCTGCCAAATTCCGGCGTTCGATGCTCGAAATCATGTTTGGTCCGGACATATTCAATAACGCATTCATTATTCTTGAAGATAAATGTGTGGCTATGATCGATAAAAAATACCACTTCTAAATCAAGATCAGAAAAAAGCATACAAAATTATAATGGATCAGGTAGAGAAACAACAAAGTGGTATCATTTTTCTTGATGCTTCGGGAGCACAGGTAAAACATATTTAACCACCCTAATTCTAGCCGAAATCAGGGCTTGAGGAGAAGTCGCCCTTGCCATTGCATCTTCAGGAATCGCGACAACGTTGATGGAAGGAGGAATAACAGCCCATTCTGCACGTAAGTTGCCAATAGACATCTCCAGACAGGAAAATTCTACCTGCAACATTAGTAAACGGGCGCAAGTGCTCCATACATGCAAAATTATCGTATGGGATGAATGTACCGTGACTCACAAGAAAGCTCTCGAAGCCTTTGACGTGACTTTGAGAGATCTGAGAGGAAATAACAACCTTATGGGAGGAGTTCTGGTACCCCTGTGTGGAGACTTCCGTCAAAATTTGCCCGTCATCCCAAAGTCAACACCAGCCGATGAAATTTACGAATGTTTAAAACATTCATCTTTGTGGAGACATGTACGAAAGATAAGTTTGAAACAAAACATGAGAGTACATCTGGGAGATGAGAGTACTCTTATTTTCATCCCAAGGAAGTAGTATAGCTAAGAGAGTTCTAACCCAAGGTCAAGAGAGTTCTAACCCAATTTGACCTCATTTGAACTTTGTATCTCAAGGTAGAGATGCACTTTTGACGTGGTATTATGGAATATAAATTTTTGGAGTGGTATTATGGAATAGAAATTTGGTTCGATTAATCTGAAGCTATCAACCCCGTCGAAGTTGTCCACCCCGCCGAAGCTGTTAACCTCGCCGAAGTAAAATTTTAGGTGGTAATATGAAGCTGTCAGGTGGCCAAAGCCCCGCCCAAGTTCCAAAGTTGAGCGCCGAAGCTGTCAGGTGGCCGAAGCCCCGCCCAAGTTCCAAAGTTGAGCGCCGAAGCTGTTAGGTGGTGTCGAAGTTGTTGGTAGCAGGTTGCTTGTTGGTAGCAGGTAGCTTGCCGAAGTTGTTGGTAGCAGGTAGCTTGCCGAAGTTGTTGGTAGCAGGTAGCTTGCCGAAGTTGTTGGTAGAACCCGAAGCTATACCACCGAAGTTATCCACCGAAGTTCCAAAGTTGGTCCCGAAAAACCCCGAAGCTGGCGACCTTGCCGAAGATCCAAAAGTTGTCCGCCGAAGTTCCAAAGTTGTATGTCGAAGTTCCAAAGATACGTTCGAGTTGAAAGTTGGTCCCCTGCGCCGAAGTTATTTATATTAGTAACCGTTGAGGTTGTACAGAGCTGCTGCTGTATGAAATTCCGTATACAAATCCATATCTTCCATCACCTTCACTCTCACACAAAAAATTTCTCATTTCTTTATGGCGAAATCGCCCATCAGAGCGAGGGAGATAGCGATGTGAAGCTCAAGTGTAGAAGTATACCTGCCGAAGTTGTTATTAGAAACATGTATCAGCGACCTTGGATAGTTTTATGAAATTGTTAAAGTATCCTATAGTAGAAATAAATGTTTGTGGTTTGATGATAAGAGAATAAAATTAAAAATTTAAAATTTTTGTTTTGCTGTTTTTATTGTTTTAATGTTGGATAATTAGAGTTTGTAATGTATGTTCACGCAACATAATAGAAATTTTGAGTAGAGTACCCTACCAAATTGTACGATTTTAAAAATTGCAAAAATGAAAACTTGCGGTTTTAAAAATTTTAAAGGTTCTTATCAGTTAGAATAATATTCTTATATGAAATATGTATGCGTAAGCGGAATTGTAGCGTAAAGTTAAAATTCGTCCGTCCATCTGACATCCAACATGTAATTTATTAATGTTTAGCATTCTTCATTAATAAAACATAAACTTAATCGAATATGTTTTAGATTGGCAGCACATAAAACTTGAAGTAAATGGTGGGGATCTAGCTATAAAGGGTCAATTATTTAGTTTTATAGACTTTAGTTTTGTATAAAATTTTATTAAAAATTAAAAATGTTAGATATATATGAATCATATAATTATGTTATGGTATAGAATTTAAATAAAATATAAATTTAATAAATAATAAATAAATTCTTCTGTAGATGAATTGGTTAAGCCGCTTCTCTGTGATAATACTCAAAATATGAAGGTTAAGTATCGAAAGTTTTACAATCCTATGGTTGTAGGAGACAAATGTATTTGATAAGTAAATAAAAATTGAAAAATTTGTTTGCGGTTTATATGAATGGACGAAAAAAAAACTTACTGATAAAGTTTAAAATTAAAAATTTGTGATTTTGTTTTACTGTTTTGATTGTTTTATTAAGTCAGGAGAATATTTGATATTAGTATATGTTGTTAGCATATATCTGTAAAAAAAAAAAATTGTACGATTTTGAAATGTAAGAATTAAAAACTTGCGGTTTACAATTTTTGAAGTTCTTATCAGTAATTATAAAAGTAGAACTATTTTTGAAATTGTTTTGGTGTTTTGATTGTTTTATGACGTCAGGAGATTCCCATTATTATTATTAGTATACATTGAATACATATTTGAATGATATGAATATGCTATTTACATTAGCAAATGTTTCCACCGAATCTCCACCCAAATTATCGAATTGATGCCGAAGTTGTACCAAGAATAAAGGGAATAACTTAGGAATAAAGAAAAAAGTTATACATATGTACTAATTTTCAGATTCGCTATGGCGTACACATTCAAGTAATCAATTCCTGTTTAGCTTTAAATGTGAGTAATAATATATTTACTACTACAATTCTAAAAGAATCATATGAGATTGTTTTCATTAACTTAACAGCTTGGTTCAAATATAATTGAAATCTATAGTTTGTTGCAGAAATCTATTGTTCTATTGATATAACTTTTTTTCTTTTTTTAGAATTATTTTATATAAAAAAATAAACAACATTTTATTATTATTACATTATAATTTTATTTCACTTATCTTACATATTTTTAGTTTATTTGAATTGAATAAAATAATTATGATTCATATTACAAGTGTATTCAATGAAATCATTTGACTTCAGTCTATGTATATGTAAAAGAAAAATACTGTAAGAGCAACACAATAGGCCACCAACAGCATCTGAGTAGGATAGTAACAACAACAGAATAGGTCAGGAACAGCAACCGAGTAGAATAGCAACAGCAATCAATCGGATTAGGTCTATTTCAGGCTGTTACTGATCTGTTATGTTAAATATAAAGAGAGAGAAGGCACCAGTCATACTGTATAGATTTTATTATTGCTCCGCATCTTACATGTAAATAATAATAATTAAAATACTTATTTTTATTGATTTATTAATTTATTTATCATTCTTTCATATAACTTCATTATAATTATTCAATTATATCTGCCTTTCTAAGTTCTTCAAGAATAGAGTTAATTTCTTTTGGTGGTTATTATTCCCTGCAATTTGGGATGTATGTAAAACTCTCAATCTGGCAATTAACTCATTAGGATCATCCCAACAAGTATATTGTTTTGGAGGCTCAGAATATGGAATTGATGATGTTGGTAACAATGTTGCTTTTAATTTCGTAGTGCTCCTCTAAAAGAATGTCTCCATACTTAATTTTTGCAATCAGTTTTAGTTGTTGCTAACTGAACTGATATCGGATCGGTTGGTGTTGTTAACTGAACTGGTATCGGATCGGTTGGTGTTGTTAACTGAACTGGTATCGGATCGGTTGGTGTTGTTGATGTTACCATGTAGTACAGTAAACTAAAATAGTTATGATGTAACCATTATCTATTTATAACTTAAGAAATTCTTCAAAATTTTTCCTATAACGTCCATTGTTTAAAGAACTATCCTTATCATGAAATATGTATGCGTAAGCGGAATTGTAGTGTAAAGTTAAAATTCGTCCGTCCATCTGACATCCAACATGTAATTTATTAATGTTTAGCATTCTTCATTAATAAAACATAAACTTAATCGCATATGTTTTAGATTGGCAGCACATAAAACTTGAAGTAAATGGTGGGGATCTAGCTATAAAGGGTCAATTATTTAGTTTTATAGACTTTAGTTTTGAATAATTTATTAAAAATTAAAAATAAAAAAACCTTTAATTTTAATTTTACAAAAATTGTTTTATTTCATAATGATTCAAATTTAGAATTACATTTTTTTCAGCTTTAGTATAGTTAGTTTTCTTTTTCAGATGATGATGGTAAAACTTCATAAAGTTGCTCATATAGCATAAAATTCATTATAGCAAGAAATTTCAAAATATGAACATTTTCAAATGCGCAATACCCAATATGTTTGAATGCGCATGTTTGATCTGTTTTATTTTGTTGTTTAATCAATATTTTCAAACTTGTAGGATCATCCTCATCTAAATTGCTCACATTGCTATGATTTAAGGTAAATTCAATCCATTTCTTTTTTTCCTCCCCTTTAACATAAATTTTGGTATTGTTGTTTATAAATATTTTCATAAAATTGATCACATCCCGAAAATGAGTTCTTCCGTCAGACCATCTGAATCCATGATGATTTTTAGTTAACCAATTATTGGTATATTTTGTTTTGGTATCCAGAATGTGCCAACTATATGGTGGTTTTATTATAAAATGTTGAATTTCATCTTTTGATGTAAGAACAGCAATTTCTTTTAGAATGAATTTGTTGTTATTATCCCGAAATCCTTGTATATCGATTATTACATACTCCATTTTTATTTTTTTAAATCTCTGAATTGACTGATCTTGATGATGTTGTCCGCAATTTTATATATTTATAACCTAGATAAATTAAACAGCCTAAGCAATATCCGGCTGCTATAAGAAATATAGTGATTATAAATATATAACAATCGATCATATAGGATGAATGATGTTAACTGAACTATATAATTTTATTGACTTCACCAGTCAGCGGGCTAAATTCAACTAATCGATCATGTAGCATAAGACAATATGCTGTAGTATTTTCAGGAATTTTCTCTGAAGTTTTCAACTCAATTCTGACGTCAACTGGTCCCACTTTTAGATTCTCACTTTGATGACGAGTATCAATTACTAAAATCATAGCATCTTTTTTAAAATCACGCCATGTAAGTACCGAATCCCAAAGTGTTTGATTGTAATAATTACTTCGAAAATTTGAGTATGCCTCATATGCAATGGCATAACGATTTCTTTCAAATAACAAATTCATATCTTCATATGGATAAGCTTCTGAGTTCAAATATACTTTCAAATCGGTGATATTACAATGATCGAATTGTGCGGGGTCTCTATCCAGCTTATGTTGTCGATTTGTTTGTAAAGCAAATACAATAAAACGTGGTTTTTCAAGTTGTGATGTCGTTTTTACATTCCAAATATGATGATTAGTATTTGATGGTAATGTAGGGTATTCATAAAGATCCCAATTTCTAAAGGCTAATTTAATCGCTGTACCTTTATTCATATTTTGATATAAATTCAATTTTAAAGTATCATTTAAAGTTATATGTTGAACTCTCCATTGTACTTTTATAAGTTGAATTTTTGCTTTTTCAATCTGATCACCACAAATCATAGAATTATCATCTGATCGAGAGCGGGTCAAAATCAGCTCATGTTTTGCATTCGGTATTATATTTTTATAGTCTTCAGCAAATCCCAAAAGCATTCTTAATGGAATACAAAAATTAAAAAACAAACCATTAAGTTCAATGCGTACCCTAGGTGTCCAACTTGCGTTCATTAATCTGATACTTTCGGTTTCATTTAGAGAAATGTAATTTTTTAAACAGGATGTTATTCCAACATTTCGGTTATGATCAATTTCCTTCCCATTCAACTCATACCGTATTTCATCGAAAAGAAATGCCATTGAATTGTTAGTCAATTTTGTTGTTGTTGTTGCCAGGCCATCTTTCGTAGAAAGTGATCCTTCAATATAAAGTAAACTCGTTGATGGTAATATATTTAAATTCTGATTCTGGATTTGAATACGAATTATATCGCTTTTGTTAAATGAATTCAAAAATGGTGAATATGTATGCCAATGTGCATTTGTGATGCTTTCATCGAAAGCAGGACTTTCAAATAAATTCATCTTAATGATTTTTTAATTTGTAATTTAATTTTAAAAATTGTAGATTTTCCAACGTTATAGCACGCTTATTACGCAATATTTGATGACCTTGTTGCTGCAACGATCTATCAATAATGAACTGAGGAGCATCATTTATTGAATATTTATTGGAATTATTATAGACTATCATTATGCGATAGGTTTTAGATGTAATCTGATTGTTATAGTTTCACCTCGAAAATTTATTAAATTGTCGTTCTGATCAACTAATCTGAGTGTTAGAGAACTTATTCGTTTGACGTTCACAGGTAAATAGATTACATTTTGAGGAACTTCAATTATTTTATAGCCTGGACTCACACCAATGGAGAATTCATGTAATGTATGAGCCTCTATTCCATTAATATAAGTTCCATACACGATATTACACTCTACCCGTATAATATTAATTTTATTTATATCCACATATAAATCTGATTCATGCCAAACATTTGGTTTTAATTTTCTTTTGCTAAAACCCAGTATTCCCCCAATTGTATCCTCTCGTTCAAAATCAATCTGTTTATCAGAAAACACTTCACATTTTAGTGTGTTATTATTAGCTTTTATGTGAAGCTTCTCCTGCTCCCCTTTAGCATTAGTTTCCAATTTTCCTTTAAGAAATTCCTCAATGTCCTCTATTTCATAGGATCCAGTCGGAATAGTTATGTTATTATCATCAATAATAAATCTATTATTTTCCTCATCTATATTTGGTATTGAATTGTATGTTTGAAAATCAACTAAACCACATACATAGTCTTTATGCTGTAATTCTATAGGTGGGAAATACTCAGCTGTCAAAATAGATGAGTTACCACTTAATGTAAGTGTTAACGACATGACTTGCACTTTATTAATAAGATAATTTGGAAATTGTAGATACTTTTATTATTGATATCTTCCTAATATATCTCATACATAGAAATAATATCAAATTACCGACGGCAAAACATTAAAATCAGAAAAATAATTTATTTAATTTTATCTGAGTAATGCAAAATAACCTTGAACTTCATTTTTGATCAGCTGATATTAATGTAGGTCAGTTTTTACTATAAATTAAAATTTAAATTAAAAAATCAGTTTTTATCTTTTTTATTTGTTATTCTTTATTCGCTTAAAATTTGTTTTTTTTTGTTTATAGAATCATAATTTGATAAGAAAGCTAAACATAAATGACCACAATTGTATGTATTAAATTTTTGATATGTGTTATAATTATATGTGAGCTTATCTCCCAAGTATTTCACAACTTCAGCTGGTGGTTGTAAATTCCCAAAACTATCAAAATATTGTGTATTATCTTCATTTTTATAATATGCTACCCAATGAGTACCAGATCCAATAGAATTATCTAAATTTATAATTCCACATTCATATTTCCAAGGTTTGCTTTTAGGTAAATCATCTTTCATGAAAACTCCACGAAAATGTTTTAGATATTTCTTTCCAAAATTGTTTAAATCAATGTTGGTTAGAGCTCTTTTGGGTAGCATATTTAAAAATTTTTTGGTTTCAAGTATAATCCTAGTCCTTTCTTATATGGTTTTAAATATAGACCTTTTCCTCTTAAAGCAATAGCCTCCATTGTTTTATTATGTCGTTCACTTTCATTTAACTGTTTCTTAGCGCTTTTAGCATCATTGACAGCTTTAGCTATACCAGCAGCTCCTCCTGAGAGAGCTCCCACAGCTGACAGACCTGCCAAAATTGATATTAAAGGTAAAATTCCACCAACTTTAGGTACTGGAAGAACTCTTGGTAATTTTATTTGTTTTCTCTTTTTAGTTACATTTCTTGCTGCTTTCAAAGCAATTTTGATTGTATCTTTTTGACTTGTTGGTTTACTGCCCTTAACAGCTACCTTGGCTTCTTGAATAATATTTTTTAATAATTTCTGTTTCGTTTTTGATTTAGTTGAACAGCCCATTCCAAGTTTAACTTTAGCTTTCATTGCACCAGAAACTAGAAGTGCATTAGCTCTTTCACCTATGCTTGAATCTGCTGCTTTGACTCTTTGCCAAGCCTTTTCAGCTAATATTTTGTCTGCTTTATGACGTTCGTTTGTATCGCGATTTTGTGAATATGCAATATCGTGTTCACGACAAGCCTCATCCAATTGATTAATACCTTTATCACCTCGATATAATCTTTTTTGAAGTTTAGTTCCAGGTCCACAATAGTTATATCCTGGTAAATGTGCTTCAAATGGTAATTTATTTATAAGAGTATTGATTACTCCTCCTCCTCTCCCTTTAAACACCCTTTTACATCTGATTAATTTTTTATTGTGATCAATCATATTTATGTCTTCAATTAACTATCGATATAAACTGACTGCCTATTACTTATATAAACTTGAATTTATATAGATTTTAATCAGTTGTCAAAATGAAGTTTGTTAAAGTAGATGACCCGATTAAAGTAAAAAATTTTGATCGAGGAAGCTTTAAAAAGAAAAGAAAACATGGTGCATTATTACCCGATAGTATCCGGGGATTGATTGTTGGACCGTCAAATTGTGGAAAAACTAATGTTATGCTAAGCATGCTCTTAGACTCTAAAGGTCTTAATTTCGAAAACATATACATTTACTCAAAGTCATTACATCAACCGAAATATGAATATTTGAGAAAGACAATAAATTCCGTTAAAGGTATGGGATACAATGAATTTCCAAATAATTCTGAAATAATTGCTCCATCAGAAGCTCAAAAAAATTCAATATTTATATTTGATGATGTTGGTTGCGAGAAACAAGATAGCATAAGAGCATATTTTTGTATGGGTCGCCATAATCATGTTGACAGCTTCTATTTATGTCAAAGTTATACTCGTATTCCTAAGCATTTGGTGCGAGACAATGCAAATTTCATAATTGCATTCAAACAAGATGATTTGAATTTAAAACATATTTACAATGATCATGTTAATTCTGATATGAATTTTGACCAATTCAAAAATTTATGTTCGCATTGTTGGAAGAATGACTATGGATTTGTAGTGGTTGATAAGGATAGTTCTTTAAACAATGGACGTTATAGGAAAAATTTTGAAGAATTTCTTAAATTATAAATAGATAATGGTTACACCATAACTATTTTAGTTTACTGTACTGCATGGTAACATCAACAACACCTACCGATCCGATACCAGTTCAGTTAACAACACCAACCGATCCGATACCAGTTCAGTTAACAACACCAACCGATCCGATACCAGTTCAGTTAGCAACACCAACCGATCCGATACCAGTTCAGCTAGCAACAACTAAAACTGATTGGAAAAAACAAAATGGATGAGAAGCTAATGAAGGAAATGATTAAAGTTAAAAAAAAGCCTTAAAAGGAAATATCATGCGTTAAAAACAGGTCATTCAAACAAGATGATTTGAATTTAAAACATATTTACAATGATCATGTTAATTCTGATATGAATTTTGACCAATTCAAAAATTTATGTTCACATTGCTGGAAGAATAACTATGGATTTGTAGTGGTTGATAAGGATAGTTCTTTAAACAATGGACGTTATAGGAAAAATTTTGAAGAATTTCTTAAGTTATAAATAGATAATGGTTACATCATAACTATTTTAGTTTACTGTACTACATGGTAACATCAACAACACCAACCGATCCGATACCAGTTCAGTTAACAACACCAACCGATCCGATACCAGTTCAGTTAACAACACCAACCGATCCGATATCAGTTCAGTTAGCAACAACTAAAACTGATTGCAAAATTCTAGTTGAAAAAATTGTAAAAACTAAAGATAATAGAGTTTTTGTTAAATGGCTTGGTTTCCCATCAAGTCACAATTCTTGGATAAATAAAACAAATTTATTATAACCTTAAAAATGTTTATTTTTTTCTTTTATTAATATTATATTTGGATTAGATATAAGTACATATGAATCATTCAAATTATTATGATATTAATGTTAAAGTAAAAATTCACTTTTTAATGTTTGTTTAATTTTAGGTAAATTTAATACAGTATATTCACTTTTGAATGTAGTATCTTCTATAGTCATTTCTTCAACTTCTCCATTACTTAGAATTCTTTCTTTTAAGATATCACGATATTCGATACATTGTATTCTAATTGTTCTTTTCTGAAAATTGCTATCGTATGAACATCTTACATGAATTTGTATTTCACCCTCTTCAAGTATAAAATGTCTATAAAAAATTTCTTTGCTGTTAATTACACCACCAATATCACTTTCTTTTCTAATTAAATCCATCTTAAAAGCTTCAATTGCTTCTTCTACTGTAACATATTGAGGAGCTGAATCAGCTTCATCTGAAATACTTCGCTCTGTAATATTTTTTTCTATTGGTAAACTTGTTGTTGTTGTTGTTGTTGCTGCTTCAGGATTTTTACTATATTTTATAAAATCTAATGAGAGTCCGACCTTAATTGTATCATTGTTTGGTCCGATGATATCAAAATTAATATATCCATGTTTCTCTTCATTTAAATAAAAACGAGTAGGAGCTGATTTGTATATATTAAATTGTATTAGATACAAAATACTAATTAATATGATCTTCATATTGTTTTTTTTTGTTTTTGAGAGATATGAATATCTTTGCAAACGTACACTTCAAAGGTTTGGTTTATTATGAGGTTTTTTATTATGCTACCTGTTATTATATATTCGAAAATTGATAAGTTTAGTTCTCTTTAGGAATCATACTGAACTTTTATTTAATTATAATTGTAATGATATTTTAGTTTCTCAATCACTTGATATACGTATAGAAGCGTTTCAAAATGATGTTCATGCATTTCCTTAGAAACATCTGTCATATTCAATTTCTCAGTTTGAATCATCACAAGCTCATTTTTTAATTTTCTTAATAATTGTACACGATCAGTTTTATTATTCTTATCATATTTATCAGCTAATTGAGAGAGGAATTTAATACCCTCATCAAGTCTATCTTTCAACAAAGATCTTTTCTCTATAATTTTATTATTCTCTGCAACTTTCTTGTTTATATTTAATTTTAAAGATTCTAAAGCTGCATCAGCATTCACACTTCCCTCTTTTTCTGTTGGTAATATATCCATTATAAGTTTATTTATATTTTCCCAGTCATCCTCTTCAATAAAAGGACAATCTGTGGGAAAATGGTTTGGAATGTATCTGTTGTGACTCATATTTTCTGGAAATAAAATATCACCCTTTATAGCTATATCCCCACCATTTACTTCAAGTTTTATGTGCTGCCAATCTAAAACATCTATTTTATTGTTCGAAATATTTGTAATTGCTTCACCATTTCTTATCCTAAGTAGTAGAACCTTTTCACCACCTTCAGGAGTCAGAAACACCTCTAAACTATCATGAAATATTTTATAGTTTATTATAGAAAATGATTTCCATTTTCTCGTACAAGTACAATATTTATATCCGTGTTGAATATTCTCCACCCAAAACATTATGTTAAATACACTCTACGAGTTATAAATTTATAATGTTTTTATCTTAACCATACCCTCATATTTATACTATTTTTAAAAAAATTCTTCTGCAGACGACTCAGACTAGATTCGATACTTAACCTTCATATTTTGAGTATTATCACAGAGAAGCGGCTTAACCAATTCATCTACAGAAGAATTTATTTATTATTTATTAAATTTATATTTTATTTAAATTCTATACCATAACATAATTATATGATTCATATATATTAACATCACCTCTAAAGCTATACTCAGAATTTTCTTCATTCACATTTAATATCAACCGAATTTTATCTATGGAATCCCCTTGACGTCACACAAAAATTTATTTAAAAATTTGAAAATAAATCATACTTTCTAAATACAGAGTTTTAACATTCTTATCAGTCAAATTACAAGAATATTATTCTAACTGATAAGAACCTTTAAAATTTTTAAAACCGCAAGTTTTCATTTTTGCAATTTTTAAAATCGTACAATTTGGTAGGGTACTCTACTCAAAATTTCTATTATGTTGCGTGAACATACATTACAAACCCTAATTATCCAACATTAAAACAAGAAAAACAGCAAAACAAAAATTTTAAATTTTAAATTTTATTCTCTTATCATCAAACCACAAACATTTATTTCTACTATAGGATACTTTAATAATTTCATAACACTATCCAAGGTCGCTGATACATGTTCCCAACAACAAGAACTTCGGCGGGGGTTCACAGCTTCAGAACTTCGGCGGCAGCTTCAGAACTTCGGAGCAGCTTCAAAACTTCGGCGCCAGCTTCAGAACTTCGGCGTGGTTCACAACTTGGGAACTTCGACTTGGGTGCGGCGGCGGGGTTCTTGGACAGCTAATTAGTACAACTTTGGCAGCAGCAGCTCTGTACAACCTCAACGGTTACTAATATAAATAACTTCGGCGCAGGGGACCAACTTTCAACTCGAACGTATCTTTGGAACTTCGACATACAACTTTGGAACTTCGGCGGACAACTTTTGGATCTTCGGCAAGGTCGCCAGCTTCGGGGTTTTTCGGGACCAACTTTGGAACTTCGGTGGATAACTTCGGTGGTATAGCTTCGGGTTCTACCAACAACTTCGGCAAGCTACCTGCTACCAACAACTTCGGCAAGCTACCTGCTACCAACAACTTCGGCAAGCTACCTGCTACCAACAAGCAACCTGCTACCAACAACTTCGACACCACCTAACAGCTTCGGCGCTCAACTTTGGAACTTGGGCGGGGCTTCGGCCACCTGACAGCTTCATATTACCACCTAAAATTTTACTTCGGCGAGGTTAACAGCTTCGGCGGGGTGGACAACTTCGGCGGGGTTGATAGCTTCAGATTAATCGAACCAAATTTCTATTCCATAATACCACTCCAAAAATTTATATTCCATAATACCACGTCAAAAGTGCATCTCTACCTTGAGATACAAAGTTCAAATGAGGTCAAATTGGGTTAGAACTCTCTTGACCTTGGGTTAGAACTCTCTTAGCTATACTACTCAAGGATTACACTTATTCCAAATGATCTTCCTTTTCACTTCAAGAGGCTGCAATTTCCAATTAGACTTGCGTCTCCATTACGATAAGCAAGGCCCAGGGACAGTTTATTAAGTATTACGGTATGGATTTAAGATCGCCATGCTTCTCCCATGGCCAACTTTATGTTTCTTGCTCAAGGGTTCACCCAATAATTTATTCTTGCTCCTGAACGCGAAACTAAAAACGTTGTTTATAACCAAGTTTTATATTGAGAAAATTATTTAATCACCCGTCAATTTAATTAGTTTATTATTTTGTATTTTTTCGTCTTTCCTTTTTTCTGTCCTTTTGGTTTCTCTTATTTGTATTTGTCTTTTTTGGATTTCTATCTTTTTTCTAAATTTTTGTTTTCTTTATAACATTTTGTACTTTTCTCTTTTGAACAATGAAAAAAACCTGCTATATGGATAAGAATTGATTAATTAAATTAAAAGTAACAAAAATTAAAATTTGAACTAATAACATCTAGCATAAGTTTATGTAGCATTAGTTTTATACTAACATATAGAAATAAGTACTTAATGTTTGAATATTATAAAAATGAAAATGTTTATTATTATTATTATAATTTCTTTATTATGCCTTAATTAAATTATACAGTTGAATTATTCAATTACCTTATTAAGAGCTTATACTAATGTATTTACACCTATGACAATAATTATGAACTATTCTATTTATAATATATTTTAATATATTTTTTTAAGGGAAAATGGCAAGCAAAACCTTTTTGATCAATTTTTTTTTAACATAAAACTTAAAAACTAACTTAAACATAAAAATTTATTACTAAAAGCTTAATCTACAATCGCTCTTACTAGCGGATTTTCTGAATTTAGACAACTTTCTAGAAAGGCAGGGAATATCTTATCTATTTGTTCGAAAACAGTGTTTACATTTGCTATGTTATGCAATCTGTTGGTAGAAAAGGAAAAAAGTTTATCCAAGATTAATTTTAAAATCGCATTTTGCTTTCTTTGTAGCAGATTTAAGTTTGTTTTAGCAGCATTTTTCCATACGGGAAAACCGTACAAAAGAATGCTGCGAAAGATTGCTTTAAATATTAATAGTTTGTTTTCTACCGTCAAGCTGGATTTTTTATTAATAATTGGGTCTAACATTTTTATGTATAAATCGATTTTACTAACGGTTTTAGTTATATGTGTTTTGAAAAGCAATTTTTTGTCCAAATGTATACCGAGATATTTAATATCCTCTCTTTCCCATATTATTTCGGTATTATTTAATAATAAGTTTCTGTTAGGCAAGAAACAAGATTTCCTTCTTTTTGTAAAGAAAATCGATTTCGTTTTTCGCCATTGATTTTGATTTTCCATTTGTAATAAAATTCTTGAATTTTTTGAAACCATTTTCAAGATTATTTATTATTTCGTTTGGACATTTGGAAGATGATAATAAGGCGGTATCATCCGCATATAAACTTGTACAGCAATTTTGAGGGCTCGGTAAATCTGCTATGAAAAGGTTATATAAAATGGGAGAAAGTGATTAACCTTGTTGTATTCCTGCTGTGATATTTGTTTTGTTGGACTGTGTCAGTCCGATTTTAACTGAAAAAAAAACGATCGTGAAGAAAACTTTGAATTAACTTAACAAGGTAAACTGGAAATTCGTAATTAATCATTTTGTGAATGAGACCTTGATGCCATACTGAGTCGAATGCTTTTTCGACATCAAGTGTAATCAAGCCCACTGATTTTTTGTTATTTAGATTACTTCTAACGATATTTTTGATTCTACAAACTTGATGTGTGCTGGAATGTTTATTTCTAAATCCGAATTGTTCGTTCGGCAGAATATTCTTGTCCAGCAAGAAATTTACTAACCGAGTTTTTATAATTTTTTCAAAAATTTTTCCTAAGGAATTGAGTAAGCTTGACGATAGTTTTCAATTAATGCTGGGTCTTTTCCTTGCTTAGGAATACATGTAACTAAGGCTATTTTCCATATTTCTGGAAAATAGTTTAGTTCCATGCACTTATTAAAAATTTTACTTAATATTTTATAGCTTGTCTTTGACAAGTTTTTAAGTACAATATTGGGTATTTTGTACTGACCGGGAGCTTTTTTAATTTTTATCTGCTTAATTATGGTAGTAATTTCTTTTAAAGAAGTAAATTCAAGATGGTTAGTTGTTTGATGTTGTAGATTTTCAACTGAATCGTTAACCATATTAATGGTTATTGTGTCGCTATAGGTATTAGTCAGAGAATTTTGATTTGCAAAATAAACTATTTTATTTATTGTAGGCTTTCATGGAAATATTCGACAGCCTCTCTGGCTTGTTGCACATTCGAAATGTTGGTAAAGTTAAATTTCTTCAAAGATGTGTTTAATGCCTTACCGAATTTTTGCCAGTTAGTTTTTTTATATAAAAATGTTTTCTGATTTTCTCTAATTTTTGTTGATTGATTGATATTAAATAATACCGGTAAATGATCAGAATTTAATTCATTTACAGAAATCGGATCAGTTAGATAGTTAGGAATATTTGAGAGAGTCAGATCCAATGTAGATGGGTTGGATCTAGCTGCTGCAGGTATGTAGTTAGGGGTAGACGGAAATAATAATGTATAGTTGCTATGGCATAACTTTTGGTTTAAAATTTTACCCCATATATTATTTTTTAAGCATTTCCAAGATACATGTCTGCAATTAAAATCGCCCGCAATAATATATTTTTTATTAAGTTTGTTAAACAGGTCTAAGTCGTGCTTAAAATATTGTAATTTTTCTTTACTGCTGTTCCCACCCTCAAAATAAGCGCCAGTTATAAATATTTCAGATGATTGCGTTTGAATTTTGATAGTTATTGTTTCGAAAATTTTTGTTTTAAAATTAGGTGACAATTCGTGTTTAATACTTTTTTTAATTAGAATTGCAATTCCACCTGCCTTTCTAGAAATTCTGTTACATAGATATATGTTATATAGTGTGTCGTTAAAAGATTTTTTAAGATCTTTAAGCCATGCTTCGGTAACTATGCCTACGTCTATATCATATTTTCTTAGAATATTTAAAAATTCAGTTTTTTTGTTATAAATGCTTCTTGCATTCCAATACAATATTTTTACATTATTAGGATTACTTAACATTACTATATAAATATTTAATGGTTAGTTCTGCTAATACGTTAAACTGTTCTATTTTTGTATGACAGTTTTGTAATCCAGTTATTAATTCTTGAGATAATGAGAGGAACTCGCTATACGAGAATAAATTCTCATTATCCGAAATGTTAGTTTTACAGTTTACACTACTGGTGTTAGTTTGATTAATATTATTGTTACTTATACTATTGTTATAATTAGTATTATTTAAATATTGCCTCGTGGTACTTGCATATGTATGTTTAATATTACCGCTACTGTTGGTTGTACTGATGTTAGAGTTGTTTTGATTTGATATACTAACATGATTTCTGGTTGAAGTATTTGCTAAGTAAGGAAATTGTCGTACATCATTTATATTAAATGTTAGAGTACGAGTGTGATTCTTGTTATGATGATGGTGTTTGCTATAATTTTTTTCTCTAATATTATCCATTATTTGGATGTATTTATTTCGCTCTGGGCATTCAATGAAATTGGTTCTGTGTTGTCCCTTACAACTAGCACATTTCAGTATTTGTTTGTCTTCCTGCTCCGTAAGTTCAGGACATTCTGAAGTTTTATGTGTTGCTGAACATAACCCACAAATTGTGTTGAGATGGCAATGTTGAGCCCCATGACCATAAGTTTGGCAATTGAAACATATGACATGTCCACGATGCCTTTGACTATAATACTGCCAACTCACAACTCGATGGAAAACAGCTTTGATTTTTCTGCGAATATCGTGTATTTTTATGGAGCCTTTTTTTAAGTACACAAGAAAGTTTTGCTGGTCAAAGTAACGCACTTTTTTTAACCTGCATAGGTTTAACATCAGTGACTTCAGCACCAAGATTTTTTAATTCAACTAGCAGTTCATCTTTTTTAATGGAGTTGTCAAGTCCGAACAATACAAATTTAGTTGGTTTCTCTGAACGTAAAGAGTGGGTAAAAAATTTCCATTTTTGATTTTCTGTGTTGTTGTTGTAATCAACCAAAGCTTTATATATTATATTAAACTCATCCATAGTTTCTGTAATAATTTTAGTACCAATACTGCAATTTTTAATGGAGTATTTATTAATTTTTAGTGACATCATATGCTGACGAATTTCTGGATTTCTTTTCCCGACAATGTTGATTGGTGGAGGCTTTGCTGATGACACCTTGGTGGGAACATCTTCCAAATTTTCATCTTCGATTTGCTGACTTAAGGGAGCAAATCTGTTTACATAGCTATCATCCATTTTATGAAGTTTTTGATGACGTTCGTCGTCGTCATCAGACAAACAGTTAAAATTTCTTTTGCTTCTAATTGTGTATAATAATAATTATTGAAAATAGTGTTTAATAAAAATAAAAAAAATTTTTTTTTTTTTTTGTTTGCTTATAAATCTCAGATATGTTGATAATCTCAGTAGTATCAAGAGACTGAAAATGTTTATTATTAATACCTAAAAAAAGATTTATCTTGTATATAAAGAATGATGTTTGTATGCATGTATGTATGTATGTATGTATGTTTGTGTCAGAACTCCTCCGAGACTCATGGACCAATTTCAACCAAATTTTACAGGATGGTTTTTTGTTACTTGGAATCGAACCCGTGATATGTTCTTTTCCAAAATTCTGACTGGTTCCGGAAGCTGCCATACAACTCCTAGCACCCAACGAGCATATTTCAAAAACAAAAGGTGCTACAGAGCTGAAAATTTGTACACGGGTACTCTCTCAAAAATAAACAAATACGGATCTTACCGTTTTTCAAAATTTTGATTGGTTCGGGTAGCTGTCATACAACTCCGAGCTCCCGCCAAAAATATTTCAAAAACTAAAGGTGCTACAGAGCTGAAAATTTGCACCCCAAAAATAAACAAATATGTCTTTCACATTTTTTCAAAATTTTGACTGGTTCCGGTACCTGCGATACAACTCCTAGCACCTGACAAAAATATATCAAAAACCAAAGGTGCTAGAGAGCTGAAAATTTGCACACAGGTACTCTCTCAAAAATAAACAAATATGCCTTTCACATTTTTTCGAAACTTTGACTGGTTTGGGTAGCTGTCATACAACTCCGAACTCCTCAGGTACCTCAAACTTTCTAATAAGAAAAGTGGTTTTCATTGCAGCCCAACATATGTGTATTAAATTGGAGCCAAATCGGTCCAGTTTCTGAGATATGAATTTACGTTCAAAAGAGCTCTGGCGGAAAGCAGGTCAGGAAAGTTTTGTAATCGGGATCCAAGGTGTGTTAAAAGTATCAAGTCCCTAACTCAACAGGAATTGGGTCTAAAATAATATATGTATATAGCTACATACCTAAATAACAATAATATGTATTGAAATAAGTATGTAGTTAAACATACAATAATAGAGTCAATGATAGAATGACAGAATCTTGAAAAAAATTCTAAAAATAATAGAAATCTTCTTATATATAAAGAAGGATGTTTGTATGTTTGTATGTATGTATGTATGTTTGTGTCAGGACTCCTCCGAGACGCATGAACCAATTTCATAAAAATTTTACAGGACGGTTTTTTAGTACTTGAAGTCGAACCCGTGATATGTTGTTTTCCAAAATTCTGGCTGGTTCGGGTTACTGTCATACAACTCCGAGCACCTGACAAAAATATTTCAAAAACAAAAGGCGCTACGGAGCTGAAAATTTGAACACAGGTACTCTCTAAAAAAAAAACAGATATGCCTTTCATATTTTTTCCAAATTGTGACTGGTTCGGTTACCTGTCATACAATTCCGAGTACCCACCAAAAATATTTCAAAAACCAAAGGCGCTAGAGAGGTGAATATTTGCACACAGGTATACTCTTCCAAAAATAAACAAATATGACTTTCACATTTTTTCGAAATATTGACTGATTCGGGTAGATGTCATATAACTCCGAGCTCCGCAGGTCCCTCAAATTTTCTAATAAGAAAAATAGTTTTCATTGGAACCCAACATATGTGTATTAAATTGGAACCAAATCGGTCCGGTAAATTCGAGATATGAATTTACGTTCAAAAGAGCTCTGGCGGAAAGCAGGTCAACAAATTTGGCAGAAACTGCTGTAATCGGGATCCAAGGTGAATTTAAAATGTCAAGTCCCTAAATTAACAGGAAGTGGGTCTAAAATGCCTGAAATTTAGATGTTATGCAGACCATATAGAATTTTCTAATGGAGCTGAATTTAGCTTATTTATTTTACCATTTTTAGTGCAGTTAATGTTGGTACGAAATATTGGTGACAGCCATTCAAAAAGCAAGTTTTAATTTTTTTTTATATTATTATTTTTAGAGAGGAAGAGAAAAAGAGGTGAAGCAAACAGCAAAACAAAATTCTCATTTTTATTTATTTCTATCTTTCAATGAAATAAAATAAAGACAAAATTTTTTTTTTAGAAATATTTGCAATTTAGCCGAAGTTTTTACCGAATCTCTTAATGAAATCATATCAAAACTTCATAGAATTTCGCAACGGAAGAACAAACGATGAATTGATGCGATATCAGTAAGGAAGAGACAGGAGCACTAACGAGGCAGTTTGGTGAATCCTGGGATTTCCGATTTACGAAAGACACCCTACTGTTGTTCATCTCAGCGTCCATTTAGAAAATGGTCAGAGAGCTTATTTCACATCAAATAGTGCATTAAGAGTGATAGATCAGCCACCAAATATGACCTTAACAGCATTTTCTATACTGTGTGAGCAGGATCCTTTTGCAAGGACTTTGTTTTATCCTGAGATACCTCAATATTATACATGAAATGCATCAAGGAAAGTTTTCTGCAGAAGAAAAGTCGGACAGCCCCCCCGGATATGATGTGATCAAGATCTTGAGTAGAGTATATACTGTTCTGCCAAATTCCGGCGTTCGATGCTCGAAATCATGTTTGGTCCGGACATATTGAATAACGCATTCATTATTCTTGAAGATAAATGTGTGGCTATGATCGATAAAAAATACCACTTCTAAATCAAGATCAGAAAAAAGCATACAAAATTATAATGGATCAGGTAGAGGAACAACAAAGTGGTATCATTTTTCTTGATGCTTCGGGAGCACAGGTAAAACATATTTAACCAACCTAATTCTAGCCGAAATCAGGGCTCGAGGAGAAGTCGCCCTTGCCATTGCATCTTCAGGAATCGCGACAACGTTGATGGAAGGAGGAAGAACAGCCTATTCCGCACTTAAGTTGCCACTAGACATCTCCAGACAGGAAAATTCTACCTGCAACATTAGTAAAACAAATGGTCGTGCGCAAGTGCTCCAGACATGCAAAATTATCGTATGGGATGAATGTACCATGACTCACAAGAAAGCTCTCGAAGCCTTTGACGTGACTTTGAGAGATCTGAGAGGAAATAATAACCTTATGGGAGGAGTTCTGGTACTCCTGTGTGGAGACTTCCGTCAAAATTTACCCGTCATCCCAAAGTCAACACCAGCCGATGAAATTTACGAATGTTTAAAACATTCATCTTTGTGGAGACATGTACGAAAGATAAGTTTGAAACAAAACATGAGAGTACATCTGGGAGATGACAGTACTCTTATTTTCATCCCAAGGATACCACTTATTCCAAATGATCTTCCTTTTCACTTCAAGAGGCTGCAATTTCCAATTAGACTTGCGTCTCCATTACGATAAGCAAGGCACAGGGACAGTTTATTAAGTTTAAAAATTTTAAAAATTTTAATTATTTATTTATTTATCTTTTTTTTTTTTTTTTTTTTTTTTTGTTTGTTGTGTTGTTTTTCATTTTTGGATTACTTCTGTCAATTTTAATTTATTTACCTTCTCTCTTGTAAATTGTTCTCTATAATGTTTAAGATAGATTTTTGTAACATCCGCGGTCTATCAACGAATTTCCATTCCGTCGAAAGCCATCTACGGCTTCAAAATCCAGCAATTTTAGCACTAAGTAAAACACAAGTTGTGAATAATGATATTAATTTTAATATCAATAATTATTCGCTTGTGCCACTTTTTATACCCCATAGAGGGATTGCTTTGTATATACGAAATGATGTAGCTTATAAGACACTTCAAAATTTTGAGTGCTCCAACCCAATTTATCAATATAATTGGATGAAAATACACGTCGATAAGCGCATCATTCACTTCTGTTTTATTTACAGATCGCCTCAAGCGAACCAGCTAGAAACTGATATGCTTATAGAAAGTCTATCTAATCAGATAAACTCAGTTCTGGAAACCACTCCCGAATCTGAGATTGTTTTGGCGGGAGACTTTAATATTCATAACAGGGACTGGCTTCACTTTTCTAGTCACAACAGTCCCGAAGGCAAACAAGTTGAACTTTTTTCCAACTTTTTCAACCTTTCTCAACTTGTCAAAAGCCCTACGAGGATACCAGACCGACGCGACCAGAACGGACATCTCCTGGATTTATTCCTAACTACCCATCCAGAGAAATATTCAATATCTGTTAACTCTCCGCTAGGTGGTTCCGACCACTGTCTTGTAAGCACAAGCTTCGAAGTAGGCACAACAACCAGTTCTTCTAAGTCTCCCAAAAGACTAGTCTGGCATTATCACCAAGCTGACTGGGAAGGCTTCAACAACTTTTTAAATGCATCGAACTGGTCGTTGTGTTTCCAATATAAAAATGTCAATTTTGCTGCAGAGGTGATTACCAAAAGGATTCTATTAGGAATGAAAACCTTCATTCCAAATAGCCTTAAAAGTATAAAACGAAATCCCTCAGCTTGGTTTAATGATATCTGCAGCAAAGCTCTGAAGTCCAAAGAAGAAGCCTATAAAAAATACAAGAATAATAAAACTGTCAGCACATATGAGAGTTATAAAGTGGTTAGGAATAAATGTAAAAAAATTATCAATCAGCAAAAATTCCTGCACAACCAAAGGTTGAGACGAGAAATCTTTAATCTCCCTAACAACAGCAGGTCCTTCTGGACGTTTGCTAAAAGCGTTGGGCAAAATTTTTGCCAATCTTCATTTCCACCTATGATTGATAATAGTACAATTATATCAGATTCTGTTGGAAAAGCTAACCTTTTTGCAAAATTATTTGCAGCCAATTCCACACTCCCTAATACAGCCCAAGTTCCGCCAACAATCCCTGTTGTTAATTCTTCGCTTGGAAGGATATACTTCAGAACAAGAGCTGTAGTAAAAGTCTTGAAGAATCTTGATATAAAAAAATCTACCGGTCCCGATGGTATACCTGCGATTGTGCTGCGACACATTGCCCTCGCCGTTTCTAAACCTCTGCGCAACTTATTCTATTTGTCCTTTTCTTCAGGAACTTACCCGTCCAATTGGAAAGTTGCCCAAGTTTATCCTATTCCTAAAAAAGGTGACAAAAGCAATCCTTCGAACTATAGGCCCATAGCTATTACTTCCATTATTTCCAAAACGATGGAAATCTTAGTCAATCAAAAGTTGAAGAAATATCTTGATAGTAGAGGTATAATTCATGATAGTCAATACGGCTTTCGAGCTCAGCGTTCCACCGGTGATCTCATGACATGCCTCTGCGAAAAGCTTAACACCAGTCTTCATCAATCTGGTGAAGCTGCTGTTGTAGCTCTGGATATATCTAAGGCTTTTGATCGAGTCTGGCATTCTGCTCTTATAGCAAAATGCAATGCTGTAGGCCTCGGTCCAACCTTTTCTAAATGGATTGAAAGCTTTCTCCTAAATCGATCTATCATAGTTTCAGTTGACGGTAGTTTTTCCGACCAACTTCAAATCAATGCTGGTGTTCCACAAGGCTCCGTCCTTTCACCCACCCTATTTCTCATTTTCATTAATGACCTTCTCAAATTAACTTTCAATCCAATCCATAGTTTTGCTGATGACAGCACTCTAGTAGCATCATATGATTTTCTTAAAACAAATAATGCTACAACTTCAGCAGTCAACTCCAAAAGAACAATGATGGCTGGTGCACTCAATCACGACCTAGCCAAAATTGTCGACTGGGGTAGAGCAAACAGAGTCGAGTTTAACACTTCAAAAACTCAAAGCTGTCTTGTTAGTAACAAGCTAACAACATTCGAACCAATTCTCCGACTTCAAAATGAAGTTATTCAGCGACTCAAAGACTTGAACATTCTCGGGATGCGAGTGAATCAAAATATGCACTGGAATGAGCATATTTTCGATATTGCGAAAAGCGCCGCCAAATGTTTGGGCTTTTTAAGTCGCTGCAAAGCTTATTTTTCATCTCCAGACCTCTTAAAAATCTATAAAGCATATATACGACCCAAGCTCGAGTATAACTCACATTTATGGGCAGGTGCACCAAAAGCTGCTTTAAATTTTTTGGACAAAGTTCAAAACCGCGCCATTCGTCTTATAGGCGACATAAATGTGACCTCATCCCTTATACCACTTGGTCATCGTCGTATTGTTGGAGCACTTTCTCTATTTTATAGATATCTACTTGGTGTTGGCACTTGTTCCGAGGAACTAAAGTCACTTCTTCCTCCTCTCAAGCAATTCTGTCGCATAACACGAGAGGCATCAAGTGCACACCCTTTCACAGTGGAAATTCCGAGATGGTTTAAGTCCGGCTATGGAAATTCTTTTATAGTAAGAACATCTCGATTGTGGAATCGAGTCCCAATCGAAGCATTCCCAATTAGAGAAGGATTTTTTATTTATGATTTACAGAAATTTAAGACGAATATTAACAACATTGTTCGCTCTTTCCCACAAAACTATTCTTCTTCCTTTTTCTTTCCTTTCCTTTAGCTATCCTTTCCTTTTTCAAATGGTCAACGGTACGCAAGTACTAAAAGGTTCAAAACCTAAGTTTTGGCTATAATATAAAAAAAAAAAAAAAAAAAAAAAAAAAAAGTATTACGGTATGGATTTAAGATCGCCATGCTTCTCCCATGGCCAACTTTATGTTTCTTGCTCAAGGGTTCACCCAATAATTTATTCTTGCTCCTGAACGCGAAACTAAAAACGTTGTTTATAACCAAGTTTTATATTGAGAAAATTATTTAATCACCCGTCAATTTAATTAGTTTATTATTTTGTATTTTTTCGTCTTTCCTTTTTTCTGTCCTTTTGGTTTCTCTTATTTGTATTTGTCTTTTTTGGATTTCTATCTTTTTTCTAAATTTTTGTTTTCTTTATAACATTTTGTACTTTTCTCTTTTGAACAATGAAAAAAACCTGCTATATGGATAAGAATTGATTAATTAAATTAAAAGTAACAAAAATTAAAATTTGAACTAATAACATCTAGCATAAGTTTATGTAGCATTAGTTTTATACTAACATATAGAAATAAGTACTTAATGTTTGAATATTATAAAAATGAAAATGTTTATTATTATTATTATAATTTCTTTATTATGCCTTAATTAAATTATACAGTTGAATTATTCAATTACCTTATTAAGAGCTTATACTAATGTATTTACACCTATGACAATAATTATGAACTATTCTATTTATAATATATTTTAATATATTTTTTTAAGGGAAAATGGCAAGCAAAACCTTTTTGATCAATTTTGTTTTAACATAAAACTTAAAAACTAACTTAAACATAAAAATTTATTACTAAAAGCTTAATCTACAATCGCTCTTACTAGCGGATTTTCTGAATTTAGACAACTTTCTAGAAAGGCAGGGAATATCTTATCTATTTGTTCGAAAACAGTGTTAACATTTGCTATGTTATGCAATCTGTTGGTAGAAAAGGAAAAAAGTTTACCCAAGATTAATTTTAAAATCGCATTTTGCTTTCTTTGTAGCAGATTTAAGTTTGTTTTAGCAGCATTTTTCCATACGGGAAAACCGTACAAAAGAATGCTGCGAAAGATTGCTTTAAATATTAATAGTTTGTTTTCTACCGTCAAGCTGGATTTTTTATTAATAATTGGGTCTAACATTTTTATGTATAAATCGATTTTACTAACGGTTTTAGTTATATGTGTTTTGAAAAGCAATTTTTTGTCCAAATGTATACCGAGATATTTAATATCCTCTCTTTCCCATATTATTTCGGTATTATTTAATAATAAGTTTCTGTTAGGCAAGAAACAAGATTTCCTTCTTTTTGTAAAGAAAATCGATTTCGTTTTTCGCCATTGATTTTGATTTTCCATTTGTAATAAAATTCTTGAATTTTTTGAAACCATTTTCAAGATTATTTATTATTTCGTTTGGACATTTGGAAGATGATAATAAGGCGGTATCATCCGCATATAAACTTGTACAGCAATTTTGAGGGCTCGGTAAATATGCTATGAAAAGGTTATATAAAATGGGAGAAAGTGATTAACCTTGTTGTATTCCTGCTGTGATATTTGTTTTGTTGGACTGTGTCAGTCCGATTTTAACTGAAAAAAAAACGATCGTGAAGAAAACTTTGAATTAACTTAACAAGGTAAACTGGAAATTCGTAATTAATCATTTTGTGAATGAGACCTTGATGCCATACTGAGTCGAATGCTTTTTCGACATCAAGTGTAATCAAGCCCACTGATTTTTTGTTATTTAGATTACTTCTAACGATATTTTTGATTCTACAAACTTGATGTGTGCTGGAATGTTTATTTCTAAATCCGAATTGTTCGTTCGGCAGAATATTCTTGTCCAGCAAGAAATTTACTAACCGAGTTTTTATAATTTTTTCAAAAATTTTTCCTAAGGAATTGAGTAAGCTTGACGATAGTTTTCAATTAATGCTGGGTCTTTTCCTTGCTTAGGAATACATGTAACTAAGGCTATTTTCCATATTTCTGGAAAATAGTTTAGTTCCATGCACTTATTAAAAATTTTACTTAATATTTTATAGCTTGTCTTTGACAAGTTTTTAAGTACAATATTGGGTATTTTGTACTGACCGGGAGCTTTTTTAATTTTTATCTGCTTAATTATGGTAGTAATTTCTTTTAAAGAAGTAAATTCAAGATGGTTAGTTGTTTGATGTTGTAGATTTTCAACTGAATCGTTAACCATATTAATGGTTATTGTGTCGCTATAGGTATTAGTCAGAGAATTTTGATTTGCAAAATAAACTATTTTATTTATTGTAGGCTTTCATGGAAATATTCGACAGCCTCTCTGGCTTGTTGCACATTCGAAATGTTGGTAAAGTTAAATTTCTTCAAAGATGTGTTTAATGCCTTACCGAATTTTTGCCAGTTAGTTTTTTTATATAAAAATGTTTTCTGATTTTCTCTAATTTTTGTTGATTGATTGATATTAAATAATACCGGTAAATGATCAGAATTTAATTCATTTACAGAAATCGGATCAGTTAGATAGTTAGGAATATTTGAGAGAGTCAGATCCAATGTAGATGGGTTGGATCTAGCTGCTGCAGGTATGTAGTTAGGGGTAGACGGAAATAATAATGTATAGTTGCTATGGCATAACTTTTGGTTTAAAATTTTACCCCATATATTATTTTTTAAGCATTTCCAAGATACATGTCTGCAATTAAAATCGCCCGCAATAATATATTTTTTATTAAGTTTGTTAAACAGGTCTAAGTCGTGCTTAAAATATTGTAATTTTTCTTTACTGCTGTTCCCACCCTCAAAATAAGCGCCAGTTATAAATATTTCAGATGATTGCGTTTGAATTTTGATAGTTATTGTTTCGAAAATTTTTGTTTTAAAATTAGGTGACAATTCGTGTTTAATACTTTTTTTAATTAGAATTGCAATTCCACCTGCCTTTCTAGAAATTCTGTTACATAGATATATGTTATATAGTGTGTCGTTAAAAGATTTTTTAAGATCTTTAAGCCATGCTTCGGTAACTATGCCTACGTCTATATCATATTTTCTTAGAATATTTAAAAATTCAGTTTTTTTGTTATAAATGCTTCTTGCATTCCAATACAATATTTTTACATTATTAGGATTACTTAACATTACTATATAAATATTTAATGGTTAGTTCTGCTAATACGTTAAACTGTTCTATTTTTGTATGACAGTTTTGTAATCCAGTTATTAATTCTTGAGATAATGAGAGGAACTCGCTATACGAGAATAAATTCTCATTATCCGAAATGTTAGTTTTACAGTTTACACTACTGGTGTTAGTTTGATTAATATTATTGTTACTTATACTATTGTTATAATTAGTATTATTTAAATATTGCCTCGTGGTACTTGCATATGTATGTTTAATATTACCGCTACTGTTGGTTGTACTGATGTTAGAGTTGTTTTGATTTGATATACTAACATGATTTCTGGTTGAAGTATTTGCTAAGTAAGGAAATTGTCGTACATCATTTATATTAAATGTTAGTGTACGAGCAGAAATTATATATACATAGATAGTTCATTTCGAACAAGTTTTGTTAGACGTTTTCAATATGACGAGAACACCCCAAAGAATAATTTTGCTCATACTATGAGAAAAAAAAAAAAAAAACAATTTTAAATTCTCTCATCTCTGAAATCATCATCTCGCTTTGTATTTTTTATTTTTAATTTTAATTGAGTGCCAGACAGTGAATGAAATGGATGTGTGTCGGGTGATAACTTGTAATAAGGAAATTATATTATATACATACATTAAACATTACAGATGTATGTATGTGCTTAGGATATATTATTATGTTATATTTATATAGCAATAGCATACTTATGAGTTTTTTTTTTCTTTGCTTTGCTTGCTACCTGTAAAATAAAGATTGATTATGATGATTAGATTTACCATTTAAAGAAAATAAAATTTCGGAAAATAAATTTTTAAATTTTTTATATATTTTTAGTAAAGGGAAAAAGCCGAATTGAAGTGTGAATATAAGCAAACAACATAATTTCAAATCAATTCGGCGTAAAAAACCCTTTTTAAAAAAAAAATAATTCATATTTCATTTTATATATATATGTATATAGAAAAAAAAAATAATAACTTATTTACAAATTCAAATTTCAAAAAAATTACAAAACATAAAATTTAACAAAAATAAAAATTAACGAATAATAACATTAACAATTAAAGAAAATAAAATTTGATATTTATGATAACCATCTATGCATGTACATATT
Source organism: Argyra leucocephala (assembly GCA_963942445.1). Taxonomy (NCBI): domain Eukaryota; kingdom Metazoa; phylum Arthropoda; class Insecta; order Diptera; family Dolichopodidae; genus Argyra; species Argyra leucocephala. The sequence continues at coordinate 3,133,163 of OZ012682.1, forward strand.
ATATCACAATTCAGTATTCACTCACAGCATGGCATTGGTTCACATGAAAAAAATAAACAAATTAATAACAAAAAATCAAATACCTACTTATTAAAAAATGCAAATTGTTAGTATGAATATTTGTTAGTTCTTAATTAACTTTGAATAATATTTAGTTTATTATTTTCGGTTTTTTTTCTTTTTTCTCTTTTACCAATAGCTTCTATACTTAATAATTTTTCACACAACCACTTTGTTTCTTTTCTTAATAAAAGCAGAATTAAAAATTCTAGAAACTTTAATTTATGAGGCAAGCATTCGTTTTTTTCACAAAACCATTTCGAATATTTAATGGATTTATTTGTTTCATCCAAACAATATGAGATAATATTTTTAAGTAAATGCTTTTTATAGTAATTTTGTGCAAAATAATTATCAAATATTTGAATATGAAATTGTATAATTTCAAAAATTTCTTCTGTTGGAGCTTTTAAGTGAAACATTTCTAAATCACTTTTATAATTTTTTTGATAAATAAATTGCTCCGAGTCTAATGATAAGAAATCATCAGATTTTTTTAAAAATAAAATTTTACATTTATCACAACTAATCCTTTTCATTAATTTAAAAATAACATAACCGCATATGTATCTCTCTGCATTGGATGAAATAATATTTTTTGTCATCAAAACATTATTCGTATTGGCTTCATCATAACCTATTATCATATTTGTGATTTCATCATCAGTTTCATCAAAAGTTTCATCAACATTTGATTCGGAATTATTATCTTCGACCGAATAATCTTTTAAATCTTGAGGTAGAAACTCTGCATCATCCTCCTCACAATTAGAGTTTTCAAATTTATGATTAATTAATTTAACTGACATTATTTTAGCCAATACGTTACTAAATTCCATTACAGATGGGTTATTATTGCAAATACAATTATTATATTAATACAAATTCAGCTGTTGATGAAGCACAAGGTTTTCTCGAAACAAATTTCCCAATTGAAATCATTGTTTTAATAGCAGCTGCAACAGAATTGCTAAAAATTTGACTTGCCAATCGAACATTCATCTTTTCAAATGAATTGGGAAATATGTGTTTTTTGGAAAGCTTCGGGCACATTCTTTTAGTATTTTTACTTTCATGTAAATATAGTGATTGAATAATTTTAAATGACACTTCACCATCAGTAGTTTTAAGGTCATATTTGAGCAGTGTATTTCGAAGTGACTTAATAAGATGTATCGGATCGAAAAGTGCGAACACTTTTTTTTCTATTCCCTTAAAATTATAAAAAAAATAAGGATTTTCTTTTGTAACACCTAATGTGCTAAAACATTTTCTGTTATTTGTGCCTTGGTCACATACTACTGCTCGGATATTAAGATTCAAATTGAAAGCGGTATCTAAATTTAAAAATAATAAATTTTGAATATCTGTACTACTAATTGGTTTATCGGTTGTGTAATAGCTTAGTACATACTTCCAATTATTTACTATGCCTCTTAATAGGAAAACACATATATATTTTGCAACATCTCCTGTTCGTTTGTATCCATAGTCTAAAAACCCTGTAATTTCATCCAATACGGGATTATAGCTCAAATTTTTTCTAATTGCTATTTCATCAAAAACTAACACTGCCTCTCTTGAAAGTTCATTCATGTGAGAAAAAATAACATTTAATTCATTAATGGTTTTTTTAATTTAGACCTATGGTTAAAAATTTAAGAGGAATCCACCTATTCAGGGAACTAAAATGAGGCAACTTAAGCTCTATTGAATTTCTTAAAAATTTGTATCCCTTTGGTGAATTGAAGTGCAAATTCAAAGCAATATTTTTTTCTTCCTCTGTCCAATTTTTTGTTGTCTTAAAATTCATTTCAAGAAAAGTTTTCGCATTACTTGGCAAATTTAACATTGTTACAGAATCTTTTTTTTGTTCGATCAGTTTCTCTTTTAATTTTCTATTTTGTGATTTCAAATACGTAATTTTCTTTTTCAAATTTAAATTTTTACGTTCAGTAATGTTAAAAGCTCTTCGCGAAGCAGTATACTTTTTATTATAATATGTTTCATTTTTCTGGAATTTCAGACAATGTTCACAGAAAACAGTGTTAGTTATAGCATCAGATGATTCTGAGCGAATATTTTCAATAGGCACAGATAAATAATTTAAATTTTCTTTTGTGTAAGTTTTTGGGATATTTTCTTTTCTGTTATTTTCTTCAAATACCAAAAACTCATTTAAATCAATTTTTACCCTTTCCGTTTTGTTTTGAAAAGGCTGAATACAAGAAGAACTTTCAGATAAATCAAAAATATTAAAATCTTTTGTTTGATTTTCTTTGTTATTTGTTCCTGTATCAGGTAAAAGTAAAGTAGGAATTGCATTTTTTTTAGCCTCATTTTTCCTAAATATTTTTTTTCAAAGTGGTTCTCGCATATTATTAGTCTTTTGTTAGTAATCTTTTCAACACTTACCTTGCATTTCGATATCCATCTACTGAACATAGCCTTATCTTTTGGAAACGTAAAAAATTTGCCATCAAACGTTCTTGGGCTATTCTTACAGGATATACAAATTATTCCCGACTTGCATTTATCCGAATTTAAATCTTTAAACATTTTATAGCGCACGCTTTTACACTTTCACTAGAAATTATACACTACACATAAGTATATAATTTCCTCCTTGACAGATTCATCAATTAAAAAAGCGCCAAAACTAAAACAATCACCTCAAAAATTCTCCCATAGTTTCTCATGTTCTTTTTTACTTATTTATTACAATGAAATGAGGGAGGATATATGAGCTTCAGCTTACTATATAATTTATGTACATATTTAAATTGTCTCAATCTATACATTATTATATTCTTACTCAATCCGTTCATATAAATTTTTTAAGAAAAAAAAAGTTATCATCGAACATGGAATAATATTTCTTCCTATTTCTTTTTCTATCAAAATAAAAATATGACTTGATTTTTTTCCTTTGATAAAATTACCAAACACCTTACCAAACAATTGCACATTCAATTTCACATCATATGCATAATTCTTTTTTTACTATTGTTATGATGATAAGACAAGAAATTATTATATCCATCTCTATAGTCTGTACGAAAATATTATATTTTGTTCTGGGGTGCTCTTGTCATATGAACGTAATATTTTTTTTATACATAACTATATACTTTAATATATATACATGCATATAAATATAATTACCCAAAAAGAAGAATTCTCAACGAATTTCTTAAATTATGGTATTTTTTGAAAAATAGAATTCTTCTTGAGATAATAATAAAATATTTATTATGCATGTATATGATCAATTTACTATGCATACATGTTTGTGTACATGAATGCTATTGCTATTTCGTAAATCGCAATGTACAAAGAAAAATAACAAAAATAAAGTTTTATTATTTCCAAGCAAAACATACCATCCGCTTATCTTCTTGATGATGTTTACTGCTTGAAAATAACTTTAAAATGAAATTTCAAGAGAAAGAGAGAACATTTAATTTTATTTAGAGAGAGCAGAATTTTGATTTTATTTCTCTGGGGTGCTGTCGATTTCAAAAATTTTTAAGAAAAGTGAATTGAACCTTTTATATGGGAATGAACTATCTATGTATACATAATTTCTGGTACGAGTGTGATTCTTGTTATGATGATGGTGTTTGCTATAATTTTTTTCTCTAATATTATCCATTATTTGGATGTATTTATTTCGCTCTGGGCATTCAATGAAATTGGTTCTGTGTTGTCCCTTACAACTAGCACATTTCAGTATTTGTTTGTCTTCCTGCTCCGTAAGTTCAGGACATTCTGAAGTTTTATGTGTTGCTGAACATAACCCACAAATTGTGTTGAGATGGCAATGTTGAGCCCCATGACCATAAGTTTGGCAATTGAAACATATGACATGTCCACGATGCCTTTGACTATAATACTGCCAACTCACAACTCGATGGAAAACAGCTTTGATTTTTCTGCGAATATCGTGTATTTTTATGGAGCCTTTTTTTAAGTACACAAGAAAGTTTTGCTGGTCAAAGTAACGCACTTTTTTTAACCTGCATAGGTTTAACATCAGTGACTTCAGCACCAAGATTTTTTAATTCAACTAGCAGTTCATCTTTTTTAATGGAGTTGTCAAGTCCGAACAATACAAATTTAGTTGGTTTCTCTGAACGTAAAGAGTGGGTAAAAAATTTCCATTTTTGATTTTCTGTGTTGTTGTTGTAATCAACCAAAGCTTTATATATTATATTAAACTCATCCATAGTTTCTGTAATAATTTTAGTACCAATACTGCAATTTTTAATGGAGTATTTATTAATTTTTAGTGACATCATATGCTGACGAATTTCTGGATTTCTTTTCCCGACAATGTTGATTGGTGGAGGCTTTGCTGATGACACCTTGGTGGGAACATCTTCCAAATTTTCATCTTCGATTTGCTGACTTAAGGGAGCAAATCTGTTTACATAGCTATCATCCATTTTATGAAGTTTTTGATGACGTTCGTCGTCGTCATCAGACAAACAGTTAAAATTTCTTTTGCTTCTAATTGTGTATAATAATAATTATTGAAAATAGTGTTTAATAAAAATAAAAAAAATTTTTTTTTTTTTTTTTGTTTGCTTATAAATCTCAGATATGTTGATAATCTCAGTAGTATCAAGAGACTGAAAATGTTTATTATTAATACCTAAAAAAAGATTTATCTTGTATATAAAGAATGATGTTTGTATGTATGTATGTATGTATGTATGTATGTTTGTGTCAGAACTCCTCCGAGACTCATGGACCAATTTCAACCAAATTTTACAGGATGGTTTTTTGTTACTTGGAATCGAACCCGTGATATGTTCTTTTCCAAAATTCTGACTGGTTCCGGAAGCTGCCATACAACTCCTAGCACCCAACGAGCATATTTCAAAAACAAAAGGTGCTACAGAGCTGAAAATTTGTACACGGGTACTCTCTCAAAAATAAACAAATACGGATCTTACCGTTTTTCAAAATTTTGATTGGTTCGGGTAGCTGTCATACAACTCCGAGCTCCCGCCAAAAATATTTCAAAAACTAAAGGTGCTACAGAGCTGAAAATTTGCACCCCAAAAATAAACAAATATGTCTTTCACATTTTTTCAAAATTTTGACTGGTTCCGGTACCTGCGATACAACTCCTAGCACCTGACAAAAATATATCAAAAACCAAAGGTGCTAGAGAGCTGAAAATTTGCACACAGGTACTCTCTCAAAAATAAACAAATATGCCTTTCACATTTTTTCGAAACTTTGACTGGTTTGGGTAGCTGTCATACAACTCCGAACTCCTCAGGTACCTCAAACTTTCTAATAAGAAAAGTGGTTTTCATTGCAGCCCAACATATGTGTATTAAATTGGAGCCAAATCGGTCCAGTTTCTGAGATATGAATTTACGTTCAAAAGAGCTCTGGCGGAAAGCAGGTCAGGAAAGTTTTGTAATCGGGATCCAAGGTGTGTTAAAAGTATCAAGTCCCTAACTCAACAGGAATTGGGTCTAAAATAATATATGTATATAGCTACATACCTAAATAACAATAATATGTATTGAAATAAGTATGTAGTTAAACATACAATAATAGAGTCAATGATAGAATGACAGAATCTTGAAAAAAATTCTAAAAATAATAGAAATCTTCTTATATATAAAGAAGGATGTTTGTATGTTTGTATGTATGTTTGTGTCAGGACTCCTCCGAGACGCATGAACCAATTACCTGTAATCGGGATCCAAGGTGAATTTAAAATGTCAAGTCCCTAACTTAACAGGAAGTGGGTCTAAAATGCCTGAAATTTAGATGTTATGCAGACCATATAGAATTTTCTAATGGAGCTGAATTTAGCTTATTTATTTTACCATTTTTAGTGCAGTTAATGTTGGTACGAAATATTGGTGACAGCCATTCAAAAAGCAAGTTTTAATTTTTTTTTATATTATTATTTTTAGAGAGGAAGAGAAAAAGAGGTGAAGCAAACAGCAAAACAAAATTCTCATTTTTATTTATTTCTATCTTTCAATGAAATAAAATAAAGACAAAATTTTTTTTTTAGAAATATTTGCAATTTAGCCGAAGTTTTTACCGAATCTCTTAATGAAATCATATCAAAACTTCATAGAATTTCGCAACGGAAGAACAAACGATGAATTGATGCGATATCAGTAAGGAAGAGACAGGAGCACTAACGAGGCAGTTTGGTGAATCCTGGGATTTCCGATTTACGAAAGACACCCTACTGTTGTTCATCTCAGCGTCCATTTAGAAAATGGTCAGAGAGCTTATTTCACATCAAATAGTGCATTAAGAGTGATAGATCAGCCACCAAATATGACCTTAACAGCATTTTCTATACTGTGTGAGCAGGATCCTTTTGCAAGGACTTTGTTTTATCCTGAGATACCTCAATATTATACATGAAATGCATCAAGGAAAGTTTTCTGCAGAAGAAAAGTCGGACAGCCCCCCCGGATATGATGTGATCAAGATCTTGAGTAGAGTATATACTGTTCTGCCAAATTCCGGCGTTCGATGCTCGAAATCATGTTTGGTCCGGACATATTGAATAACGCATTCATTATTCTTGAAGATAAATGTGTGGCTATGATCGATAAAAAATACCACTTCTAAATCAAGATCAGAAAAAAGCATACAAAATTATAATGGATCAGGTAGAGGAACAACAAAGTGGTATCATTTTTCTTGATGCTTCGGGAGCACAGGTAAAACATATTTAACCAACCTAATTCTAGCCGAAATCAGGGCTCGAGGAGAAGTCGCCCTTGCCATTGCATCTTCAGGAATCGCGACAACGTTGATGGAAGGAGGAAGAACAGCCTATTCTGCACTTAAGTTGCCACTAGACATCTCCAGACAGGAAAATTCTACCTGCAACATTAGTAAAACAAATGGTCGTGCGCAAGTGCTCCAGACATGCAAAATTATCGTATGGGATGAATGTACCATGACTCACAAGAAAGCTCTCGAAGCCTTTGACGTGACTTTGAGAGATCTGAGAGGAAATAATAACCTTATGGGAGGAGTTCTGGTACTCCTGTGTGGAGACTTCCGTCAAAATTTACCCGTCATCCCAAAGTCAACACCAGCCGATGAAATTTACGAATGTTTAAAACATTCATCTTTGTGGAGACATGTACGAAAGATAAGTTTGAAACAAAACATGAGAGTACATCTGGGAGATGACAGTACTCTTATTTTCATCCCAAGGATACCACTTATTCCAAATGATCTTCCTTTTCACTTTAAGAGGCTGCAATTTCCAATTAGACTTGCGTCTCCATTACGATAAGCAAGGCACAGGGACTGTTTATTAAGTATTACGGTATGGATTTAAGATCGCCATGTTTCTCCCATGGCCAACTTTATGTTTCTTGCTCAAGGGTTCACCCAATAATTTATTCTTGCTCCTGAACGCGAAACTAAAAACGTTGTTTATAACCAAGTTTTATATTGAGAAAATTATTTAATCACCCGTCAATTTAATTAGTATATTATTTTGTATTTTTTCGTCTTTCCTTTTTTCTGTCCTTTTGGTTTCTCTTATTTGGCTTTGTCTTTTTTGGATGTCTATCTTTTTTTCTAAATTTTTGTTTTCTTTATAACATTTTGCACTTTTTTCTTTTGAGCAATGAAAAAAACCTGCTATATGGATAAGAATTGATTAATTAAATTAAAAGTAACAAAAATTAAAATTTGAACTAATAACATCTAGCATAAGTTTATGTAGCATTAGTTTTATACTAACATATAGAAATAAGTACTTAATGTTTGAATATTATAAAAATGAAAATGTTTATTATTAATACCTAAAAAAAGATTTATACTAACATAAAAAACGGACCATAATTTAGTTTTCAAAAAATACTTCTAATTAAAATCCCAAAATTCTAATTGAAATTTATAAATAACGCCTAAGACTTATGTTTGCATTTTATTTTAGGTTGTAAGTACTGTTTTTGTACAAAACTGCAATTCATTTTAATTTTCGTTTACTTTTGATTTTTTTTGCATTTAATTTAAGTAGATACCTATTAAAATTTTCATGAATTAGCATTTTATTAAATTTTTAAAAACTTGCAGTGGCTTTAGTGGGGGTGGACCCCACACTATTACAAAGCACGAGCGTGTATTTTTTGTATTGTTTTTCAAACTTTACACAAAAAGAAAAAAAAAACAATTAAATATAAAAACATTTAACAGTTAGTTTACTTCACAAAATACTTCCCTTTTCAAACTAAAAACGAAAAAAAAAAATTATAGGAACTTTAAATTTTCTCGGGCAACGCCGGGTAACTCCGCTAGTTATATATAAAACCATGTAATTCAATTTATATTAAATATTTGCAAAATTATTCAACATATATTTTTTTAAATTATTCCAAAAATTGGCAAATGGAGTAGATTATAGTATGTATGTAAAGTAAAAGAGAAATGGTTGAGTTGAAATAACAAAAGAATATGAAAATATGAATTTCACAAACTTTTTATATGTTTATCTTGCACAGGTTCTTATCTACAGCATGATGTCATAGGAACAAAATTAAAAATTTAGAATTTGTTTTGCTGTTTTCATTATTTTATGAAGTGAATGAGTGAAGAATGGGCGTTTGTGTGTATTTTCATCATCATCAAAAAATATTTTGCAATGTATCATTAAACTGTACGATTTTTAAAATTGAAAAATGCAAAATTGCGGTTGTAATGTTTCAAAGTAAAACTAAGGAAATAAATATAAAACAAATGATAATGTTATTTTTTATAATTAAATTTTAATTAAAAATATTTATATTCTCAACAATTACGTTAATTTTCTTAATTTTTAATGTTTTAGTCCTTGCTAGGTACCTGTTGAAGCTTTGTACTTTCAGAATACATTTGTATACTCTTTTTATTTTCATTCGCAACAATAAGTGTAATATTGTAAAATACCATAATCGAATTAGATAATAATTTTTTCTTCCTGGAGAAAGGAAAGAAAAATAGGAGAGGAGGAGGAGGTGAGGAGGAGGAGGAGAAGGAGAGGAGTAGGATTTTCACCTTGTTGTCAGCTCTCCTCTTCTGCCCCTCTTCTCTAGCTTCTAGCGCTCTTCCTAATTAATTTATAAAACCATCAGATGTAATAATAAGACATGTCATTTTCAAGTATACGTTTAAAGTGAAGGTTGTTAAATAGGCTATCAAAATGAAAGCTTGTTCTCTTTGTGATAAAAATTTACCCGAAGTGATAATCTAACTCGTCATAAGAAAATCAAACATGAATTCGGTGGGGATAATGAAAAGTGTTCAAATTCATATAAAGGCAATGAAACATCACATTTGCCTTCAAATATTAAAAATGAGGACTATGACTCTCATGATTTAACATCCACTAATGAAATTCAAAGAACTAGAAAAGAAATTAAAAACAAGTAGGTACATGAAGAAAAACAAGATAAAAATAATCAAAAACAAGAACAAATCGGGTGCTTTTTTAAACAATACTGGCAGAAATGGAAAATTAATGATAGATTTAATTAAAATAAAAAGAATCTTAAGAAGAAAATACCAAGTATTAAGATCTAGACGTATTTTACAACAGGAAGCTCTAGAGAAAACTTATGAGCCTATTGTCAATTCAATTAAAGACTTAACTAATGTTATGGAATACCAAACGTTTGGTAATTTTAAATTGAAATCAGAAATCAAGCCGGAAGTTGATACTTACTTACTTACTTGCTGGGCGCTACAGACCTTGAAGGTCCTGGGCCTGGCGCAAAATTGTCCTCCACTGATTTCGGTCACGAGCGGAATCTCTCCAGTTGGTGATTTGAAGTTTTTTCATATCTGCCGATACTTCATCTCTCCAACGAAGGTGTGGACTCCCTCGACGACGCGTTCCCTGGGGTTTGGATTCGAAGAGTTTCCTAGCCGGAGCATTTTCATCCATACGCTCTACATGGCCTAGCCAATGAAGCCGTCTTATTCTGACTTTTTTTTAGCTAGGTCCATGTCGTTGTACAGCTGGTATAGTTCGTCGTTGTATCTTCTTCTCCAAACCCCTTCGTCAGACACAGGACTATAAATGCGACGAAGAATTTTTCTCTAAAAGATACCAAGTGCATGCTCGCTTGCTTTTGGTAATGTCCACGGTTCAGAACCATATAGCAGCACCGGAAGGATGAGCGTTTTGTATAATTGTGCCTTGGTATTTTGGGATAGGAGCTTTGAACCCAGTTGTTTCGACAAACCAAAGTAGCAACGGTTCGCAAGGGTAATTCTTCGCCTTACTTCAACATCTATGTTATTGGTGGAGTTGATGTTGGTTCCGAGGTAGATAAACTCCTGAACTACCTCAAAATTATATGGGCCAACAGTGATGTTGTGTCCTATATAATTTTGAGAGGACATTTTATTTGTCGACAGCATATATTTTGTTTTATTATCATTTATGAGAAGACCCGCTTTACCTGCTTCCTCTTCAATCTGTGTAAAGGCTTCGATGACTGCTCGTCGTGATGTTCCGATAATATCGACGTCATCAGCGAAACCCAGGAGCTGCAACGATTTGTAAAATATAGTGCCCTGTGCGTTCACACCGGAACGTCGCACTATATGCTCCAACACCAGATTAAAGAAATTACATGACAGCACATCGCCTTGTCGAAATCCGGAGCACGTTCGAAATGAATCAGAAATGTGCCTCCCAATCACCACAGCACACCGGGTGTTTTCCAGGGTCATTTTTGACAAACGCATAAGCTTGGCTGGGAAACCAAATTGCGACATTGATTCGTAAAGCACTGATCGATGTATGCTGTCATAGGCAGATTTAAAATCGATAAAAAGATAGTGCGTATCGATTTGAAATTCGAGGGCCTTCTCCAGGATCTGCCTTAATGCGAACACCTGGTCGCTGGTTGATTTACCAGGACGGAAGCCGCACTGATAGTTTCCTATCACAGCGTTACAATGGGGCTTCAATCGTTCGCACAAAATATTGGAAAGGATCTTATACGCAACGTTTAATAGGGATATTCCTCTATAGTTGGCACAAGACATGGAATCGCCCTTTTTGAATATTGAAGATATTGAACTTAAGCTCCAGTCATCAGGCATGCTCTCCTCGATCCAGATTTGTTTGATGATTTGGTGCATGAATTCAATCATCACTTCACCTCCTGCCTTAAAAAGTTCAGCTGGCAGGTTATCTTGTCCAGCAGCTTTGTTGTTCTTTAATTTTCGGATGGCTGCTTCCACTTCTGCAGGACTGGGTGTATCTGTATCTTCGGAGTTGACTGGGTTAAGGCGAGGCGTATCTGTGTTTTCTATGTTTGCGCCATTCAGCAGGTTCTTAAAATGCTGTTTCCATGTCTCTAATATCCCTTGCGTATCGGTTACCAAATTTCCCGAATCATCCCTCAGCGCGTGTGTACGGGGCTTGAAACCAGCTTGGCTTTTTTATAAAAGCTCCGTACTTCGCCTCTGTCTCGGTTTGATTCTATATCCAAAAGTTGAGACTTTTCGAATAAACGGTTTTTGCGCCTTAAAATTTTCTTCTTCGCTCTATACTCTTCTTGAGCTGCTCTTGTTTTATGTTGCAGCGCTTTCCTGTAGGCCTCATTTTTCTCTACCGTCTTTGCTAAACATTCATCGTCGTACCATGGGTTAATTCTCCCGCGAGGTGTTTCAAAACCCACGGTATGTGTAGCAGCCATCGTGATGATATTTACGCATTGTTTCCATTTTTCGTTGACGGAGAGATTATGTTGTAGAGGTGTGGTATTGAGGATATCACTTAATCGCTCCTTGTATGCTAAGGCTATCTCAGATGTTTGAAGTCTTCCAGTGTTAAACTTCCTATTTTGGCTGGTGCGTCCTTTTTTAACATTGGAAATTCGTGCTCTGAACTGGGCCACAACTATGAAGTGGTCAGAGTCGATGTTAGCTCCTCGATAGATACGTACACCCGACACACTGGTAGCATGTCGGGCGTCAATCATAATGTGGTCAATTTGATTCGCTGTACGTCCATCCGGAGATAGCCAGGTAGCTTTGTGGATATTTTTATGGGGGAAATTTGTGCTACTTATAACCATATTAAGAGCTGCTGCAAAATCGATTGTTCGGTATCCATTATCTGTGGTGGTGGGGTGAAGACTATGGTTACCAACAGTTTTGGCGAAAATTCCTTCCTTACCGATTTTAGCATTGAAGTCTCCAAGCACGATTTTCGCATCGTACTCAGGACAGGACCCATATGTTTTACCTAAGATGTCGTAAAATTCATCCTTCGTGAAGTCCTCCGCTTCGTCGGTTGGTGCGTACACATATATTAGGCTGATGTTGAAGAATTTCCCTTTGATACGGATGACGGCTAGATGTTCATTAACCGGTGTAAAATCAATGACGTTTCCTCTAAGCCGTTTTCCCACTACGAATCCGCATCCAAATATGTGATGTTTTTCGTGGCAGCTGTAATATATATCGCATGTTCGTTTTTTTAACATGCCATATCCTTTCCTTCGGATTTCCTGTATCGCAGTAATGTCTGATTTATACTGCGAGAGAATATTTTCAATTTTGTTAGATGCAGCTGGATGATAGAGTGTTCTTACATTCCAACTGCAAATTCTTAAATCGGAGTCCTTTAAACGTTTGCCGGGTCTGTTTCCAATAATTTCGATCGTATCCGAGGCTTCAATTGCGTCTCTCAAAACTATGTAATTTTTACGGGTAAGGGAGTCAGCCTTACGCCAACCTCAAAATTTGAGGATTTTGGCGCACTCACAATTTTGGCCTGCTTACATGCGGATGCTATGTAAAACAGTTCCCGGAAGTTGATAAGGAACAAAAAATTAAGCTGAAAACTGATAATAAGGATGAGTCATTTGATAATGTTGTTGTAACAACACCAAATATAGAAAAAATGGATTTTGACAATTTTTCAACACCAGCATCTGGTAATGATATAAATACAATGGCTTCATCTAAGTTTTCTCTTACATGTGGATATAATAGGTCCGAGATTGAAAAGAGATATGGACTTTATTTCGATTCACAAGCAAAAACAATCAAATTAGGAACATCTAATTTCCAAATTGATAAACAAAATCATACTATAATAATTGACAATGAAGTTTTTAAAACAACAAATGGATTAAATGAATTGATATTTAAAAAGAAGCCAAATTCAAATATTTATACAGAGAATGATATGAAATTATGCAAGAAGATTCTAGAAACAACAAACGCTCACAGGAGAAATTATAGCTCATTAGATCAAATTAAAGAAAATACAGGCTACAAATACAAAAATATTATTAGAAAACTTTTTGATCATGAATATAATACGAGAAACAGAAATCAAACAGGGGCAGGCTATAGTCAAAAATTAAAAACAACATTGTTACCAACATCATCAATTCCATATTCTGAGGCTCCAAAACAATATACTTGTTGGGATTATCCTAATGAGTTAATTGACAGATTAAGAGTTTTACATACATCCCAAATTGCAGGGAATAATAATAACCACCAAAATGAAATCAACTCGATTCTTGAAGAACTTAGAAAGGCAGATATAATAGAATAATTATAATGAAATTATATGAAAGAATGATAAATAAATTAATTATTCAATAAAAATAAGTATTTTAATTATTATTATTTACATGTAAGATGCGCGGCAATAATAAAATCTATACAGTATGACTGATGCCTTCTCTCTCTTTATATTTAACATAACAGATCAGTAACAGCCTGAAATAGACCTAATCCGATTGACTGTCCTACTCAGATGCTGTTGTTGGCCAATGCTGTTGCTCTTACAGTATTTTTCTGTTATATAGACTGAAGTCAAATGATTTCATTGAATACATTTTACATTCACTACAACTCCCCGAAAAAAATATAAATTGCATGGTGTATATAAGTGGTACAATATATATTCATAAATATAACCCTGAACTTGACCTAATATTAATGTAGGACAGTTTTTATTATAATTTTAGAAAATGTTGAAATAAAAAAAATTTATACTACGCTTAACCTTTTGTATCCATTTAATTTTTTTTATTTTTTATTTTATTTTTAATATACAATCTATAATAAGAGTTTTTGGAAGTTGATAAGGTTAAAAATTTACTAAAGCAAATGAAATATGTACATAATATACATACATAATAAAATCCATAAGAGAACAAACAGTGTGTGGACATTATATTTACTGCATATTATTTATGAATCAAAATTGGCTTTACAAAATTGATATGCGACTTCAAGTTCAACTTTTCTCTTTAATGTATGTGTACCTACATAATATGCATAGTACATTCGATATGCTACTTTTATTTTGCTTTTGGTTTTCATCAGAGTAAATCGAACACATATTAATATTGTTTTAATAAATAATGAAAACACAAAAATTTAGTGTAAACAAAATAATAACATAATCATTTGTTTTATATTTATTTCCTTAGTTTTACGGTTTTACTTTGAAACATTACAATCGCAATTTTGCATTTTTCAATTTTAAAAATCGTACAGTTTATAGATACATTGCAAAATTATTTTTGTTGATGATGAAAATACACACAAACGCCCATTCTACGCTCGCTTACTTCATAAAATAATGAAAACAGCAAAATAAATTCTAATGCTGTATTTTGCTGTAGATAAGAACCTGTGCGAGATAAACATATAAAAAGTTTGTGAAATTCATATTTTCATATTCTTTTGTTATTTTAACTCAACCAGTTCTCTTTTACTTTACATACATACTATAATCTACTCCATTTGCTAATTTTTGGAATAATTTAAAAAAATATATGTTAAATAATTTTGCAAATATTTAATATAAATTGGATATTATAACATGGTTTTATATATAATTAATAATAATATATCTATAAACTTATTAATTTCTTGCTTATCAAATTTATCAGAAACTTATCCATATGAAGATATGAATTTATTCTTTGAAAGAAATCGTTATGCCATTGCATGTGAGGCATACTTAAATTTTCGAAGTAATTATTACAATAATACAATTTGGGATCCGTTACTTACATGGTATGATTTTAAAAAAGATGCTATGATTTTAGTAATTGATACTCGTTATCAAAGTGAGAATCTAATAATTGGACCTGTTGATGTAAGAAATGAATTGAAAACTTCAATAAAAATAGCTGAAAATACAACAGCTTATTGTCTAATGCTGCATGATCTATTAGTTGAATTTAGCCCGCTGACTGGAGAAGTTAATAAAATTATATAAGATCAATATCAATACGTTCTTTTTATGTTAATAATGTTTATTGTTTTAGTCTGGTTTGATAAATCTTTTCTTTGTATTAATGTACCACTTGGATAAAAAATCACCCATCAGTTCTGCTAGCAACAACCAATCAAAAATTAACTCAAAAATTAAATCAATTAACAACAGTAATCAGTCAAATATCAGCTCAGCTACAAGAAACCATCAATTGAATACAAGTTCTAATAGCGACCGCAAGCGCTCAAATATCAGTTCAACTCAATTAGCAACACCAACCAAGGCAATTTGGAAATTTAAGAAAGATAAAATGGAATATGTTATAATTTATATTCAAGGATTTCGGGATAATAATAGTCAATTTATTCTAAAGGAAATTGCGATATTAAGTTCGAGTGATGAAATTCAATATTTCATATAGTGAAAGCTCCATACGTTTATCACATTCTAAATAAAAAAACTCAATACACAAATAATTGGCTAACTAAAAATCAACATGGTTTCAAATGGCGTGATGGTATAACACATTTCTGCGACATCATTATTTTTTTGAAAATTTTTATAGACACTAACACAAAAATTTATGTTAAAGGAAACGAAAAAAAAAATGACTTGAAGATATCTTAAAAGAACAAAACACTATTATAGACTTAAATGATTATAACTCCAGAATTTCAGGAGTTTATTACAAATTTTGAAATCTTCTAAACGGTGTTTATTCAATCATATTGGATGTTGTGCTTTCCAAAATGTATATATATTAAAATCGTTTATCAGTAACATAAAAAACAATGAAAATTTAAATTAATAAATATCTGTAAAATAAAAATAAATGCAGAAAATAAAAACCTTCATTAAAAATTAAAATTTCATTTGTTTTTATTAATTTTTCAGCTCTTTACGTTTTTCATAGAAAATAATATTATTAATATCGTAGAATAATATTTTCTCACGATTCCATGTTATCTTACAATCAATATCTCCTTTATTTAGCCCAAATAGCCTCACACGGATTGGTATTGAAAAAAAAAATAATTAAAATTAAGTTATTTAAAGAAACAGAGACAATGCAAATATCTACCCAACTGAGGGACTGCCAATATCTACTCAAGCTCCAAATATAGAAGAGATCAAAGCTACAATCAATATCCTGAAGCACAACAAAGCAACAGGTGAAGATAGAATTCCAGCAGAAATAGCCAAACTGGACCCTGACTTATTCGCAAAAACAATTGAACCCCACATCAGGAAAGCATGGATAGAGGAGAATATACCACCATCATGAAAGAAAGGAATGATTGTCAAGATACCTAAGAAAGGAGACTTGAAAAATTGCAGCAACTGGAGAGGAATCACGGTTCTAAATACTATTCATAAGATAATAGCAATTATTATAAAGAAAAGATTAGAAGAAGTACTAGAACCAATACTACGGAAAGAGCAGGCAGGTTTCAGACCAAACCGAAGCTGTGTTGACCAGGCAAATACTTTACGGGTCATAGTTGAACAATCAGTAGAATGGAATGCCCCACTATATCTACTATTCATAGATTTTAAGAAAGCATTCGACACAGTCAAGAGATGCGCAATATGGAGAACACTTACAAAGAAGGGAGTTCCTGAAAAAATCATCAACATCATCAAAGCGATGTATATAGATGCAGAGACAACAGTTCAACACAGAGGTAAGATCAGTGATCCATTCTACACCAATATAGGAGTTAGACAAGGATGTCCACTATCTCCACTTCTCTTCAACACAATACTAGACGACATTCTAAGAGAAGTTTGCACTGGAATAAACGGAATAGAATGGGATCTCTTCGGAAACTTAGGAGACTAAGATTACGCAGATGATGTATGCCTCATATCAAGAAATCAAAGGGACCTACAGAACAAAGTCAACAGATTACAGGAAGAAGCAAAGAAATCGGGACTGGACTTAAATATCAAGAAAACCAAGGCAATGAGGACAAACAACAGTTATAGTGAGCCAATAACAGTGAGTGGACAACAGATAGAATACGTAGAAGAATTCAACTACCTGGGGAGCATTATAACATCAAGAGGAGGTGCAACAGAAGATGACAACAGCCGTATAAATAAGGCAAGAAGAACATTTGGGAGCCTAATGAAGATATGGCGGAGCAACCAAATATCGAGAACAACAAAGCTAACAATATTCAGAGCATGTGTTAAGTCAACATTAATATATGGCAGTGAAACATGGCTCACTTCGGTCAGAATCAAACAGGAGCTACAAGTATTCATCAACAAGTGCTTGAGAATTATATGCAGAATATTCTGGCCGGCAAGAATTAGCAACGAGGATTTATGGATGATACCTGGAGAAGAACCTATCAACAGACAGATAAATAGGAAAAAATGGAAATGGATAGGTCATACACTAAGGAAATCAGAAAGTGATATAGCAAGAAGAGCTCTAGAGTGGAATCCACAAGGACAAAGGAGACCCGACAGACCATACAACACATGGAGACGCACAATCGATCAAGAATTAACAATCAATAATTATACCTGGGACGATATTAAGGAAGTAGTACTCAACAGAGAGGAATGGAGGTTCACTATCGAAGCCCTATGCTAACACGCGGAGTAATAGGAGGAAAAAAAAAAAAAAAAAAAAATTTAAAGTTAAAAGCGAAATCCAATAATTCTAAAATTATTATTGTTCTTTTCTTTTTTTTTTCTTTTCTTTTCTTTTCAGTTTTTTTTTACAACGACTAATCATTCTTCTTATTTCTTATTTCTTATCTAAACAAACAAAAATTTCTGTTGAACCGAAGTAGCAATATGTAGATGTAAAACCAATTTTATTATTTGATTTTACAAACCAATAATCATTTTTCTTATATTCTTATCCTTATTTCTTATTTCTTATATCAACAAAAATTATAAATCTTTCGCGTTGTCTTATATAAACAAAAATTTAAAATTACACATTTTTGTTTACTTTGGTCCAGAATCGGCATAGTTCTACTACTGTTGCACTATATAATTGGCTAGGTGCGAACAAACTACAGTATAAATGTAATTTGTTAACACCAGACTTGCCAACTTATCCTAGATGTAACTCCTAATTAGATTTAGCCTTATTAGACGTAAGAATAGAGTCTGCACATGACAGACTATTGACTTTACCATACGATAGTGATCACAAAGGTATCTATGCCAATTCGTCGGTACGAAATGAAAATATTGACACCGTAAATCAAACACTATCCATGAAAAAATATTTGTTTCGTAAAACCAATTGGAATAAATTTAAAGAAAAACTGGATTACAATTTTGATATTGAATACAATGCTTCAATAGCAAACACAACACAACAAATATTAACATAAACAAAATAGACCTTCAGCTTAAAAATATAAATAAAATAATAACACGTACTATGGACGAAACAATACCTTTGGCAAAAAAATCAAATTATATAAACAAATACACTTGCTCCAAACTTATTAAAACACAAAAGCAAAATACTTAATGATATACACAAAATACATAAAAGAAACTTAATTTTTTCACCTCCAAAACTTATCTTACTTAAAAGCATATTAAACAATATAAGCACACTAATCAAAGAGGAAATAAAAATACAAATAAATAAATACTGGCACAACAGACTTAAAAACATCAGGCCAAAGGACAATAGAAACATGTTTCCCGAAATAAACAAACTTTTTTGAAAAAATGGTGAGCGTAACATAAAACACTTATAGATTGACCAGAGCGATTTAAATATATTGATAAACAACATATACCAAAGCTGCATAGATACAAAGCTGGGAAGAACGAATACGAACAAATACATAGTGAACAGAGAAAATGATATTTGCAAAGTATTTGGTACATGTCTTGAGAAAAGCCATAACATCACATTACCAAATAACAGCAACTTTCATAATAACATACGTCATACAGCATTTTAGACTTATACACGAAGAACAAAAACAAAATAACATTACGCTATCTACATTTGAAACCAGAAAAACTTCCTCCAATACGTTTAATAATGATGATAAACTTTCATTTAAACCACACTTTAATATCATAATCAACAAGGCAAATTCTATGTTGGGATTCATAAAGAGATGGTCTAAAGAGTTTAACGATCCATATACAATTAAATCATTATTTACAACGCTCGTTCGCCCTCACCTTGAATACGCTAGTCTCGTCTGGCCACCTTACTACTTCACTCATATCAACAGAATGGAGTCAATTCATAAAAAATTTCTTAGATTTGCCTTACGTAATCTTCCCTGGTCCAACCCAATAATCCTGCCTCCTTATCAAGATCGCCTCAAACTACTTCAATTAAATACTTTGCGCTCGAGAAGAGTTGTTGCGGATATTTTATTTATAATTCAACTATTGACTGGCGAAATTGATTCCCAAACTATAAAAGGCATAACCAATAAACAGATTAATACTAGTACGCGATTTCGTTCAGAAAATGTTTTTAACCTTCCTTTTCACAGAACAAATTATGGTAAATTTGAACCCATAAATAGAATTTTAATGGCAGTTAACCAACATAAAAATAGTATAGATTTTTCTTTTAGTAAAGCCAGGTTAAAGAAAATCCTATTCCAAATCCTTCCTTAAACCTACTAATCCTATTTATATATTTAGTCACTAATTCACTAATTTACTTAATTGGTTTCTATGAATTTATTGTTTTTCCTCACACTTTTTTTTTTTTTTAATCGAATTTAATTTCATTGAGTTAGCTTTTCATCATTTTTTTTTTTTTTTTTGTTTATATTAATTTATTTCTAAGTTCATATAGTAATTGTTATCAATTCTAATAATTTCATTTTTATCATAATTATAATTTAAAAATTAAAGTTTAATTGAAAATCTAAATAAAAAAAGAGGAAAAACCAATTAAAAATTAAATTAAAATATATTATTAATTTAAATTGTTAATTAAACTACAATATTGTAAACCGTTTGAACTAAATGGTGAATAAATAAATAAATAAATCATAACAGCTACTTAACAACAGATTTTAACGAACTATATTTAAAGTTTAAGAACTTAAAAAACAAAACATCATCCGGCGTAGATGGCATACCTAATGTGGTCTTAAAAAATCTATCGGTTAAGGTCATAGAGAAATATGTAATATTATTTAATAATGCCTTGAACTACTGCTATTTCCCTCAAATATGGAAAATAGCTAAAGTTGTCATGCTAAAAAAACCGGGTAAGGACGCTACAAATCCTAACAATTACAGACCAATCAGTCTATTGCCCAATATCAGCAAGATGTATGAAACTATAATTAATGACAAAATAATAAAATTAGTAACGATAGCCAGCTTTTACCTGAAAATCAATTTGGGTTCAGATCCTCCGTATGCTGGTACATAAATAATAAGGAAGGTGTAGGCGCGTGCCTTATAGATTTAGAGAAGGCATTTAATAGTGTTTGGATTGATGGTCTGACATATAAATTATTAAATTATCGATTTCCAAACATTTTAACAAGATTAATAATGGATATGATATCCGAAAATGAATTCAGAATAGCCAATAAGTCAAATATTGAAAACAAATTCATTATTAAAAATGGTTTGCAACAGGGTACCGTTAACTCACCGATTCTCTTCTCATTGTATTTAACAGAATTGTTGGGACTGCTTGGAAACTTTAAGGGCCCATATTACTCTATAGCATTTGCCGACGTACTATTTATTTATACCGCCGGCGATAGGGTAGCACAAATAACAGCAAACGTTCAGAAACAGTTTAATCTTACTATTGATTAGTGCAAGGTATGGTTACTGAAAATTAACGTAGATAAATGTGAAGCAATTCTTTTTCGAAACATTGTTGACAAAACCAACAGTAACATCAAAAAATGTTGGAAGAACTTTCAAATAAAAGCTTTGAACGACACCATAATTGACAGGAAAAAGTCAGTCAAATACTTAAGTGTTGTTTTGAATCAACATTTAAATTACATTGATAATATTAAAAAAAATTTGGAAAAGGAGACTAAAGCATTTATGGCGTCCAAAAAACTTTTCTATAATAAAATTATCAAAGAAAGAGTCAAAATTTTAGCATATCAAACTCTCATTAGACCGGTTATTTCATATGGTGAACCCATTTGGTTCAACATAAGTGCAAGTCTAATGGAGAAAATAAGAAAACTTGAACGAAAATGCGTAAGAGCCTGCGTAAATCTACACAGAAAGCCCGAAACGGACTACAAACATTTTGATTCAAATAAGTGTTTGTACCAAAAAGCTAGTATCGTAATTCGATAATTTTTTGATAAAAACAATTCGTAATCATTTTAATCACAAATCCATATGCAAATTTATTAAAAAATGTAAGAAATAGACGATAATAAGACTTTGACGTGCAAGAAAAAGAAAAGATATAGTAAACAAAAGAGAGTAACAAAAAAGTTGGCTGAAATTAAATAAAAAAAAGTTACTAATTTTTAAAAAAATTTGTTGAAATATTTAACAATATTATTTTCTAAACTATAT
This sequence comes from Argyra leucocephala, assembly GCA_963942445.1. Classification (NCBI taxonomy): domain Eukaryota; kingdom Metazoa; phylum Arthropoda; class Insecta; order Diptera; family Dolichopodidae; genus Argyra; species Argyra leucocephala. The sequence goes on from OZ012682.1 coordinate 3,155,022, forward strand.
CAACTATGCATAAAACTTTTAAGAGACCTATCTAAAACAGCGTTATCATATTCTTTAAATTCTGTGATTTGTAAATAGATATTGTCCTCAGTATTATTTTATAATCGTTTACCAATATAATAAATATTTAGGTTTGCTATAATTTAATATAATTAAAAAAAAATAATAATGTTTATAACTCCAAATTATTACTGATAAAAATGTTAATATTATTTTATATTATTGTAATATAATTATAATTTAATACTAGGGGCTCCTGTTGAGTAATTATATTTCAAGTTGAAGTCAAATTTAAAGTTTTTAAAAAAACAGTAATTTATGTACTGACATAGACTTCGCACGATATAGCAGAAACCACTCGTGTTTAATAAAAAGTTTTGTGGTTAGTAAGTTTTATTTAGGACACATAAATATACGACCCTCATATACTGCTTCGTTTCCGATATATTCCCAAGAAGTGGCATTTAGTGGATAAAATTACTAAAAATAAAAAATTTTGTCATTAAAGAGGTATGTATATATATATACCTACATAATACATAATTTTAATAAAAACTATATTATTACTACAAATAACAAAAATTTAGAAACAGTTACTTAAAAAGATAAAAATGAAGAATTCAAGTGATTTGTTTTTTTTGTTGTTTTTATATTTTTTATTTTAGATGAATTTGTTTTTTTTGGCATATGTACATAGATTCATTTGCATGTACATATGTAAATTATAATAACTGATTTGTTTGCTTTTGTTTATTATTTTCATAAGATCTCACTTATGCATAATGTATTTGCTGAATAATAAAATCATATGAGTACAAAATTTTCAACTGTGTGCGCATTTTTGTTTTATATACAACTTATATATTATATTAGAAGTTCATTAAGGAGTAGGAGAATCGAAATAAAATGAAAAAGTGTCTACTGCGCAGGTACCTAAATGCTTGTCAATTATAATTATAGATATAATTATAATTATAGATATATTTAATAGGTATATGAGAAAATAATAATGTTTAAAACGTAAATATTGAAATAATAAAACATCAGAATTAATTATCGTATAAGGGAATAAACTTAATTAGAACAAACATTTTTTGCCACCTTGCCTCATATAAATAATGGGAACGCAAACAAATCCAAAGAAGAATAATGGGAACGCAAAATTTTTTTACAGTATAAAGCAAAAGAAAAAATTCTGTTTTGTACCTTTTCTATAATAAATTTGGTATACGATAAGTAAATGTAAATTTTGCTTGGTTTGGTATTTCCTAAAAATTTTCTTAGGTTTACGTAAACTAGGAGTGCATATTCTTGAATAAAAATTCTTTGCATTCAACAAAGGTGAAATGTACATTATAATAATGGAATATGGATATTTAATAAAGTTAAAATTTGGTTTCTCTTTAAATTCACTATATTTTTTGACATTTCTATGGTCAATAAGAGAAGAAAAAAAAAAAAAAAAGGAATATAAAAATAATGTGTGCTATACAAATCATTATCATTGTATTTCAATCATTTTCAATTATTATTCCATTATATTTAAAATTCAATTATTTTCAACCATCATTATCATTATATTTTTTTTGTGCTTTTAATTTGGTTTCTTTTGTTAATCTCATTCTTTTGTTATTTCTCTTTCTTTCACTAAATATATGTACATTAGTGTACATCATGTACCCCCAAAACCCCCGCTACTCATTTATTGGAACCCTGCTTTTGCCGACTGCAAGTAAACGCATACGGCACAGTCTTGGTAAAACAGTATTTTTAAAAAAATTATTTTATTTTTAAAGTCGAGGGCTGCCGCCCCCAAACCCCCGCTAATCATTTATTGGAACCCTGTTTTTGCCAACTGCAAGTAAGCGTATACGGCACAGTCTTAGTAAAAAGATTATTTTATTTTAAAAGTCGGGGGCTGCCGCCCCAAACCCAGGCTCTTCATTTATTGGAACCCTGTTTTTGCCAACTGCAAGTAAACGCATACGGCACAGTCTTAGTAAAAAAATGTTTTAAAAAAAATTATTTTATTTTTAAAGTTGGGGGCTGCTCACAAACCTCCGTTACTCATTTATTAGAACCCTGTTTTTGCCGGCGGCAAGTAAACGCATACGAAACGCGTGAAAGCATGCGATATTAAGTTTCTACCCCAAATCCTGGGACTCCGGACCTATTGTCTTCATCACATTTAAGAGCTGTTATACATTTTCTGTTAACACATTTAAGGGCTGTTATCCATTTTGTGTATCAATTAAATTTCACAACAAAAACAGATTAATGTGGATGAGAAAAAAATTTTACAGGAAAAAAATAAGATTTTCGGAGAAAAAAAATAAGATTTTTAGAAAAAAATAAGATTTTTAGAAAAAAATAAGATTTTTAAAAAATAAGATTTTCAGAAATAAGATTTTCAAAAAATAAGATTTTTAAAAAATAAGATTTTCAGAAATAAGATAATCATAAATAAGATTTTCAGAAAATAAGATTTTCAAAAATAAGATTTCGTCACTATCCGTTGTTTACTACATATGTAAAGTCTACTAGACAGATACACTACATTGAGATTTTGACGATTATAATTTTCTGGTAACTCTCTTTACATTCAAATTATAAACAAAACATATTTTTTTTCATTGTGGTACCACTATACCTAGTTGTCAGTTGCCATTCAGTTTGATTTGGTTTGATGCTTGCGGTTTTTCGATCTGGTCCAGCACCCTTTGTCATTGGGATAAAATAAATGACAAAAAATAATTGAGAGTGTAATCTGGTAACAACTTAAATAAAATGGAGCTATTCTATTTAAGGAGGCTTAGTTCCTGACAATGGTAGTAGTTTTCCACATTTAATGAGTTGATAAGCCAGTAATTTGATAAATAAATAAATATTAGAAATATTGTAGATATCTGTAGTGTAAAATTGCAGTACCGTACTTAATTAAGCACGAAAAGGAAATTCTACCTAAGTTACTGTCAAGAACATAAAAAAAAAAAAATTAATTACCAAAAAAGTCGTCAGTAAGTACTATTACCATTTAGAACATAAAATTTAAATCTTTTGAAATATAAATTTTTTAGTGAATGCTAAACATAAACAAGAAAACAACAATAATAATATGTTTACAACAACAAATGGCAAGAATTAAAAGAATTTCAAGGTTGGCTAGCTCCTGCATCGTCTTCATCATATTTTCATGAAACTAAGGCATCAGGAAACATTCAGAAACAAAAAAACATCGTATTGCAATGAGCAGTATCGTTAATCAACCTAAAATACAATGTTTTCAAAAAGAAACCGCAATGAAAACAAAAGTAAAAGAAACAGAAATAAAATTAACGGCTTTTGCATCGGAGCATAATTTGTCGTACCTGTAATTTGACCATTAAGTTTATTATTAAAAAGTATTTTCCCTGATTCAAATAGCGCAAAGAACATTTCGTTACATCGCACTAAAGTTACATCTACTACGCGGAATGTTCTTTCCCACAAAACTTTTCTTCTTCCATTTTCTTTCCTTTCCTCTAACTATCATGACCTTTTTCAAATAGTCAACGCAAGTACTTAAAGGTTCAAAACCTAAGTCTTGGCTATAATAAAAAAAAAAAAAAAAAAAATATAGTTTGGATACAAATAGAAAATTTGCAAAAATATAAATTTTCAATAATTATAGATGAATCTACAGATGTTAGCATTATTAAAAGTTTGGTTATTTTATGTCGATATACAATTAATCTTATTACTCATGAAGAATTTTTAACGTTAATTAATTAAAGGAATTCCAGAATTATTTAGAAATTAAACTTCACAAACTGCTTTATCCTTCTCAGACACGATGGCTCTCATTGCATATTGTTGTTAAAAGATTGATTGAGTAATATCAAGCATTAGTTTTGTACTTTACAAACACATTTTTGGAAAAAGATGTGAATGTAAAGATGTGTAAACAAAATTTTCGTCTTTCGATAACCTATCATGTCCAATAAGAACCCTATATTTATACTTTAATGATTATTTTTTATCATTTTTTATTTTGACAAAACTAAATATCGAAATGCAATCAGAAAGGAATAAAATTTATATTTTGTATGAAAGAATAGAATATTCATATAAAATGATATTAGATTGTTTTGTTAAAAGAAATATAATTACTTCCATAAATTTTAAGAAATAGATGTAAACGATGAAAACAATTATCAAAATTTGGATGATATTTATATGGGCGTTTACGTTACAGAAACAATTTTAAGTTCCAATGTAGGTATTCACGATTTAATGGTATTTAAAATGAATTGTAGGGGCTGATTGATTGAAGCATGTAAGCAATTACATGCAGGTTTTTTAATGAATATACTGAAGCTATAAAATTGATGTCTATAGTTCATCCATGCCGTTTATTCATCGATAGTTCCTTTATATTTAAAACTTAAGTTCGAAAAGTTGTTTTCATCGGTTAATCTATTAGAATTACACAAAGAATTTAGAGAAACTCGTAATATGAAATTACCGGATATTAGGGATAACGAATTTTAACCCTTTTGGAAAAATCTTCTAGGTAAAAATTTGGAAATGAAGATTTAGCATTTCCACAATTAAAGAAATTTATAGAATTAATGTTTAGTTTACCTAAGTCAAGCGCTAGCGCTGAACGCGTGTTTTCAGCAATAAATCTGAACACAACAAAAATGAGAAATCGTCTTGAAAATGCCACATTGAGCGGAATTTTGCATATAAAAACTTTGTTAAAAAATAAAAATTGTTATGATTTTGAAGTAGATAAAAAAACTTTTAGAAATTCATAATACTACTATGTACGATAAAAAAAATAAATAAATTTTAAACTTTTCTGTTTTCGATTAATATTCTATTGTCTAAAACTATTTTTACTATTTTCTTTTTAATATTTATTAAAATAAAAAACAATTGAGTGTGAAATTGTTGTTTTTTTTTTAAAATTTAAAATATTGGCTAATTGACTTTGTCATTGGAGTAAAATTAATATGTAGAAAACAATAATAGATTTTGTATAATAAGGGATCTTTCCAATAAAAACGGGATTTTTCATTGTCAGAAATTGGGTTTTTTGGGCTTTCCGAATTGGCAACACTGTATAGGGTTTACATTTTGTTACATAAATAATCACATGGCTTAGTTTAATACTGTTGTTTGGATTTTATTTATGAAAGAAAACAAAATTTTAGCCTATCAGTTATCTATTCTATCACTCAGTTATAAATAACTTTTCTCGTATGTAAAAAAAATTTAATTTCGATTTATGTATGTATACCTAAATACTTTTATATGCCAATTTATGATTAGGCAGACAAAATCTAAGATTTTTTCGTAGATGACGTCGAATGAGTGTTTACATTTCAGACTTTTTCTCAGATTTTATCTACGATTTTACGTCAAATATTGTTTGTATTTTACAGGGTTTCTTTTTATAAAGTGTGTAATTTTTTATAAGTGAAAATTTTTTAACATATACCTACCTACCTAATTTAAAAAATTAAAAGGTATGTAATCAATAATCTCCAAAAATCTTTTAAAAATATACATATTTCTATAAAATTTGTTACAGTAATATAAAATACTAGCTTGGTAACCCGCCATAAATGACGGAAGCAAAATAAATTCTAGCATTTCTTTTCTTCATTCGAAGCATTTCTTTTCATTTCAAGTTTAACAAAAATACGTATTTGCTTACTAATTTATCAAACTTTATTTTTGTATTATAACGCTTTTAATTACGATATAAACAGAATATTTGTAGTAAGGTGCAAAATTTTCTATTCCCTAAGGGCATTTGCTCGATCAATTTAGCGACATCCTTTTTGCCAACATTGAAAATTTATCGTATAATTCAGAACTCCTGTTACTCCTGTTAACATTCAATAACATTCGCTGCGTAAGCTTAGCGTCAAAGTTTATATCGAACAAATAATATTTTATAATGAGCCACAACTTTGAACGAAAACAATTTTAAAAACAAAAATGAATAAAATTGTAAATGTAAAAAAACAATAATATTGTAGGTACCTAATACACATAATATTTATTTTGATGAATAAAATAAAAACTCGTGTTGGAGAAAAAATTAAAATAAAAAAATTTACAGCAAATAAATAGGTATTTACAAAACTGTTCATAACTTGTGAACCAATGATCGGTTATTTAAAATTACATTTCAAAAAATTCATTATCGAACTGTTCATGTTAAAATTCATACATAATTATTATTTATAACATACATTAAAAAGAAGAACAACAATCAATATGCTTTAACCGACACCTATATATATATAATATTACTACATATATTAAAAAAAATCATCACTCTCTAAGTCTCTACTACATACATTTCTACACACTTGAAGAAAACAAATATAATTAAAAATTACAAATTTACAAAGATAAGAAATAAAAAATAATTGTACAAAATTTCATTTAATTTCTTTGAAAATGTATAGGTTGTTATTGTTTTTATGTGTAAATCAGCAGAACTAAAACCTAACCCCATAATATATACTAAATATTATATACGATCATAAATTTGTATATCATATAGATATATATATATATTAAAAAAAAAACAATAAACAAAAAAAATAAAAATCAATAACAATTTTAACTCATCATCGCATCACATTTCCGGCACACTAAACAAGAAGTATTTTTTAATATCGAATAGGTCATGTCGATGCGGTGGGTGGAGTGTCACTCTCTACACTAACAGTTGTGTTAATGTTGTTCTAACGAAATTTTCTGTTGGTTGGTTTGATTTATTGATGTATTGGTGATCAAAAAAGAGAACTCAAAGAAAATTATTTTAGCTAAGCATTTTGATTTTGAATATATTATGATATTTTAATAAAATAATGTTTATTTAACCAAAACACAGATGCATATGTAATTTAAGCTTTTATAAACAATGATTTTAAGCTTAACTTTAGTTATATATTAAATCATCCTCAAGAATTTCTATTTTTACACACTATTTTATATGCTTATATAAAGATTGAATTTAAAATGAAAAAATATTATATAAGAATTTAAAATAATGAATTAAGCATACTTAAAACCAGAAAATTACTAAAATTATAGGATAGAAAAAACAAAAAAAAATTTTTTCTTCAAGTTTTTCTATCATTTTTTTTTTTCAAGTTTTGTTTATTTATTTTCCTTTTTAACATGGGTTTTTAATTCTAAACAAAGCAAAATTATTTTTTTGTTAATATTTATCTTCAAATGACAGTTCTCCCATTTAATTTAATAATAGTTTACTTCACATTGTGACTTAGATTATGTAGAGAACTAGATAACTAGAAAACTATAGCTTACTATAGCTTAGCTTCTTAATTTGATTTTTTATGTGATATTTAAAATTATGCAGGTGGTTCAAATGTATTCTTAAATATTTGAAATTGGTGGAATTTTTAACTGTTGATGTGTATCTGAAAGTTTTATATGAAAATCTCTAAGTTGAAATAAATTCGATGAAAGATAAACAAGAAATTTGTAAAGTTTGTTTTGTATGTGTTGCATAACATTCTTTTGAAAGCAACGAAAGACGAAAATACTGACGAACTATAATATTTTGCATTACAGTTTCTGTTAGAAAAATAAATTTACAGTTTGAATAACAAATTTGCACTTGTTCTGAGCAACCACATAGCCTAATATTGTAAAACAACCCACTTGTCTTTTTAAATTTCTGTACCTACCTATCATATTAGGTTTTTATAATGTTTTCTGCAAAATATCAACATATTATGTGCTTAGCCGGCTGCAGGAACATCGTAGTACTTTATCCTGCATTTTTGGAAAATGCCTTACAAAAACAAAATTATATTTTTATATATGTACCTATCTAAGTAATAAATAAATAATAGAATACATAACACAATACAAACGATAAGAATAATATTTTAATGACAAATTTACATAAAAATTGCAAGAAAATCTTTTTAAAATTGAAAATTGGCTTATGAAATGGAGAATAAAGGCAAACACGTCAAAATCTTTGCACATTACGTTTACATATCGTAAAGGTATTTATTTGTTCTGCAGTAAAATTAAACGTGTCACTACTGCTACAGGTGAATTCAGTAAAGTATATATAGGTATGCATTTAGACCGCCGACTTACTTGGAGAACTCACATTGTCAGAACAGACAACAGACAAAAAAGAACAGACACCTCAGAATAAAGTTCAACAAACTCTATACTAGCTTATAATGCGTTATTCCAAGCTATCAAATTATTGCAAATTAATAATATGCAAATCAATATTGAAATCAATATGGACATACGGTCTAGAGCTAAGGGTTACTACAAGTAACTCAAACATTGATATAATTGAACGTTTTCAGTCAAAAGTACTGCGATATCCATTGTAAACTTCGCCTGGTTTATAAGAAATGACAGAATACGAGAAGATCTAAACACTTCATCTGTAAAAGAAACAGCCACTTCCAAATCAACATCATTATCACTCAAGACTTCAAAATCACCCAAATGTGCTGATTCCACAATTTTTAATTACTCGGCAGACACGCAGAATAAATAGATTCACGCCACTGAAACTAAGTTGCAGATTTCCAAACAATTAGCCAATTAAATTAAGTATCTAGAAGAAGAAATCCTTGGATTTGCTCTTTTTCACAAGCACTCATTCAAACCAAAATTTATACTTGATATCTTGTATTTTATTCATAATAAAATTGTTAAGATATTTGTAATGAAATTAACAAAAAAAAAAAAAAAATTTTAAAGATATTAAATTTAAATTAAATGATAGGTAGGTATGTGCTTTAAACGCACGTTGTAGGTTAATTAGGTTTCTAAATAAAATAAAATTAATTGTTTTTTTAATAAATTGTACATACCTACTTAACTAGTTTTAAGGTTAAATTTAAAAATATACCTAGGTACCTCTATCTAAAACAATTTTTTTACTTAGGTAGGTACCTATATGAATTCAAAAAATGTTTTATAAAACTTCAAAAAATGTTCAAGTAGGACCGAACCAAACTGTTTATACTACAGATTCTATTGCTTTTACTGACATCAACATTCAACCTAATTTACTGATAAATTTGTATTTATTTTTTAAACTGATATTAATTTTAAGAAAAAACAATAATAGCTGTGTAATATATTTTTATCGCTATTGACTCTCGTTTTATTTATTTATTTAAATTTTATTTATTTCCATTTCTATCTCATGACTCATGAGTCGTTCTTATTTTAAGTCACTCATTTTTATTTGTTTTATTGTTGTAAACGCTTTTGAAATTCTTATTTTATTGTATACTTATATTATATTACAACGTTTTTTTCCTCGATTTTTTAATGGACATATTTTAAATTCGATCATTGTTTGTGTTTCGATTATAAACTTATGTTAACTTCTTAGAAAATATTATTTATTGTCATTGCAATATCATAAAATCAAATAAAAATTATTATAATAATATACCTATCTATCTATATACTATGTTAAATAGAATAAAGTATTATATACGTATTATTACAAAAGTATGTCAAAAATTACAAAAATATGCCAAGCCAAGATCATCAAGCCACATCCCTTTTGATTCTTCATCCCCATTATTTTCTACACAAATAACTACAGTGTTAAAGTTTTGGTTCTCTTGCCTTGATGTTGGCTCTCTTTTCATAAAATGAGTATGTTACGTATTTTACAAAATATGATCGTTTATACGAGCCCGTATAACTAAATCTTCGAATAATTGGGTATATAGTAATTTTCAGTTAGATAATTATTGTTAGAAGAGAAATTATTAATATAAAAAGAGACAAAGAAAATGTAAAAAAAAAAACTGGAATGAAAAATTGAATATAAAAACAAAATGTCAAGGCATTCCATGCCATTTATTTGACGTTAAATTTTTTATTAAATTTATTTTGACATTTTATATTTACATTTTACAATTTTTTTTCTTTTTTGTTTTTGAAAATGTAAGTATTATTTAGTGGAGAAGTTAAAATGTAAATAGAAACATTTAATATTTACTAAATGGACAATTTTTGAATTTTGAATATCTGTCAAAATTGTTGAAATTTAATAAAAAAATATTTCATGTGGGACCATTTTATATTTTAACATCTTAAAATATAAAAAAAATAAAAAATCACTTATTAATTGTACTAATTTCTTAGACCTAATTCTGTTTTTCTGAGTATCGATGTGGGAGCCCCAAGTATAAGCGAGATAAAATCAGCAATTCTTCTTTTAAAAAACAACAAAGCAGCAGGAGTAGATGAGATACCCGCCGAATTCCTAAAAGCTGACCCAGATGTATCAGCCGACATTTTGTTACGTTTGTTCCAGACCATATGGGAACAAGAGAAATATCCAAGCGAATGGAAGGAAGGAGTTATTATCAAAATACCAAAGAAAGGTAACCTAAATCATTGCAATAACTGGCAAGGTATCACTCTACTCGTAGTTTTCTCGAAATTACTGGCTAGAATAATACTCGAAAGAATTAAAGGCAAAAAAAACTTCAAGCAGGTTTTCACAGTGGCCATTCGTGTGTGGATCACATCAACACATTACGAATAATTCTTGAACAATCCACTGAATTTAAAGCACCGCTAAATCTCATGTTTGTAGACTTTGAGGAATCCTTTGATAGAGTAAGCCGAGAGTATATTTGGGAATCGCTTAGTAGGAGAGGCATTCCAGAAAAAAATATAGCTATAATTAAAGAATTCTACAAAGATGCAAGATTTCGCGTTTTACATCAAGGACAGCTGACAAATTGCTTCGAGGTATGTCAGGGAGTAAGGCAGGGCTGTATTTTATCACCCATTTTGTTTTTAGTAGTAATGGATGACATAATGACTCCTACTGTGAGTATAAACGAGAGCATCGGTATCCAGTGGCGTCCTTTAGAACGTATCAGCCACTTAGATTATCCGACGATGTGCATTTATTGTCACATACGAATGGAGGTTTGAACGATATGTGCCAAAAGCTGTGTGACACTGGAAAAAGTTCAAGCCTAAAAGTTAATTCAGCTAAAACCAAAGTCATACGCACAACTCACACATCACAACATCCGATCCTCCATGAAGAAATGCGAGTCGAAAAGGTGAGTACGTTTAATTACCTGGGCAGCATCGTGTCATCAGATGGAGGGACCGATTTGGATATTGAAGCCCGCATCAGTAAAGCCCGTACTGCTTTCGGGATGCTTTCAAAAATATGGCAAACACGCAAAGATATGTTTTGCACACAAAAAGAAGAATATTCAACCCAAGTGTAAAATCTGCTCTCTTGTACGCTTGCGAATCATGGAAAGTTTCAGTAAACATCAGCAGGAAACTCCTAGCGTACATCAATAGATGTCTCCGGCACATCCTAAACATTCGTTGGGCACAAACCATTTCCAACAGAACGCTGTGGCAAAAAACAAAACAAACACAAATAGACGTGGAAATCCGACAAAGAAAATGGTGTTGGATAGGGCACACTTTGAGCAAACGTGACAACAACATCGCGAAACAATGTTACGAATGGAATCCTCAGGGTACACGTCGTGTCGGAACGCCGAGAAAAACTTGGAGAACAACTGTCTTAGCCGAAGCAAGTACCCAGGAAAGAACGTGGCCACAATTGAAGAGGTTAGCCGCAGATAGGAGCCGATGGAAAGAATTTACTTCCGCCCTATGCCCCACGGATGGGGTTGCAGGACAATGATGATGATGATGAATTCCGTTTTTAATTTTGAGTGTAAAGGTGGATTTCCTCTTCATGTCTGAAACTTGCCAACAAAAAACTTTAAAAAAACATAAAACAATACTTTTGTCTAAACTATAAGTGTTAGAATTATTTAACCCTACAACGAATTGCATAATATATTTTAGTGTATTAATATAAATTTTTATTTCTATTTTTCTTGTCTTTTGTCTAAATATTAAAATAATAGAACATCAACGATTTGCATATATAATATTATGATAAAGGATTTAGGAATTGTATTGTTCAACACAACACTACTTGAGCTCATCAGTATGTATTTGTAGTGTTAGTCTACCTCTACAACTATTAATTTTTGTTTTGATTGATTTTATAACTTATTTATAGATGTTATTAATACATCTGTGAGTGATAAAAAAAGGCGTAAAATTCTTAACGTAAAATATAGCAATAGAGTTCTTAAAATATAGAGTATTCAAAATTCCATCCAAACGAAATTCGACATATATAATTTCTTTTTGTTGTTGTTTTTCTAAGAATTTTTTTCTAGTGTTACCATGTCTTGATTGGTCGAAATATTATGCTTTGAGTCTGACAAATATCTGTGTCAACTTCGTTAGGCACTTTGACATTTTCATATGTTGTTCTATGTCGTTATAGTTAGCGCATGTAGACTGACATTTGATGTTTTTTACATTTATAAAACTTGTTATTTCATAATTATTCAAAACTTTTATTAGCACGAAGAAGATATTAGCATGAGGAGAAGAGAATATTCACCTTAACACAACAAATAATGCAAGATTCTCCGTGACTTCCAAAATTAAGTGCAAGCTTAAAATTTACAATGTAGCAACTTTTAAAATATTTATCAAAAGCTCTTGAAATTATACACTATTCTAAAATGTTTCAAATACATAGTGGAAACATAAAATAAGAGCAGAGTGTGTAGCAAAAAATTTAGACAACAATTTATGTATTTATTCACTACCACATATATCTAGATATATTATAATAGACAAGCACTTAAGGTACTGAGCAGTAGGCACCTTTTATTTTATCTTGCTTTTTCTTAATGAACTTTTAATATGTAAATAAGTTGTATATACAACAAAAATGCGCATACGAGTTGAAAAAATTTCTATTTTGTTTTGTAATATTCAAACTTTTAAATACATATATCCATTTTGTGTCATTCAACATCTTATTATTCGTATATATAACTAAAGGAAATCTATTCTACTATTTTTTGGGTTACTGTTTCAATTTATTGTTTCCTATATTTTGGTCATATTTTAATCATATGGTTTTGGTTAAGAATATGTATAATTTGTGTAAGAATATGTATAATACCTCTTTAATTACAAAAATATTTTATTTTTAGTAATTTTATCCATTAAATGCAAATCCATTAAATAGGAAATATATCAAAAACGAATCAGTATATGACGGAGGTGTACTTATGTGGTTAAAATAAAACTTACTAACGTCAACATTTTTTATTAAACATGAGTGGTTTGTGCTTTATCGTGAGAAGTCTATGTCAGCACGTAAGTTACTGTTCCTTTCAAAACTTTAAATTTGGCTTCAACTTGAATTATAATTACTCTACAGGGGTAGTCTATATTATAATACACAAGAGAATGCTTTTGAAGGCACACTTTTCGTGTGCTTTCATGTGCTTTCCATTTTTTCTTTCATTCAATCAAACAATGAAGTGGTGATCAAAATAAATTTTTGTTTTATGTCTGCACTTTGGTATAAGAATCGGATATTAGCCCAGTTGGTTAAAGCGTCATGTTAATATCAGAAATTTTTATGAGTTCGATTCTCTTTTGAGTAAAATTTTTTTTTATTTTTTTTGGATAATTCGCATTTGGTTTTTTGCACTTTTAGTAGGAAAAACATTAATACAGGTATAACAGGATAATTTATAAATTATAAGTATTTCCTTTTCAGATACACGAAATTTATAGCAATTTATATAGTTTAACTAATATTTCTTTTACAAAATTGTTATTATACATTTGACACCGCTACTCCGAACGTGTTGTTACAATGACTCGTAGTTTATAGTTTAATATTTATATTACATAAAATTTCTACTGATAAGTTGCATTTTTTTTATGTTGTTTACAGTAACTCAGGTAGAGTTGTATGTTGGTGCTAAAATTAAGTACGGTACTCCAAGCTTTTACTACATATTTTTTGTTATTCGAGTATTTATTTTATAAAATTTCTGGCTTTCTCATTAAATGGGAAATACTACTATTAAAATATTATCAGGAAACTACACCATCTTGGCTTTCCGCCCTATGCTTCGCAGATGTGGTTACAGAACAATGATATGATGAATCGTAATGTAATATATAATAGTTCTATTTTATTTAAGTTGTTACCATGATTATAATCTCAATTATTTTTTGTCGTTTATTTTATCTGAATGACAAAGGGTATTGAATCACTTAGCATAATCTATAAAGCATTTTTTTTTGCTGAACCTATAACCTTTCAATTGAAAGGCAGGTGTTATATCTACTGTACCACCCACCGTTTATACATAGTTATTTATACTACTGTTAGAATTGATTTATAAAATAACAGTTGCTCTTGAGTAAGTGGAATTGCATAAGTTATATAAGTGGCATTGCACAATACGGCGGCAATATTTCGGCGGAAATAAATATAAAAAAATTTATATAAAAAAAATCAAACAAAAATAAAATACAAATAAATGCATATAGTATCTATATATATTTTTACGTAGAAAAATTCAGTGGGAATTAAATATATATTTTATATAAAAACATTTAATAATTAATTTAAATCAATATATAATATATATATATAAAAAAGTTAACAAAATGTCAAGTCCAATTTTCTGTTTATTTTTTTTGTCAGAAAATATAAGACAATTTATTTATAATCAAATATTAACAAGTCTATATGATTTAGTCAGTTGTATATTGATTATATTAAAAATAATTTTAGTTATATTTAAAATTATAAAAGCAACAATAAAAATAATTATAATCGAAATACGTATCAAAATTATAAAATTAAAAGAAAAACATTACAATAGATATATATATATTATAATGTTATTAAAAATATTTCGAAATACTATTATATTTATTATTTTGGTGCTATTGATAAATTATATATTTAAGATTATAACTGTTGAATTTATCATATTTTCATTTTATTATTGTCTATCTATTATAATGATGAAAATCATAACTGATATTGTACTACGTACATATATATAATTCAATAATAATAATAGTAATAACAATAATAATAATAATAATATTAATAATAATAATAATAATAATAATAATAATAATAATAATAATAATAATAATAATAATAATAATAATAATAATAATAATAACAGTAATAATAATAATAATAATATAATAATAATAATAATAATAATAATAATAATAATAATAATAATAATAATAATAATAATAATAATAATAATAATAATAATAATAATAATAATAATAATAATAATATTAATAATAATAATAATAATAAAAATTAAATAATTAAATAATTAAAATGTTATTTTAAATTATTTCTAAATTATATTCCAATAACATTAATAGATTAGATAAAATTAATAAAATTAATATTTCAATAGCATATTCAAATATTCGAAGTAAATATAAAAATAAGCAGAGTACAAAAAACTAAAATAAGGAAGGATTAAGATTATAAATATCTCAACTCTAATTATTATCAAAGGTAAAAAAATATATTAACTATAGAATTTTCAAATTAAATGAAACTTTTTCAAATTAAACGAAATTATTTTATTTTTAAATTAAACTATTTTGGAATAGAATGAAACTTTAAACAAAATTTACGTATACTAAAACAGAAATTATTTTATTTATTATTACAATATTTACTATAAAATGTTTTTAAACTTAATATTAATTTTTTAATTGTTTTTAATGATAAAAAATATGCGTCATTATTTTTATGTATGTCACTCATCAATGATAATCATTTTTTCCAGCTGTTAACGTTGAGGAGTCCATTCCATAAAATCCAATGCGTACTTCCTTCTTAAATGTAATGTTATTCCGCCATTTATTCGATTCACTTCAAATGACACCAATTTCAATGTAATTTTGATTTCCTTTGATTCATTGAAAATGGTTGATAAGGATGCCAGAATATTTATTTCTTCAAAAATTTTCTTTTTTCTGATTTTCTGATTTCTTTCTGCGAACATTTTAATCGGTATTTCTGGCGTCAATTTGTTTCACGGTTTCCCTCGTGTTTTCGTTCAGTCAAAACTTTATTATTTTCTTGGTATCAACGTATTATTGTTTTAGCTGTATTTATGTTTATTGACATTAATGCTGCTGCTTCAGAAACTGTTTTGCCTTCTTCATACAGTTTTAAAAGAAGCAATTTCATATTCTTCTTAACATTCTTTTAATTTTTTACTGTTCTTCGTTCTGCTCGCGCGGCCGTTATTGTATTTTCCTATAACAAGCTTAATTTTTTTTAGTTTGCAATTTTAATTTTTGATATAGGTACATATATTATACCCTTTAGTACGTAAGTCAAAATTTAAGGCTATTTTATCATTAAAAACAATGAAAAAATTTATTTTAGTTTAAGAACATTTTATAGTAAATATGTGTCATCATAAAGCTCGACGAGGCAAACTCGATGCCGTAAAAAATTGTAAGGAAAATTGTAATCAAACTGAACGGCACGGCATAAATCCATATCTTATATTATGCCAGTTCTAATTTAATAAATTATTGTTTTTAAATTTTGATAAACTTTTTTGTGGTATTCAGCCATTACTGCCTATTGGGTATTTAAATACCCAAAAACCTCAGTGCATTAAAATAGCTATATCTGCCGATAGGTTACAGATATTGAACTACTTTTAATTTTATTAGAGAGAAAAAAGGCCGGACCATAATTCGTTCTCCGTGAGCAAAAACTAAGGATTTTACAAGCACCGAAAATTTTCATAAAAAATGGTTTTTTGGAAATTGGAAAATGGAAAAGTCGGGAAAATTTCTAAAGATCACTTAGCCTCAAACTTTCTCAATCTAATAAAACAAATATTTTTTGGATTGGAGTACTTACGTAGTCTCTAGAGATGATTTACCTTTATGTGTATTTAAATAGCCAACTGTCTAAAGCATGAATTAAAATTGTTATAAAAATTAGTGAAAAAAAAATTTATATTTTTATGAAAGTAAAGCACAATTCACAGTGTTTTGCTTTCTCGCTTTTTAATTTTAATTTTGTTTCGTGTTACATCATTGTGATAGTCAAAAAAGCATTTGGGATGCAAAGTAGTCGAACACTTTTTACAACCAAATTGTGTTTTAATACCGCATTGTCTACAACGACTGCGTTTGGGCATTTTTCCCACTATAGGGTCGACACAATCTGTGCGTTTTGCCATTTGTTGGGCATTAACAATACACTCCCACATGGACGGCTGGCTACTTGTGGTAGTGTAGTGTTACTAGTACTTCCACCACATTTAATTTAATCAAATATACCCATAGAAGTCACACCTTCATACCTTGCGCAGAAAACATGAAACTTCCATGCATTCACCATTGCGGCATCAAATGCATTTGTGACCAATGGCCAATACCATTTTTACCACGAGCTTTAATTCGATAATTGTTCATAGCAATATCAAATAGATCAACAGCATCCATCCGTGTATACTCATGAATGACCAGTGGCTGGTCAATTGTTATCTTACGATTTTTTCGGTCGTACCGCTGTGTGTGGAACATCTCAAAAAGTAGCACATTACAGTAACTTAAACAGAATTATATAAACCTTAGCCTACTAATTAGTTTTACATAACTTTGTGACAACATTTGAAATTGTATAATTTTATCAATTCACTTTTGAATTTCTAAAACCTGAAAACACAATGGTCAAATTTCGAAACATAAGATAATGTGAAAAAGTTAAAAAGCATTTTAAATCTTACAATACAGAACAGCTATATATTTTGTCATATAATCCATTATCCATCAATAGATATCAGATCTTTTATTTCATGTAGATTATTCCTGCTTGAAATAATATATGTATGAAATTTTAATTTTTTTTTAAAAATAAAACTAAAAAATTTATATAAAATGTAGTAGCGCTAACGCCGATTGAATATTTAAATACCCATTCCAAATCTCAGGTGTGGCAAAAGCTAAAGGTCTAAATTTTTTCCAGGCAACTTCTTTGACCTCTATGACTATCCTTAGAAAATTTCATAATGATTGTACGACGGGATCTATGAGCCGGCTTTAATGGGTTAAATTGTGTTTTAAAATTAAATATTTTAGATTTTTGTATTTAGAACTTTGATATTTTTGTGTGCTAATATTAAATATTTCTGACTTTTTTAAGTTGCTTCATAATGGACTGTGAAGATAAATTTTAATTTGTGACCATTATATTTAGCATATTTATGGCGAAGCAAATAAATCTAGAAGATTTTCCTGTAGATCGGATAATCGGTTTTTCTGAAATTGGTAATGAAGAGCAATTTTTTAACTACACCAGAATGAGCACCGATATATACAATGTCTTATTTTCACTAATATATCTCAGACTAAAGGCTGAACCATAATGAACTTTAGCTGGCTAAAGCCAATTTAAGAAAATGTACGATTACCTGTAAATTGTATTGTGCGCCCATAATAGACATATCAGAAAAATTCGTCAAGTTTTCGTTAACTTTAGCTGGCTTAAGGAAAGTGCGATTTCATTCGCACACTTTGTACCGAAATTTGACATTTGATTTAGGAGCTGTTATAACTTATTGAAAATTTTTGATATATAATAAAATAATTTAGTTATTTAACAACTTATATACTTCATAACAAATTAATTATACAAAATAATAACAAAAGGAAAAAAATAATAAGACCTCATCTGGTCTGGATAATATTCTTAATATTGTACTGAAAAACTTATCAAATAACTTAATAAGTCACTATTGCATTTTATTTAATAACGCATTGAATTTATGCTACTTTCCAAAAAACTGGAAAAGGGGACAAGTGGTTGCAATAAAAAAACCGGGCAAACCATCAACGGATCCTAATAATTTTAGACCCATAAGCTTAATGCCAAATATAAGTTAAGTTTTTGAAACCCATATTTACGACATGTTATATCGCGAAAGTGAGAGAAGAGAGATAGTACCAGAAAATCAATTTGGTTTTAAATATAAACATTCATCAACTCATGCTATAACAAAACTGACTTCAGATATATGCTGGTACATAAACGGGAAAAAATGCGTAGGAGCATGTTTAATTGACCTTGAAAAAGCTTTTGATTCAATTTGGTTAAACGGTCTTATATACAAATTAATTAAATACAACCTAAAATAATCCTCATAATTTAATAAAAATAGTAGCAGATATGATAAGTAATAAAAATTTTGTAACTTCAACCAATAAAACAGTATCGTCTGAGAAATTTGCAATAAAAAATGGGTTACAACAAGGTACCGTCAATTGTTATTTAATATATATATAAGCGATCTACTGAGCAAATTAACCTCATTAAACGGATATAAGAGCAACATTGCTTTTGCGGATGATTTGATTATATATGTGGCAAATAAAACTGCAACCAACTGCCAAATAGAGCTCCAAGAGATGTTCAACATTATAATGGACTATACTAATTTTTGGAAATTAAAAGTTAACTAAAGTAAATGTAACGTTATATTATTTCGGAATACTGTTGATAAAGTCTACTTAGATGTTCGAAAAAATTGGAAGCAATTTCCTTTACGAGCGCCTAATGGAAATCAAAGGGCAAAAAACGGTTAAATACCTAGGAATACATTTGCACCAAAATCTAAGGTTTAGCGTTTATATAAACAACCAGATCACCAAAGCAAACAAAGTTTTTATGATGTGCAAAAAATTATTTTACTCAAAAACTCTTTCGCAAAAAGTTAAAATGATTTTATACGCAACTTTAATAAGACCAATATTAACGTACGCTTCAGCAATATGGTATAACATTAGTGCATCATTGATGGAAAAATTAAGAATTTTGGAAAGAAAGTGTATAAGATCATGTTTAAATAAAAATCGAAAAGCTGATACCAATTACCAGCATTACTACTCAAATAGATTTATATATAGCTTAGCCAATATTAACAGAATTGATTAACAGAATTTATAATAATAATAAATAGAAAACATTTCGATAGAATTTCGAAAATAAACAATAATAGCTTAGTTAGTCATATTTACTATAAGAATGACAACTATATAGCTTCTTTGCTCCAAAGTGGTTTTGTACCACCAGAAGCATTTTTCTTTTTTGACGCAAATGGCTATATTCAAAATGATAGTAATGTACCTATCATTTATCATGTTAGCAGACGAGCCAATAACAACCGATTAATATATGATCCAAATAATATTGGCAATAATTTACAATTTGATGTTAACATAACAAAAAACGATCAAAATATAAAGAAAAACTATTGGTGGTTATTAGAAGATTAGGAGAAGTCCAGGAATTCTCCACCTATCCCTTTTCCCTGCTTCTCTTCCTGTGTTAGTTTTTTAAGATTTTATAGTAGATATAAGTTAGGTTAGGTTTTTTTTATCTTAAAAATAATAGAAAATAATTTGTTTTTTTTTAAAATTAAATACTAAATCTAGTATAGCTATAACTACAGTAGAACTCTGAAGAAATACTACTATAATTTAGAGCTAAGTTTTTGAGTGTCCTTTTCGGACCAGTAAAATATTATTCCTAAGATACTTACTTTTGTTTATTTTAGTGTAATTGTATTAGATCTTGAATAAAACTAAAAATAAATAAATAAAAAAAAAAATAAAATAAAATTGGCTTTAACTTTTTTTTATTTTTAAATTCGGTATTCATTATTATACATTTTAAGTATTGTTTTATCACCTGATTGGCATTATTGAAACATTATATTATACAATCAAGTTCAAATTTAATTATTTTTTCACACCAAAATCAAGCAAATTGGTTTTTTGACCTGGTCTAGTACCCTTTGTCATTGGGATATAATAAATGACAAAAAATAATTGAGAGTATAAAATCTAACAACAAATTAAATAAAATGAAACCATTCTATTTAAGAAGGCTTACTTCCTAACAATAACAGTAGTTTTCTACATTTAATGGGTAGATAAGCCAGTAATTTGTTAAATAAATACTCGAAATATTGTAGCGTAAAATTGCAGTACCGTACCTAAGCACGAAAAAGTGATTCTATCTAAGTTACTGTCAAGAACGTAAAAAAAAGTAAAAAAAATGAATTATGTACATAAATACTTACACCATCATACGAATCATCTCGCACCGAGTGGATAAGTACTTTGGGGTTTTATAAAACTGAAGAAAATGCATATCAAATCAAGTTTTTTGTAACATTAACTATTGAATTTTAGGCAAATCATTAAAGTTATATAGAAGATCCTTAAAGGTTTTAAATTTTTTTATTGACGACAAGCTTGGAGTGCTAAATGATAAAATATTAAAATTGTACTTTGAATTGCATGTACTTTCATAATCTTCAATAATACAGTAAATCATTGATTTGTAAAAAAAGGGGAAGCAACAAAATACTATTACAACAGTCCATCCCCATAACTCTGATCCTGAGTATTTCTGTTACTATGGGCAGGTCTACCTGTCATCTTATTAAGAATCAGCTTATCCACATAATCCTTTCTTTTTATTAATAATGGTCTTGTCGTATCATTCATCGTAAATATAGATTTAAAACCATCAGATACTTTAAGTTTCCGTGCATACTTAACAACTGTACTCCACTTCTAGTTAATGCATCATTAAAAACAATAATATCTTTAAAATTAGTGTCCTTAAAAGTATTTTTATTTCTCACAAATACTTGTGTAGATGAGTTATTAACAAATTGTATCTTATTAATGGCTCTTTCATGCATGATATTATTAGTTTTAAACTTATAATTCTTAAGTTTACTGATGTTGATAAAATCATTTTCATTTCAGTTTATTTTCATGATACGGCCAGCTTCGATTATTTTAGTTTTTATTTCAACAGTTGAAATAAATGCTTCACAATTTCAGATTACATAATTTTTAGTTTTGTCCTCCTCTATAAGAAGTTAACCTTATTTCTCAGATCCTGCAATTTCTCAGACAATTGTTTGTTGAACCTTTTGATCTTCTTGTTACCTAAGACTACCTCATTAATTTCTTTATTTATTTCATCATATTTGGAATGAAGAAATTCAACTGACTCCCTTAGCTCACGCATTTAATTGCTATAATGACCAGGGCAACCAAAAGTATGCACGAGCATGTTCTTTTTCTTAAGTGTTATCGAAAAATGGGTTCGGTATTTATCTGTTTCATGAAAAGTTATGCATTTTAAGCCCTATTAGTTGAATCATATTTTTGCATATTACACCTGCTACTGTATATTTTGGCGTAAAAAGCTTATATTTGCATATTTTAGCAGTTTAAATGCCCAAACTGACAACAAAAAAAAATAATAAATCATTTAATAAAAAAAAAACGTAATAACATGCCGTTGCAACCACCGTTGCTACAATAAAATAAAATTAAGAAAAAAAAAATTCGTAAACAAAATTTTCTTCTCAACTGCGTTAAAATTGTATACTTACAGTTGTGTGTTTGCACAATGAATATGAAAAGATTAATTCTAATTGTGACATATACATAATTATTTATTTTAGTTTAGCTCAAACTTCATTACAATAATTATTATTATTTTTTTTTTTTTTACAATACAACATAACACATTCAATTTACAAATTAAAATAATATCTAACTTAGAACTAGTTAAAATACATTGAAATAAATTGCACACATATTTTAATTACTATACAGATTAATTATATAATTTAAGTTTTTGAGTCTGTTTCGAAAATGTGAAGTCAATATAGTTTATGTGTTTATTACCAATTAGTAACATTCTATGAATTGGCTCATAATTGGCATAATTGGTCCTATGGAAACTTAATGTAAAGAAGTTTGTATTTCGTAGGCGATTATTTGAATTAATGTTGATGTTATTCAAAGTCTGAAGCAATGTTTCCACTTCTCGTCTTGATTTCAAAGTTTTCAAATGAATTAAGTTCAATCTATGCTCATATGGAGGTAACATTAATGGATTTGACCATTTGAAATTACGCAAAGCAAATCTTAAAATTTTTTTTTACACTGCTTCAATCCTGTTAATATGAACATCATAGAAAGGTGACCAAACTTGACTAGCATACTCCAAATTTGGTCTAACGAGACTAGAATACAGAGATTTGAGAACATAGGGATCGTTAAATTCCTTTGACCAACGTTTAACAAAACCTAGCATAGAATTAGCTTTATTGATAATATTACAAAAATGTGATTTAAAGTTAAGCTTGTCGTCAAAGTAAACCCTTAAGTCTTTAATTGAGCTCGTTTTGGAAAGGCTAATACCATTTAACGAATAATTAAAACAAACTGGATTACGTCGACGTGTGTAACACATAAGTGCACATTTATTCACATTTAAAAGAAGATTATTAGCTGTTATTATTAGCTTAAACACCATTTAAAGAAGTTATCTAAATCGCCTTGGAGGAGTAAAGCGTTTTTTTAAATTTTCATGTCATCCGCGTAAATTTTCAGTTCACTATTAAGAATTACTGAACAGACATCATTAACCGAGATTATAAAAAAAGCGGTCCTAAATGACTGCCTTATGGGACTACTAAATTAGCATAAAAAGACTTAGAAGTATTTTTTCTAATATCTATTTTTAGAAGTATTTTTTCTAAGATCTATCGGCTAGATATGATTTAACCCATTTCAGAAAGAATTCTGGCAAACCAAGTATCCTTAATTTTAGAATTATTATTGCATGTGATAAAACATTAAAGGCTTTACTATAATCGGTATAGATAACATCCGTTCGAAAATCTGCTTCCATATTTCTCGTAAACGTTGAAACTGACTCAACAAGATTAGTGACTGTGGATTTTTGATCCACAAATCCATGTTGGTTGTGAACTAAAAAAGATTTACAGTGATAATAAATGGAATCATACAATATTAACCCTAAAAGTTTAGGAATGGAGGAAAGTTTCGCGATTGGTCTATAATTAGTGATTTCATTTTTGGTGTTCTTCTTATGAACTGGTCTAATAAATGAATGCTTCCAAATAGAGGGAAAAACTCCTGATTTTAAAGAAGAATTGAGGATGAATGACAGTAGAATTGCTAAGGCACTTGAGCAATTATTAATTATAACTTCGGGAATACCATCTGGTCCAGGAAAGATATTAGTCTCAAGATTGTCCAAATATTTTTTTATTAAATCTTCATTAATATCAATATTAGACCAAGTAGTTTTAGGAAAATCATTTAAATGAGAAAAATCAGCATTATGTGGTGCGAAAATTGAATTAGTGTACGTTGAACTAAAATATTCGCGAAAGAAATTAGATATTATTTCTGAATCATTATTAGAAATTCCATTGTATTTCATATGAGTAGGAAACTCATCCCATTTCCGTTTGGAATTGACGAATCTCCTGAAATGTTCTGGATTAGATATTAATTTAGAAGACATTCTACGAACAAAATTGTTATGAAGTAATTCCGAAAATACTTTGAATTCATCAAAATTGCTTTTAAATACATTATGATCAAAAGGATTCTTTGAATTAACATAACAACGCCAATCTTTATTTTTCATTTCTAAGTTTCCTCAAATCCGAAGTGAACCATGGTTGACTCGAAAAAGGTCTTTAGATATTGGAACAAATTGCCTAAACCCACCAAACATAATTTCTTAAAACCTATTCGTTATTTGGTTAGTTGGATCCATATGATTAAATATGGAACAAAAGTCATAGGAATTAATGAATTCGTTTAAAGCATCAAAATTTGTTTTATTAAACTTAAAACAATAAGATTTAGTAACATCCGATTCGATTGGCGAATTTATACAAAACGTAAAACTTAAGGGAGGATGGAATTGATCAATACCCACAATAGGAAAGGTATTATCACAAAAAATCAAATTGTTCCATTCCGAGGTAAACACTAAGCTGTTTATGCTGAAAGTTACAAATTTCAGAGACTTGTTGTAAATAATTAGTATTAATTTATCAATAAATACATATTCACATTCCGCCCTAATATGTTTCGGAATCATAAAATATTCCTCGTCATGCTTTATCCACCTTAAGTTCGGAAGATTAAAATCGCCACATAAAATCAATTCGTCATTTGATCCAAAACCGTTGCAAATTGAATCAATGGTTTCACCTAATGCAGTGTAAATATTAATGTAGGAAGCAGGAGGAATATAACAGTTAATAAGAAATAAATTTTTTGAATGAAACTCAATTTTTACAATAATTAATTCAAGACTTTCAGAACAAGGAATATTAACTTGAGTTGCATTAGAAGAATTTTTTATAGCTATCAAAACACCACTCCCTTTCGCAACTATACCATTGGAAAGATTGGAAAGATCAGAGTGTCCATCCTTCCAAAAAACAGTATATGAGTTATAAAATAACTCTAAGTCTAAAAAGGATGGATTTAGCCATGTCTGCGTTAAAGCAAATACGTCAAAATTTAAAATAGTTGAATTTAAAAACACATCCCTTATCTTCGTTCTAAGATCTCCTACGTTTTGATAATAAAAAGACATATTATATTTATTTAAATTAGAATTAATAAGCACATAAAGAAGATTATTTCGAAGTGCTGGGGAGAAAAATCTTATTAAAACTTTCACGTGAGGAATTCAAGTGATTGCAATAATTACTTTCACAATGACTTCGATAAGATCGAAGGTCGTCTTCTATTTTTTGCTCATTAACACCAATAGAATTATGAAATTTGATATACAGTTTATGTAGATCATCATATTTCGTTGGGAGCCCTTCGTTATTTATTAAAAAATAACTGTTTATATTTTTCTTTAAGTGTTTTTTCTTTTGGATGTTTAGCTAAATGATCATGAATGTATGATTTGCGTCCATAGGTGTCCTTCACTAATTTTCTCTGATAAGATGTTTAGGTTTAGTTCCAATGGATCAACTAGATTTATCATTTTGGTTATTGTGGTTGTTTTATATAGTACTGTTTTCGTAATGCGTTTGAAATTAAATTATGTAATGGGTGTTTAGGTTCAAAGTTTGCCCTGGCTATAAGCCTGTTTGACGACACATTTCTTCTCTCTTCCAAGGAGGGGAAGTTTGCCTCTATCCCTAATGTTTTTGTTGGTGTTGGTTGCAATAAACCCAGAGCGATCCTAGCCGCCTGATTGATGGCCACTAGGATCCTTTGGATATTATATTTTGTGGTACAGCCATACAATGTTAGACCATAATCGATCTTTCCATATTGTATGGCCTTAGCAATACATACTGCAGTTTCTATAGGAGGGCCTGTATTTTTTATACAAATGTATTTTGTCATTGGATCTTTTTAGTTTGGTTAATAGTGATTTTATGTGAATATCGAATTTTAGTTTTTGGCTGAAGTGTATGCCTAGGATTTTTATTTGTTCTTGAAGCTTTATTATTGACATGAGTGTTCTCTGCAGAAATGTATTGCTTCCGTTTTATCTGGGGCCAAGTTACCACCATTTACCGCCGTCCAATTACCAATTGTTTTCCAATTATCAATCTGCAGTCCAATTATCAGTTGCAGTCCAATTATCAATCTGCATAGATTTGGTGTTTTATGTTGGGTGTGTTTATTAGATTTGTACTGAGGTTATTTATATAAATGTTGAAGTTTACTACTGATAGAGGAGAGCCCTGAGGAATGCCTATTTGTAAATGTTTTGTGCACGAATGGTAACCATTGATCCTTATTTTGTATTTTCTGTTTACTAAAAAACTATTTATGTAATTGATTATGAACTTTCCCGATTTCCAAGCAATTAGTTGTTTTATGACCGTCTCCCTTGGTATTCTGTCGAAAGCTTCTCCAGATCACAAGAGATAAGGTCACAACTCTTTTTATTGTCGAGTGCTTCACTTATACGGAATTCTATTTTGTGTAGTTGGGTGGTCGTGCTATGTAATCTTCTAAAACCTTGTACTTCTGGCGACAATTTTTCTTCAGTATGCCGCTTAGTCTTTTGGCTATTATTTTTTCCATGCTTTTAGAAAGTACAGGGAGCAATGAGATCTGTAACTTGAATGACTTTGGGGATCCATTCCCGGATTCACTATAGGTATCAGCTCCGCTGTCTTCCACGTTTGTGGAAGTTGGCCAGAGTTGTAGACGCTATTATAAAGTCTGCAAAGTCTTTGGAGGAATTGTTTAACCATGCCCTAGGTGACCCCGTCCAAACCTGGTGTGGTTCCCTCAAAAAGACTCAGTGTTTCTGTTATTTCATCTATTGTAATCTTTGCATCTAAAATTGGATTATTTTGATTTGTAAAGTTAGAGAAAGAATTTTGTTGGGGTACGATCGTAATTGAATTTTACTTATCAGCAAGATATTCAGCATTCAGCTCTCTCAAGATATCCAGCATCCTGGATATTTATTACCTTTAAGTATATAGTTGGCTTTGCGCCAAGTTTCTGAGAAATTATCTCCGTTGAGGCTATTGGCAAATTCCGTCCATTTTTGCTTTTTAGAGATTTTTATGTTTCGACGGAGAAGTGCATTAGTCCGTTTTAGTGTTAATAATTTGTCCGTCGTGAGGAATCTTTTGTAGGATCTCCAAAGGCGGTCTCTTTCTTTTGTCATATTCATTATCTCTGTGTTATACCAAGCTGGTGGTTTCCTATTTTTGTATTGAAACTTTTGTCGAATATCTTTGGAGGCAGCTATTCTAAAAGACTTAGTTATGATTGCGTTTTCTTTATTGATATTTGTTGATATAGGATTGGCACTAAGAAATTCTGTCATATGTTGTTGCATATCGGGCCAGTTAGCCTGTTTTTCATTATATTTGATTTTATATTTTTGTATCTTGACTATTTAATGTGTGTTATTGATAGATGTAAGAATTGGGTGATGATCATAACCTTTTGGGTTATAGTCAACCTCCCAATTTAGTTTATATGATATTTGAATATGTGCTATTGTTAGGTTAGGTACCGTGTGGGTACTTCTTGTGCTAAAATGTGTGGATGATGGATTATTTAATAGGCATACCTCAGGGCTATCATCCATCCAGCCTTCAAGCAGTTGCCCGCGTTCAGATTTTAAGTGATCACCCCAAGTTTCGCTTCTTGCATTGAGATCACCCAGAATAATATATAGTGCTGTGAGTTGGTCTTTTATATCTTCTAGGTCCCCTCTTTGCAGCTCTAGATAGAGGTTTACTATGGTGATCTGTTTCTTTATACCTGGAAGTGTTACCGCTAAAGCAAGTGCCTGAAATGTCGTGTTTAGTACTATCTCTACAAATGTTAGCCCTATGACAATAAGAAAACCCACCCCACCAACTCTATGAAGAGTAGGTGGTAGGAGGCACTCATATTGTCCGAGCGCTGCCTGCTGATAAGGACCATGTGCATTAGTTTGCTGCAACGCTATGATCATAGGGTTATATATATCTTTGAGGAGTGGTATATAGTTTTTATTGCAATGGAATCCTTGGATGTTCCATTGCAAGATTTCATGCTGTTTTGCATAATTGTTTACTGGGCTATTGTAGGGTGTGGGGTTTATGGGATTAATTACGTTTTGATCCATTTATCTTACCTTTTATATTTTACTTATATTTTTCTGACTCGGATTCCGTTGAGTCCAGCTCCATAATTTCTTCTTCTAAAGTTTTCTTGGTTGTTTTTTAATTTTTCCAGTACCATCTTTAGCTTAATTTTTGAATCTGTATCTGATAATTCTTCTGTTTGTGGTGACCAACGTACTATATTTTGAGCTCTTTCGAGGTCAATTACAGTGGAGTTGGTGTTTGTGTCTTCTATTCCTGTATTCTTCTTTTGTTTGTTTTTGTGTAGTTTTTGTCGATTCTTGTTCTTGTTGTTTTGTTGCTTGTTGTGGTTGTTGTTTTTTTAGTGATATTTTTGATTTTAGTATTTCTTGGTTTTGTTTCTGTTCCTGATTTTGTTCAGGGTGTTGTTTTTTGCTTTCTGTTTGTATTTGTATTTGTGTCTTGGGTTGAATTGTTTGTTGTTGATTCTTCTTTTTTGTTATTGTTGTTGGTTGTTGTTGAGTTGCTGCCATTGGTTGTTGTGGTTGTGTTTGTGTGTTTAGTTTGTTTGTTCCTGCTGTTGCTGCATATGTTGTTGCTGTGTTTGTTGGATTGATAGGGCTTTCTCTAATTTGTTCTTTGTAAATTTTTAGTGCTTCTCCTCTTGTTATTTTTCTGTCTGTTCTCATTTGTACTAGTACTTTTTTCCTAACGTAAGCTGGGCATGCTTTCTCATTTGCTGGACGTTCTTTAGGCAATTTTTCGTCTTCATTGTTAATGCAGCATTTGACTGTGCATTGTTGCTTATAGGTTTCTTGTTCTTCTTCTTGATTTTCAATGCCACGATTAACACATCTAGATTTTTCTGCTTTGCAGTACTTGCCCATATTGTTAATTTTTTAGCATTTGAAGCATCTCATAGGTGCTTTATAGTATTGTTTTACTTCTATTTTTAAGAATCCGATTTTGACCTCTTTTGGTGGGGTTGTTTGGTCAAAGGTGGTGCATATAGCCCCTGAGTACCTTTGATTTGGTGATTGTTCTGTGGTTCTGGCCTTGTAACGGAATATTTTTATAATATTTTCATTTTTGGTCTTCAGGCCATATAGGATTTCCTCATTAGTTAGTTCGATTATGTCTTTACAATATATTAATCCCTGTGATTGGTTAAGGCTGTGGAAGTATTCGGGCTCAATCTCTATTTCTCCTAGTTTTTTTTAGTTCTAAGTACTTCTCTGCTAATTGTTTATTTGCAACTTTTAGGATTATGTTACCTTCTCTGTTGTATTTTGCCTCGTATTTGTTGTATATATTCTTAGTAGTTTATCTACTAGGAATATATTACGGCTTCTCATACTTTTTGTTTTGTCCTTGGTTTTTATTATTAGGAATTTTGGTTCGTTTGCGTTGTTATTTATTTGTTTTATCGGAGTTAGGTCCGGAAAACTTTCTACGTTATTTATTGGGGTACGTTTTCTTTTTACTTTGCGTTCATCCTGGTGATCTATATCCAAGAGGGGACTATAGTATTTATCGCTCCCCATGGGAGCCATTTTTATGCATTAACGACTTACTTTTTTTTTGTTTTTTTTTTTTTTAATTGTTTGGGAATTA
Source organism: Argyra leucocephala (assembly GCA_963942445.1). NCBI lineage: Eukaryota > Metazoa > Arthropoda > Insecta > Diptera > Dolichopodidae > Argyra > Argyra leucocephala. Next base: position 3,185,072 of record OZ012682.1, read on the forward strand.
TTTTTATAAAATTTAGTATTTATTTTATTATTATTTTTTTGGAGTCCTTTTAATATTTTGTTTTATATATTTTTCAAATGTAGTCCGTTTTATCTATTTTTTTGTTTGCCTGGTAATTTTTATTTTACTTAAGTCCGAGCAATATATTTGTTTTATTTTAGTCCCAGCACTATTTTTAAAATTACCGTTTTCCTTTATTGGGTTATATTTTATATATAACGGTATGTATTGTTTTTAAGGATGCCGTAATGGCTGCCTTTCTATTTTTTTTACTTCACTCTACACTTTTTTTTGTTTTATTTTCACTGTTTTATATGTTAATTACTAAAATTTTGTAATGTTTTTATATTCACTTTTTGATTGTTATTTTAATTCTTGTTCTTTATTATTTTATTCACTTTTTCTACTTTTAATATTTTAAATTCTAAGACACTATTTTTTTATCTACCGTTTACTTTTGACACGAAACTGGAAGTGTATAAGTTAAATTAAACACCCAATTTGATTTTTAGGAAAGAGAACCTACGCTTATTACAATCAAACCAAGACTTAATAATTTTACAAACATTTCCTCTATTTATACAAATTTTAAACAAAGATTTAATTGGAATTTAGAGCAAGATCACAAAATTATTAAGAATTTGATTAATTGATTTATTTGAAAAATCAATAAAAATTTAGTACAATAAAAAATATTCAAAACATCATTATATTCTTTAAAACTTACACTTTGTAATTCTAGTTTATTACCCTAGATTTACAAAAAAAAATTACAATACAAAGTTTTCTTTTAACAAAGAAAAGTGATTACAAAATTTCTTAAAAAAATTTAAAGTGCTACAAGTTCTTTACAAACAAAAAATGTTTATTAATTAAAAATCTAAATTTTATAAATTATTTTAATTATTTTATTTATTTACAGAGTTTGTTTTTTTTTAACAAAATATCAATGCAATCAAAATGTTGAACTCTTTTCTAATTATAGAAAGAATTTTGTTTTGCAATTTAAGTATCACCACGTGATTTGTTATTTGTTATTTTTTTTATTTTGAAATTTAAGAACTTAAGAATTTAAAATATTTGCTCTTGAAAATTTTATGTCATAATATTATTTGTTATAGTAAATTTTTTTGACTTAGTCATTACATTATTATTATTATTATTTTTGTTAATGAAAAGTTATGGTAAAATGTTAATGTTATTTTTTGTGAAATTTTATATTGTGAAATTTATGATTGACCTTAGTCATTATTTCTGTTATTAACTCTTCCCCTCTTTAAATCAAATGTCCTCATTTGACTTCTTATAGGTATTTTGTTTCGAAGGATAATGGGTTTACATTTGAGTGTTCTGCTACGATTTGAATTGGTATTTTTATGTTATTTTCTTTTTCTGTCGGTTGTTGTTGAGGTTCATATTTACTTGGGTTTAAGTGGATGGTTTGTTTTGAAACTTTCATTGATCTGAAATGTTTCATTTTATGTATTGAAAACATAATTAAAATAATTGCTAGTAATAATCCGGCGAGTCCAAAGTTGACGTATTTATGTTAATTTTTTTCTGTTTGTAAGAGTTCAATGTGGTTTTTGTTTGTCGATTTGTTTTGCTTTTAGATGCTCACTTAGCATGGTTTGAGAAATTTTTTTTTTTTTTTTTTGCGTGGATTGGTGGGAATCTTCATAGACACAATGAGCCCCGTAGCTTCCATTGTGTGCCAGATTTTTACTAACTAAACCACACCCCTCCCATTAATACTAGTCCAACGGACTAACCATTAATTTATTGCTATTTTGATTTTCTTAAAGAAAAAGTTTACGAAATTCTATCGTATTAAATCTAGTGGCTTAGTTCTTTTAAGCCTTCTGACATCATTTTGATTATATAGCAATTGAGTGGCCTCAACGTTAACATGTCCCTCCAGACGACCTATATGCTTTGTTGCATATCTTTTTATTTCATTTTCTATGCAAGGAATTTTTAGATCTCTGTGTAAATCACTGTTGCGCACATACCAGGGGACATTTACCATGTTGCACAAGACTTTATTTTGGAATTTTTGTATACAAAGTACATGTGTTTGTTTGGCACATCCCCATATTTGTATGCCGTACAACCATATCGGTTTGAGTATCTGATTATATAACAAAATCTTGTTATGTATAGGTAATTTAGAATTACGACCTAAGAGCCAGTACATTTCTCTATACTTATTTTCAAGCTCAAATTTTTTCTTTTTAACGTGCTCTTTCCATCTAAGTTTGACATCTAATGTCATTCCTAGGTATTTAGCATTGTTTTCTTGGGGTATATTGACCCCATTCAGATTTACCAATGGTGGTTGATTTTCTAATTTTTTATTTGTAAAATTTACATGTACTGATTTTAACTCATTGAGTTTAATTTTCCATTTCTTTGTCCAGAGGTATAGCTTATCGCTTGCTCTTTGCAATTTAATTGTAGCCTCGTCAATATTTGATCCTACTGCCATCAACGCAGTATCGTCAGCGAATGTAGCTACAGTTATATTTTCCATTTCTGGTAAATCATTGGTGTAGAGCAAATACAGTATGGGACCCAGAATACTACCTTGAGGCACACCCGTTTTAATATCTCTAATAGTAGAAAACTCTTCGTCTTGTTTTATTCTGAATAGTCTGTTTTCTAGATATGATGAGGGTATATCTACGTATTGTTTAGGTAACATATTGTTTAGTTTATTTATTAAGCCTCGATGCCATACTTTATCAAAAGCTTGGGCTACATCTAGAAATATGGTAGAGCTTACTTTCTTTTCCTCTAAAGCTTTTTCTATTATGTCTGTTATTCTATGAATTTGATCGATTGTCGAGTGCTTAGATCTAAAGCCAAATTGATAATTTGGAATCAGATTACTATTTTCTATGATCGGCCTCATTCGAATCAATAATAGTTTTTCAAATAATTTTGATACTATTGGTAGTAATGATATTGGTCTGTAGGATTTGACCTCATTTATGGGCTTACCTGGCTTTGGTTTCATAATTATCTCTGCTATTTTCCACATATTCGGCACATACCTTATTCTTATAGCAGCGTTTATAATGCGTGTTAGCATTGTTATAGCTTTTTTCGGAAGTTCTTTCAGGACTTCCGATGTAATTAGATCAAAACCTGGAGCTTTGAGAAATGGTATTTCCTAATGGTTGTAGAACAGCAGGTAAAGTTTGTAGCTTTGTTTCTTCGTATGATATGAAGTTTTTCTCTCCTATCCTTATTGTTGTGTAGTAAAATTTTAGAAGACATGTGCCATTCAATTGTTGAGTAGTATTTCCTATTTGAAGAGTACCACTGAATCTGTTTAATAACAGCAAACCTTCGCTTATTTCTTCAACTGGTAGTAAAGAGCTTTTGTTTATTTCTTCACATGTGAACGGATGACTTCTTAATAATTTTGGTATACAATTTCAATTACTTATGTTAAACATTTGATTATGTTTACAGATTGATAGAGAGTTAATTATTTCACATTTGTTTGTTAACCCATAAATTTCATTTTTATTTTTCAAAATTTCATTATAAATAGCATTTATTGTTAGATTATTATTGTTGTTTCTAATTGGTTTAATTAATAGTTTTTCATATTTTATTCCAGTGGTTAGTGGAATATAAATAATATAAAAAATACATGCATTATTAGTAAAAACTTTAACATGAGCAAAGTTTAAGGCTTGTATATGAAGTATATGGTACCTTATCTTTATCTAAAGTATTAATGATTAATTGTATTTCTTTTTTTGATAATAATATAGAATTTATTATTCCCAATTTTGCTGAATGAATAGCATATTTGAGATTGAATAATTCTTCTTTGATTAGTTTAAATTTATATTGAATAATTGAGGCAAGATCATTATTTAATCTGCCGGTTCTACGAACAAGATTTAATATTTTATTAGTTATACCTAGTTGTTAAGTTATTTATCCTATCATTATGTAGTTCATTTATTACTACTTGTTTGTTATTATTTTGCAGTACATTATTCATCTCATCTTTTATTATTTCGTAATCATCATAATCGGGGCTACCAGGGGCAATTCACTTCCATGTTGAGCCGATGAAGTTTAATGACCTTTTTTGTCTATGTGTTTTTAAATTTTCAATTGATTCAATGGTTTGTGATAATTCATGACTGAGATAAGGAAACAGGGATTGGTTTTTAAGAGTTTCATCTTTAATTATTGGATAGGTCTCGTTTACTATTTTTTCATATGCTAATAGATCGATGTTGTGAATTAATTTGAAGTTTGATAGCATTCCCCGTGCTAATAGTTACTAGATGAGAGTTAGAGCAGTCTAGGATTTGAAATTCCCCCGAGACAGTTTGTAATAAAATCCTATAAAAGAAGAATAAAATAAAACAGATTTTAATTTCTGATGTTGCTTTTATGAACAGTTCTACCAGATTCTGTTATAATAATTGTATCTTTATTTTCCTTAACTATTTCCTTTTCGTATCTTAAACTTAATTTTGAACCTAAACGCTTATTTCTTTTTACAAAAATTATTTGACCTGGTGTATAATTTTTAATTGGTTTGCGATTTTTTTGTGTTGTTTAATGTCTAGTTTTATTTATAATTTTTGTATGTTGGAAAGACGCGTTTTTTCTAATTTTGCAGGATTAATATTAGGTGTTCTATCAAAATTCTACTGGTTTTTTTCCAGTGACTGAATGGATTGTGAAATTGTATTCGTTTAGTGATCATTCGAGTAATTTTTCAAAAGTTCGTACTATTCCGTCAGCTTTTAGATATCTCATTATTTCAGTTAATGTTGAGTGAAATCGTTCTATTTGTCCATTTACCTTGCTTTTGTACGGAGGTGTTTTATAAACCTTTATTTTTAGTTCGTCTGTTAACATGGCTAGTACAGAGGCTGAATTAAATGATTTTTCGTTATCAAAAACAACAGTATTTGGTACACAGTAATAAAATAGTATATCTCTTAAAGGTTTTTTAACATCTTCAATAGCTCTAGAATTTATAATGCGTACTTGTGCGAATTTAGTTAATTTGTCTATGGCTGTTAAGACAAGTTTTTTTTTCTGTTGAGAATATGTCAATATGAACGGTATGTCCAGGAAAGTTTGGTATGGGTGTTTCTGTTATGTATTGATTATTCGAATGTCTGTCGTACTTGTTTTCTTTACATATTAAACATTGTTTAACGAAACTTTTTATTTTTGTACTCATTTTTGGGAAGTAGTATTTTTATGAAGTCGATTTTCAAAAAAGTTGCGATGAGCTCTCTGGTGAGTACTTGTTATAATTTCGTCTTGTTCTGTATCACTTGTTATATCTTGTACAATAAGTTGTGTAAATCGTATTTTATAATTAGTGAAATGTATTGGATAGATCCTATATTTATTCTTATTATTTTTATTTAGTAAATGCATATTTTTAAGTATTGTATTTTACTATAATATGAATAAATGAATTAAAAATCTAAAAAAGATCTCCTGAATTTGCCCCATTATGTGTTCTTAGGTAAGCAGTTCGTTTACAACATTTGAATTGAGATATTTTTTGAATATTTCAATTATTTGTTGTTCTGAATATTGAACCTGCATTATAATATGTCGGTTGTAATTAGGGAATGGATTTGATAATTGATAATTATTTTCTTTGCCTAGTTTTAATATCAATTGGTTACGAAAAACGTTTATTGGAGTTTCTATCGATGGTATTAGATTATGGGAGGAGCCTTCATCACTATGGTTAGTAGTGGTAAGTGTATTTATCTACGGATGTCTTGATAGCGCATTTGCTACTACATTTGATTTCCCTGGTGTATAGTGAAGCAGGGCTTAAAAAACTACAGCAGAAATAGTAAAAGCACTTAAATTATTGCTGTTGCTGACTATCACAGCATTCCAAATTAAAAAAAAAAACTATTACTGCGCTTTGCTTTTACAACTTAACCGAAGTAAAGTAATAGTTTTATGCTTTTTACACATACAAATACTACGCATGTGCTTTTGCTTTTCAAAACATAATAGTAATAGTAGAATTTTGCTGAATGCTTTTTAATATTTTAAGTCAAAGTAAAAAAAAGCTATTTGCTGTGCTGATTTTGCTGTGCAGACTTTGCTGTGCATTTAGAAAGAAATTTTATTTCGAAGAAAAAAGTGAAGTAAAAGAAAAAAAATATGTCCAAAAGGTTTGTTCAATATGCAAATTAATATTGAATAGAGTAGAGCCAAAGTGTGTGGATTCAACGGGACCTTGTCATATGAACTACATCTTCTAGGTGGTGACTGGTGGATAGGCCAAGTTCAAGAAATTGAGCAGCCTCTAGCAAAAATAGGTCTCACAAAGCCCTCGAAAATTTTGTTTATTTTTTTTTTTTAAATTGTCTTCAGTAAAATCGCTCCTAGGCACGATGCAAACAAGCGGTCCCAAGAGTCGGGACCGAAGACCTCAAATTTTTTTTTTTTTTTTTAATTTTTTTGTCATCAGTACAATGACCCTTAAATGTGAAGACAATAGGTCCGAGGTCCTAGGAATTGGGGCCGAAACTCTATTTCACCAGTTTAAATTTTATTTTTCTGGGAAAAGGTTATTAATAATTATTATGAATAATTTAAAAAAAAAACTAGTGTAACTTACAGTATCCAAAGTGCCAGTGAAGTCTTTTTCTGTGTGTTAATTGCCATTCCGGATATCTGCATGAATGAGGCGGCTGTTACCTTATACTTTTTTAACTCCCTTTCCTCTTTACGGGTGTAAAGTTACTTCACGGCCTCTTTTCCTGATTACTGGTCACTCACTTTTATTTTTTGTTTTTTATACGTAGGTATGTTATTATACGTTTTAACTTTTTTTTTTTTTTTGAAAAGTTAATTTAGAATAAATTTCTGTTTTTTTTCACAAAAACTGCTGCACTTCTTTAAAAACTTTTAAGTTTTTGTTTTGTAGATTTAATATCTTTTATCCAGACTCAGATAAACTTTAAGCCAAATTTGTCTTGGGCAATATTAAAAGTTGTTCGGTTATTGTTCGGGCGCCAGTTAAATTACACACGCAATTTGATTTTTTAGGAAGGAGAACCTTTCCTTTATTACAATCAAATCAAGACTTAATAATTTTACAAAAATTTCTTCTATTTATACAAATTTTAAACAAAGATTAAACAAAGAACAATAATTGGAATTTAGAGAAAGATCACAAAATTAATAAGAATTTGATTAATTGATTTATTTTAAAAATCAATAAAAATTTAGTACAATAAAAAATATTCAAAACATAATTATTTTCTTTAAAACTTACACTTTGTAATTCTAGTTTATTACCCTAAATTTACAAAGAAAAATTACAAAACAAAGTTTTCTTTTAACAAAGAAAAGTGATTACAAAATTTCTTAAAAAAATTGAGAGTGCTACAAATTCTTTAAAACATCTTATATATTAATACGCTTAAAGGTCTGTTAAACTTTTCACAAAGCTTTTACAAGACAAAGCTTTTTCAACTAGATTAGACAACTTTATTAGAACTATTACGAATTACGATAGTGTGCAAAATTGAATTTAAAGACATAAACCACAAAGCAATAAAACCAAATAAAACCAAAAACAAATTAAAATTAACCTAAAAAAAATTGACCTATCGAGCAATAGCATTGACTGTCTGATCATATGAATTAATTTAAAAAAAAAAAAAACAAAAATAACAAAGACAAAAAGCAAATTATCAGAATATTATTATTATCAGGATATTACGATATTACATCAAAAAAACTTACCGGTAAAACAAATAGTAAATTTAGAAAATATATTTTTTACCTTATGTTGAGAAATTCCAATAATTGAAATTTATTTATTTTATTAACAAATAATTCAAAAGTATAAATTCAAATGCGCAGTAGCATTCAGTAAATATAATATTGTACATGGAGAATCATAAAGCGAAATTTACTATCTGCTAAGAACAAGAAAAACAAAATATGTTATAACGTTATTATCAAGTTCTAATTCAATACACGGCAAATTTAGTACCTACACATAAAAATTAAAAAAACTTTAAAAAGAAAAATCACAGACTACCCTTTCCTACATCAGAGACCCTATCGGGATAACCATATAACAATAAAAACTGAAGAATAAGAGAAAAGCATAATTATTATTGGCTTTACCCCTAACTATAATAGTCATAAGGCCTTATATGATATCATATGATACTTCGTTAAATGGCCTATATGATTCGACATGATTTAACAAAGTCGTAACCAATCATAACCTTTACTATAATGGTCATACCTGAAAGAAGTGAAATAAAAATATAAATTCTATAAATAAATGTTTTGTTTTTTATTTTGAGTTTTGAAATAGTTAGGGCTATTATGATAATAAAAAAAAAACACAAAAAACGTATCTATGGCTATTTTAATGTGTTTTTAATGTGGGTGTGGTATTGTCATTGCTACGGTCGGGTATACAAGCAATTAAAATAAATGTATTTTAACTTTCCGATATTAATTACTGTTTAATGTTTAATTTAAGTTCTCAATTTTTTATGTCAATTTATGATGTCATATGATACTTCATTAAATGGCCTATATGATTCGATATGATTGAACAAAGTCATAACCAATCATAACCTTTACTATAATGGTCATACCTAATCATACCAAAACGTCAAAACAAAAATTTAAAAGAAGTGAAATAAAAAATAAATTCTATAAATAAATGTTTTTGGTTTTTTTATTTTGAGTTTGGAAATAGTTAGGGCTATTATGATAATAAGAAAAAACACAAAAAACGTATCTATGGCTATTTTAATGTGTTTTTAATGTGGGTGTGGTATGTATTTAGTTTAAATGCATTTAATTTCATATGTATACTGCCAGCGACATCTGTTCGCCAAATTTTGTTCAAATGTACGTCTCTATTAATAGTATTTGTTAGGGAGCGTTTAGACATCAAATTTAGTTTCATGAAGGTTTTGTTTTACTTATTTTTATTACGTTTACAAATTTTATTGCAATTACATCAAATTTTATTTCAAAAGTTTTAGTTATCTCAAAGATAAACAAAAATAGTTGCAAAGTATACTATATTTCTTCATGCAAAATCCACTTTCTAAACTTGCAAAATACGGAGATACGAATATGCGTTACGAGTACTAATTATAAATACTTATCAACAAATATAAATATTGAGTGTAATTTCAGAACATTTGTGAAATATAAATATTTAAATAATAAATCAATTATTCTAAGTATTATTTGTATTGATGAATAAGAATAATATTTAAAACACATTTTTTGTAATTTTTTTTTTTTTTATACTGTCAGATTTATGCTTAGAGCAAGCACATCAGACGTCTATTACTAGACGAAAGCTTGCTTTATTTAATTGTGCAATAACTCATCATCCAGTAGGGTTAGTAAAACACCGCCACCTTTGATTAAAAAATTTAAAAATAAACTAAACCAGGTACATGCTGTTAGTAGAAGGGTAAAAAGTCATAAATTAATACCTACGTTAATAGCTATACATTTAATAAAAACACTTCAAAAAGTTAGGCCAAAAAAAATATCAAAGCTAAAAAGAACAACAGTTGTTAGTTAGTCTCAGTTGAACGTACATTAAGACGTAATCGTTTTTTAATTGTTAAAACACTTAGTTGACGATCAAAAGAACTAGAGTTAGAATTTACTTCACGGAGCATTCTAGTGATTGGCTCGAATCTACCATATTCGGTAGGGTGGAAGGGAATGTGGAACAACTCAACGGTTCTGAGATTATTCCGATTGGATCTTGCAACCAAATAATTTGAAATTTCAGGGGCTAGCGTTACACCCGAAAGGATCTGGTGAATAAAAAGATATCTGCAATTATTCGACGATCAGACAACGACTGTAAGTCAATGAGTTTAAGACGGTGGTAATAAGGTGGAAGCCGCAATGGATCATTCCACGAAAAGTTACTCAAAGCGAAACGTAAGAACTTTCGTTGAACCGATTCAATTCGGTTAATGTCAGTCAAGTAATGTGGAGACCACACTTGACTGGCATATTCAAGGGTAGGCCTTACATAAGTAACATAAAGATGTTTCGTGAGGTAGGGGTCAGAAAATTCTTTACACCAACGTTTAATGAAACCTAAAGAAGAATTTGCTTTGCTCACTATCTTATCATAATGTAGCTTAAAGCTCAGTTTAGTGTCAAGCGTTAACCCGAGGTCTATAATAGAATTCGCTCTTGAAAGCTGACAGCCATTTAGTTGGTAGCTGAACCAAATTGTCCGAATGGAATTTTTCCTAGAAAAGGTAATGACTTGGCATTTAGAAGTGTTCAATTCAAGTCCATTTTTTGAACACCAAGAAGCGAAATTGTTAAAATCGTTTTGTAACTTTAAGCAATCCGATGAGGAAGATATAGGAGTAAAAAGCTTTGAGTCATCAGCAAAACTAAGAAGTTTAGAAAAAGTTATCAATTGTTTAGGAGCATCAATTGTTGAAACTATAAAACTAAGGGGTCCTATATGACTACCTTGAGGAACACCAGAAAACGCTGAATATTGGTCAGAAATCGCAGTTTTAAATAAAACTGAGTATTCCCGAGAAGAGAGGTAAGACTCAAGCCAGTTAAGGCTATGCGGTGAAAAACCTATAATTTTGTGCTTGAGTAATATGATACTATGAGGAATTTTGTCAAATGCTTTACTTATGTCAGTAAAAATGGTGTCAACTTGAGAACCATTCTCCATTGAGGTCATTGCCTGGGAGACAAAGTCAACCATATTGGTAGTTGTTGACCTACCTCTTTGGAAACCGTGTTGCTCAACACAAATAAAACGTTTACAATAATCATATAAGAAATCATATATCATACGCTCAAAAAGTTTAGGAATACACGAGAGCTTGGCGATGGGCCTATAATTGGTGCATTCATTTCTGGAGTCTTTTTTATGAACTGGAATAATGTAAGACTTTTTCCATAAACAGGGGAAAATGCCCGATTGAAGGGATAAATTAAACAGAAAAGAAATGGGATGCAATAAGTTAATCATGCATTCCTTAAGAAGAATCGGAGTAATACCGCCAGGGCCGGAAGAAAAATCGTCTTTTAATAATGAAATATGTTTCAACAATAGTTCAGCAGTTATAAGAATGTTTTTGATTTCAAAGGTAATAACTTGATTACTCTGAGAGAAGTCATTCAGATTGCTAAAATAGGTTTCATCGGGAGTGAAGTCATTTCTTAAAAAAGTAGAGGAAAAAAAGGATGCAAAAAGATTCGCAATAGTAGTCGGATCATTAGAAGATCTTCCCAAATAATTTAAAGTTGCAGGATATCCATCAGTTTTACGTTTAGTATTGATAAATTCATGAAACTTTTTCGGATCAGAGAAAATACATGACTTCATTCTGATAAGATAAGACTTATAATTTCTGTCAAGTAGGGCTTTAAACTTTTCAAACAATTGGGAATAAATGAGATAGTCAGAACGGAGTTTGGATTTGAGAAATTTACTCCATGCAGCATTCCTTTGATTTTGTAAAGAACGAATATTGTTGTCGTACCAAGGAGGTGACAAATTTGTGTTTTTTATAGGTTCATAGGGAACTGCCATTGAGATACATTCAAATAGACGGATATAAAATTCGTTGAGACAATAGTTGATATCATTTATAATGAAAACATCTGAAAAATTGATTAACCGTAATTGGTTATTGAGAAGATTAAAATTAGCTTTTCGGAAGTTGAATCTATAAGAAGTTTCAAAGGGAGTTTCCTCCCTCAGCGTATCATAACAATAAGTTACGATTAGAGGTGGATGGTGAGCATCAATGTTGCAAAAAAAGAGGTTACTCCTTTCGACGTAAGAGTTTTCAGCGTCAGGTACAAAAACTAAGTCGAGTTGTCTACCGAGAGAGTTTTTGATATTAGAAATTTGCAGATCTATAAAGATCGTCAATAAATTCAGTTTCACAAGAGTTCGACAATGCAGTATTATTATTTGACGCAACCAGACCACAATTGTCCTCATCATAGGACCAAATTAAGTTTGATAGGTTAAAGTCACCTAGTTAACAAAAATTGTCGGTTGGTTCTAGATATTCGATGAAACATAATAAGGCTTCAGAGAGCGCCTTAAACTTAATTGGTCTTTCATTGATTGGAATACTAGAAGATAAATAACAATTTATTAAATATAAATTATTATGACTGAACGTTAATTTAACACAAATCAGTTCGAAACCATTTGTATTGGGAATAGTAACAGAGTTACTTTGAAAAGTTGAGCGAACCGCTAAGAGGACACCACCACCACGTTCACCTAGTGAAGAATTAACGCGATCGTTCCTATAAACAGAAAAATCTGAGGTAAATAACTCTTGCGAGACAATATTGCTGGTTAGCCATGTCTCAGTCAAAGCAATAACATCATGAGGAAACGATTGGGACTGTTGAAAGAATTGGCAAGTTCTTGTACGTAATCCTCTCACGTTTTGATAGAAGATGGTGAGACAATTGAGTTTTTTGAAATTGAATTCGAAGTTCCAGTAGTCTCTCTTCGTTTACGCGGAATAAATTCTTTAACAATAATTCCAGCAGGCCAGTGAGGAGACTTTGACAGAGTGTCAAAATGAGTTTTAGACATTGTCAGTTTAAAAGAAGCGTGTTGCTTCTCAGCAATTTTCACGCAGTGAATGACGTTATTTGAAGTTGTAATCTTGCAGTTAACTTCAATATGTTGAAGTACATCTGTAGAAGTAGTACTCGGAAGAAGTCGAGAGATAAATAAGACCTTGGATTTAGGAACAACTTTTAAAAAATTAGAATTTGCGAGGGCATTATGAACAACAACCCCGGAAGTTAGAACCGCATTGTTAGTTGTGATATTAATTCCAGCAGTCTGAGAAGGGTTATTTAAGCTGTTAACAGCAATCTTAGTACCACTACTAGTGGTAGCTTTATTAAGATTAATAATGTTGGCAAGGGTTGGACCATCATTACTAGGTTTTTTTGCAGAAATACTTGGTGATTTTGGTTTTGGTTTTTTGGTGCCGCTTGATTTGCTAACTGTCGGATTGGGCCTATTGAGTGATGTTGGCGACTTAGGTTGACTCCTGGTTTTGACACCAACTTGTATTTCGCTAGATTCGTTTAAACTTACAGACGAATTACAAAATTGATCAGTATGTTTGAAGTTTCTCAATGAAGAAAAAGCTTCAGAAAGGCAAGAAAAATTGGTTTGGAAGTTCAGAACATCTCTGCTGATTTTTTGAAATTCAGCTTCAATCACTGAAGGCCTAGAATCTAAAGCACTGAAAGAGATCTTGCGGCAATTTTTGCAATACTAATTTAATGTATATCTTTCAATATACTGGCATGACACAATTAGAAGTTTATAAATACATTTTCTCGCAAAATTCACTTTTTCAACTTGCGAAATACAAAAATGCGTGTCGAGCACTATTATTTAAAAAAAAAAATAATGATATTCTATAACTATTCAGATGTCAAACTTTAATGAACATCATTTATACGTTATAAACAAAATTCAAAAACGTATAAACGCAGCCTTATATAAAAGTTTTCTTCAAAACTATTAGCGGTCAAAATTAATTTATAATAAATAAATAAATACCTAAATTACTAGCTATTCCCAGCGTAACATTCGCCGGTCTAGCATTAGCATTATAAATGAAACAATTTATTTTATTTATTGATTTTCTTTAATTTCTTAAAAAAATCAATTTTTTACAATTATAGTTTTAAGTTTTTCAATTTATCTTATTTATTATGTAATAAAAAAAATATGTAAAACATTGATTTTTTTTAAGAAAATAAAGAAAATAAATAAATAAAATAAATTGTTTCATTTATAATGCTAATGCTAGACCGGCGAATATTACGCCGGGAATAGCTAGTAGTAATTTAATTTCTTTACAAACAAAAAAATGGTTATTAATTAAAAATCTAAATTTTATAATATATTATTTTTTATTTTAAACAGAGTTTGTTTTTTTAACAAAATATCAATACAATCAAAATGTTGAATTCTGTTCTAATTGTGTGGCATAAAAGCAAAAGTTCATCTTTGTCATTTTTCAATTTTTTTTAACTGAATACGTTATTTTGTTCCTTATAAAATTTCAAGTGTAAATCTCTACGAGCACAGGATGTGAAATCATTTTGGGATGCTTTATATTCTTGTAAAAGTAAGATTGAACAAGATAGTTTTATATTAACTTACACAAAAGTATTCACTCCTATAAGAACAGACAGAAGAAAAGGTGGTCCTGAAAAGTCTTTTATAATTCAACATTTTATTAGATCTAGAAATGGCGAACTTTTACAAGTTTGTAAACCGATGTTTATTAATACACTGAGGATTGGCATTAAGCGAATTAAAGGCGTTTGCAAAAAGAGTTTCAATACGAAATTTTACATGCCAGTAGAACATAGAGGCGGACATAGGGTATCTGTAAAATTTGAAAACAAACGAAAGGCTGTAAAATACAAAAAAAAAAAAAAGTTTTAGAGGTACACTACTGCAGATCTAAAGCAGGAAATCGACAATATTTACCTAGCGAATTATCGATAAATAAGATGTATCGAGATTATAATCGAACAACGTCTGAGGAAACGGAAATAAAATCATATTTTTTTCAAAATGTATTTAATAAATATTTTAATATCGGGTTCAAAATGCCTTCTGTGGACAAATGTTCCACTTGTATAAGAATCACTGAGCAACTCAAAATGGAACCAGATCAAAATAAAAAAAATTTGCTTATGACTGAATTAAGAATTCATAAACTTAAGGCAAAATCATTTTTCACATCTGCAAAGGAAGAAAAGTTAAATTTAATAACATTTTCCTTCGGTTGCCAGAAAAATGTGGTTTTACCTAAAATGGCAGATCAGTCTGCGTATTACAAGAGGCAGTTGTCTCTTTATAATTTTACCATTGTAAAAGGTTCTTCCCGAGCAGAGCTGTCGAAAGATAACGTTTTCATGTATATATGGACAAAAATATTCGTCCAAAGGGATGCAATGAAATTGCTTCAGCAGTGCATAATCAACTTCGAAAAACAATTTTCGACAGTAGTATAGTGAACGTTCGTTTTATATGTGATGGTATGCGGAGGCCAAAACAAAAATCAAGCGATGATTGCTATGTTATCTTACTGGCTACACAATGAAGCACCTTCCAACATTAAACAAATAGAAATAGTATATCCGATACCAGGCCATTCTTTCATCGCACCTGATAGAGTTTTTGGTCAGTTGGAAAAACATGTTAGACGAATGGATACTATTTTGGTACCAGAAGATTACGTTAATATGTATGAAGAGCATGGTACGATTCGCAAACTATCTTCTTCAGAATGTCGAGTTAGAAACTGGAAGCAAGCGAGTATTCAAAATTTCAAATCAATTCCCAATTGGCATTTTAAATTTAATATGTCCAAACGCTTCTTTATTAAAAGAACTAAGGTAAATTCTATTGTAATTAGAGGTGAGACAAATTATAAAAATGATGTCGGTTCGTTTAAGTCGATTTTCAAAAAAGGTCAACATATCAAATCAATGCTTCTTCCTGAAGTTTTGAGCAAAGAAAAATTTAACGACATTGATTTCCTGTTAAAAAAACATTATGGTGAAAGGTGACGTGAAAACGAAAACCTTTAATTTTATAAAAACATTGTAGATGCAGCGCCAGAAATTCAAAATGTCGCACACTTAGAATATGACTCATTTTGTGAACAAAATTTGGAAGATAATATTGATATATTTATTGCATATTTAAACTATATTTTATTTATATTATATTATATTGATTTCGGTCAGAATCAAACAGAAGCTACAAGTATTCATCAACAAGTGCTTGAGAATTATATGCAGAATATTCTGGCCGGCAAGAATTAGCAACGAGAATTTATGGATGATAACTGGAGAAGAACCTATCAACAGACAGATAAATAGGAAAAAATGGAAATGGATAGGTCATACACTAAGGAAATCAGAAAGTGATATAGCAAGAAGAGCTCTAGAGTGTAATCCACAAGGACAAAGGAGACCTGGCAGACCATACAACACATGGAGACGCACAATCGATCAAGAATTAACAATCAACAATTATACCTGGGACGATATTAAGGAAGTAGTACTCAACAGAGAGGAATGGAGGTTCACTATCGAAGCCCTATGCTACCACGCGGATAATAGGAGAAAAAAAACAAATATTGATTTGTTATAAGAAAGCAGGAGCTGTGTTAATTTATATTTATAATGATTTTTGTTTTGTTTTTTTTTTAAATTACATACTGAATTCTGAAATAAAATATGTTTTAAAATACAATTAATTTTTTACTCAAATATTTCAATATTTACAGCAAAAAGGCATATTTTCATAAATATGAAAAGCAAAAAGGACCATTTCCGGAAGTTAGTCGCAAAAAGTCTTTTTTCCATTTTTTATTCTCTATTTATGCCTAAATTACTATATTTTCGTTTATTTTAATAAAAAGTTAAATTAAGCTTTTCATAATTTAGAAATGCAAAAAGATTTTAAAACTTCACTCAAATTAAAGTTTTAAAAGTTTTTTTCAATTTTACACAAAATTGTTTAGCATGACAAAGATAACCATTTGCTTTTATACCACACAATTATAGAAAGAATTAAAGCATTACATTGTTTTGTAATTTAAGTATCACCACGCGATTTGTTATTTGTTATTTTTTTTATTTTGAAATTTAAGAACTTAAGAATTTACAATATTTGCTCTTGAAAATTTTATGACATAATATTATTTGTTATAGTAAATTTTTTTGACTTGGTCATTACATTATTATTATAATTTTTGTTAATCCATTACATACTTTAAATTTGTATATTGCATTGTTATATTAAATGCATATTATATATTATATTTAAATATTTTTTATATTGTTTATAAAACAACGATCAATGCGGTTTTTACATGATATTTACATAAATTCCAATCAAAAATTTTTGTTTCCTACTTCAGTTACCAAAAGCCTATTGCACAAAGCCTATTGCAAAACTTTGTGAGTAAAGCTCACAAAATAATAAAAACAAAAATAATAAAAGCTTTAGAAAAAAATATAAAATCAACAAAGACAGAAATAATAAGACGGTTCAACAAAAACAATTTCTGCTAAAAAATAAATTATCATCACATTTGGCTAAACGCTAAAACGAAAAAAAAAATATATAAATTAGAAAGAAACACTAAAAAGAAAAAAAAAAATTATTTTCAAAATTTTTGGTTTAATATAAAATTTGAATTACCAAAATCCTGTATGCAAGCATTATGCGCTCCGCTCCACAAAAGTTTTTGCATGTTCAAGAAATTTCTTTAAATTCAATAAATAATGAATGTGCTAAAAATAAAATAAATATGCTAATTTTTCAAAATATTCTGTCCCGATATAAATTAACAATATTTTCATTAGAATATGACTTTTTTTTACAATTGTTATCATTTTATCGTTTTACACGAATTTAGCCCTATGAGATTCCTCAATACTTGGATAAATATTTAATTTACTATAAAAAATTTATCGACACACCACACCTGAAATTTTTTTATTTTATATTATTTACATTATTAATTATTATATATCGCATTAAGAATAATAATGAATAATAAAATTACATTACTATTATTCAAATCATACAATCAAAAGAACTTTAAATTTATCGATTAAATTGTTCAATTTAGGCAACCCATATTATGTTCATTATTATTTACCTTTTTTTTTATAAATATTACTTTTTATAAATTACCTTAGACTCTTTATAAATATAACAACAAAAAATGTAATACATATACATAAGCAATCTATACATTTAACTGATCGATTGACCAATGCGTCTATATCTGCTAGCCTGGCCTCTGGAAGAGCAACTTTAAAAATGGAATCTTATTTTCATATAAATTTTGTCTTTAGTGTAGGGATCTTATTTTGCTATATGAATAACCTGTTATTAAGATATAGTGTTATTTTTAAAAAAATATTCAATATTTTTTATCTAAGCTAAAATAAAAATTTACAAAAATACAAAAACATTTTCATTAATAATTTTCAATTTAAAAAAAAAATTTTTTATTATCCGACGTGCAACCGTCTACCAAGTTCTAATAAACACTGAAAATAAAACTGGTGGATACTGGATACAGTAAAGTTTTTAAGATGAAATTAAAATCGCATATAAATTATTGTTTATTATTTTTTATCTGGTACATACCCGGCCGGCAAAAGAAAGGAATTTTTCTGTGAAACGGCACAATAAAATGATTTTTAATACAATTATACATTTGACATGTTGAAAATATCTGACAACAATATATAGAATAGTAATATTAATAGCAAACCACAATAAAATAGAAAATGTTCAAAATTTTATGTTAATATTAATATCGAAATAAAATGAAAAAATATCACATAGCATTAAACTTTTTTTGTAAGATTAAATTTGTTTTTATGATTTTTTTATTCCTCAAGGGAAGGTGAAAGCCTAGAAAAATACTAAACAGACCGTGCACTTAGATACTTAGCTATGTGGAACACTAACCCACTAAAACAACCGAAACTATAACTAATATTATTAACCGATTAATTAATAGTCGCGTTTATTGGGAAAATGTGTGTCGGAAAGTTATTAAAAAGTAGTTTCCGATAATTTTATTAAACCATTAATCATACCTATGGGTTAGTACCGTTTCCCAATTATTATGAGTGAGTTTTAAAATTCACACATAGGAAACAATGGGATAAAATGAAGTATTCTATACCTGGTATACAACATTGTCATATTGTCAACCTCCTGGCATGCAACATTGTCAGTTACAGTGTCGTTGTCAGCAGTTTTTCCCTTCTTGGTCCTGCTAGAATTTTAATTTTTAGAGTAGGGGATTGTGTAGAGCTGACCATGGGTAAAGGTAGGTTGAGGGTGATAAATTCCGACTCTTTGAGTTGTTTGACCTTGTGATTTATTGATTGATATTGCATATGCAAGGCTACTGGGAATGGATGTCTAATAAATTCTTATAAAATAATTTTCATTCTATATCTGATTTTTTTTTTTTTTATAAATAAAAGAGTTAATTTTATAAAGATTAACTTAAAACTTTGAGCATTTTTTATTTTTTTGTGGCTTGCTATTAATATTTTTATTCTATACATTGTTTTCAGATCTCCCCGGCGGGTTGAGGTACGAAATATCCGCAGTAAGGCATGCTTTTGGTAAAAGTCCACTAAAATTCTAGAAAAATCCAGAAAGAACTGACCCAGAATGGGCGGCTTTCTGGTCTGCGAATGATACCAGAGAGACGGCAGGAATAAAAGGTACCGCCTTGTACAAGGGAAATTTTCTCTTTAGGGTAGGAGATGGAACTCCGAATTAAAACAAAAAACCAAGTATACAATGAATTAAACTCAAGGATTGTATAATGTATACCCCAGGTGGTAATCCAGATCTTCTGGAAAATCGACCCTCTTTCGAGGCAGGTCTCACGGATTCTGGGGGAGACCACTTATTGCAAAACTACGTAAGCAGAGCTGCTTTAATTGACCAATTTAGAAGAAAATCTGGGGTCCAGAGAACATCTCCAGCAGGGTTTTAAGAGATTTACGAAATCATGTCCCAAAAAGACAGCTACAGAAAACCCGACGAGGGTAATAATAACGAAAAGGCACTTGGGGTAAAAAATAATCAACTTAATGCCAGAGCTACAGAATTAGAAATCTTATGCAGGGAATTAAAAAATTAACTCTGCATAATTTTTTTTTTTTTTTCCAGATAGTAGTAAATTATCGAAAGAGGCTTCAGGGACTACCTATTACCGGGGAAGGCAGTTTGAAGGACTGTGGGACTTTAACCCACCAAAAACTCCTATCATTATTGCAACATTAAAACTAGTCTTATAAACTAACCATTAATTTACATTTAACTCAAAGAAACTAAGATACCTTTGATCTACCAAAATCCAATAAGTTTTTAATAGATAAAAGGTTTTAACCTAACTCAAGTGGTCTTGTTCGTTTTAGTCGCTTCACAAAGTTTTGATTGTCAATTATGCTAGAAGCTTCGGTATTGACATGTTGGATCAGACGAGTTTTATGCCGTGCAGCGCATTTCATTATTTCGTCTTTTATAGATGAGATCTTCAGATCTTGATGAATATCGGCATTGCGAACATACCATGGAGCATTGACTATGTTACGCAGTACCTTATTTTGGAACGTTTGGATAGTTTGAATATGGATTTGTTTAGCACACCCCCATATTTGAATACCGTATGCCCAGACTGGCTTCAATATTTGATTATTCATCAAAACTTTGTTATAGGTCGAGACCGTAGAATTCCGCCTAATCAGCCAGTATATTTCTCTATATTTGAACTGGAGTTCTTGTTTTTTGATTTTCACATGCTCTTTCCATTTCAGTTTTGCATCCAAGGTCATGCCAAGATATTTAGCTTTATTCTCGTATGGAATCACGACATCATTAATTTTAACTGAGAGAGGAGTTACTATGTTTTTATAGGTGAAGTTTACATGACTAGATTTGGCTTCATTTAATTTAATTTTCCATTTTTTGCACCAGTTGGAAATTTCATCATTAGCTTTTTGCAGTTTGTTTGTAGCTTCTTCTATAGTAGAACCAACTGCCATCAACGCAGTGTCATCTGCAAAGGTTGCTATTTTTATATTTTCTACATCGGGTATATCACAGGTGTATAACAAATATAAAATTGGACCCAGTATACTACCTTGCGGTACTCCAGCTTTTATATCTCTTAGAGAGGAGTATTCATTCTCATTTTTAACTCGAAAAACTCTATTTGAGAGATATGATGAAAATAATTCAACATAATTTTTAGGGAGCAAACAACTTAGCTTTTTGATGAGTCCTTCATGCCAAACTTTATCAAAAGCTTGGGCTACATCTAGAAATACTGAAGAACAAATTTGTTTATTTTCCAGTGCCCTTTCTATAATGTCTGTTATACGATGTACTTGATATATTGTTGAGTGTTTTTGCCTAAACCCAAATTGGTGATTAGGTATTATATTCCTGTTTTCTATGAGGGGTTGAATCCTTCTCAATAGTAATTTTTCAAACAACTTCGATATTGTAGGGAGCAAAGATATCGGCCTGTAAGATTTGGTGTCGTTAGCAGGCTTTCCTGGTTTTTGGATCATTATTATCTCGTCAACTTTCCATATACTAGGTACGTGTTTAAGCTTAATACAGGCATTCATTATATATACCAAGAGTGTGAGAACTTTGTTGGGTATATTTTTTAGCACATTTGAAGTTATTAAATCAAAACCTGGGGCTTTATTTAATTTTAGGTTTTTTATTTCCTTAATTACTTCTTTTCGACTTATTAAGGGAATATTTATATCTTCATGGTTATATATTTCAATTTCAGATCAATAACAGTTCATTTCATTGGGCTTAAAAATTTCAGCGAGATGATCTGCAAAAGTGTCAGCTTTTTCTTTATCGCTCCTTGCCCATGAGCCATCATTTTTCCTCAGTGGTGCAGAATGCACAATAGACTTATTCATTTTACTCGTAGCTTTCCATAAAGAATAATTTGTTTCTTTAGTAGCTGTTAAATTTTCTAGGTAATAATTCAGAGATCTATCATTTAATTTCTTTATTTCTCTCTTTAGCTCCTGACTTTTATTATTAAGATCCGTTTTGTTGGATGGGTCACGCGTTTGTTGCCACCTCCTTCTCGCTTTTCATTTCTCTTTTACCATGTTAAGGGTATACACCGGATATCTAGGGCTGATTTTTTTTGATTTTTTTGTCTTAGTACTACTGCAAGCTGCAAACTGGACAGCTTGCATAAGTTTTTCAGTAGCAGTTTCTAGTTGTTCCTCATTGTCTAATGTTACTCTTAATTTTACTGTTAATTTTTTCTAGCAGAATCTTTTTGAAGCTTAACCAATCTGTAGATGAGTTGGTTAAAAATGGTTTACTAGATTTTTTCACTATTGTTGTATTTAATTTTAGGATGACAGCAGAATGGTCGGAATTGAGGTCATAATTATCTTCTATAGATGTGAAATTAGTTGATATTTTTTTCATTATAAAAAAGTCTAACAGATCAGGAGTTTTGTTTATATGTGCAGGCCAATATGTTGGTTTTCCTGTTGAAAGAAATAAACAACCTGTTTCTCTCAGCGTCTCTCTCAGTTCTTTACCTCGAGTAAGGGTCATCCTGGAGCCCCATTCTAGATGTTTAGCATTGTAGTCACCTCCAAGAATAAATCTTTCACCTAATTTCACTAATAAGCTCTAGAACATATGTTTTTTAATAGCGTGATTGGGCGGGCAGTACAGCGCTCCTATGTTGATATTTTGCTTTGTGCACCTTATTTGTACGGCTGTGAGTTGTATTTCTGTACTTTTTATGTTACAATGTTCATGACGAGTAATAAGATCATTTACTATGACCGCACTACCTCCTTTTGGTAGATTGTCAGGGTGCGTTGTATGATATACTTTGTATCCACGAATTACTAAATTGTGCCCCTTTGTTAGATGGGTTTCTGACACGAGACAGACATCTATGTTTCGTAAGTTTAGGAACACTTCCAATTCTTGTTTTTTGTTGTTAATGCCATTCGCATTCCAAGTACATATAGTGATTTTGTCCTTATTCATTATCTAATTGAGTTATGTGGCATATCAGGATACTTAACAGTATACCTACTTTCCAAGTTATCTAATCTTAGTGAGATTCTGTCTACCAGACTCATTAGTTTTTCCATTGTTTTTAATATAGTTCCGTGCTGTTCTTTTTCTGGAATCAATTTCGTATTTGTTGAACTAGCTCTTCTCGGCATTTGATTGTTTGACGAACGAGTTCTTCTCGGCGTTTGATTATTTGCATTTGATGAATAAGCTATTCGAGGTGTTTCATCAGCAGTGAAATCTCGATTTTTTTTCACATTTTTATTGCTTTGGTAGACATCCTCATTGTTTTTGCCTTTTGCTATGGCAGAATAAGTTACTCCCTTTATTACTTTCTTTGATATAAATTTTCTTGGCTGTTGCCTTTGAATTAATTTTGGGTAAACAGAGTTTCTCCTTTTCTGAAGTTCTTTGGCAATAAGACATCCTCTGTAATTTGCTGGATGAGACTCTTGGCAGTTGGAGCATTTTGGCTGTGAAGTTTTCAACTTATCGCATTCTGCTGTTAAATGTTTACCAGCACATTTCACACATATAGGCTCCCTATTACAAAATTTCCGCGTATGATTATAAGGCTGACATCTTTTGCACTGAGGAATATCTGTGCTTTTTCTCAGAGGTTCAATATAAACTATCATGTTTTGAATATGATTGATTTCGTAAATTTTTTTCATATCTTCCTTACTATCAAAGGTAAGCATGAAAATTGGGAGTTTAACAGTTACCTGTTTATCATTTTCCTTGACTTTCTTTATCATATTTACTGCATTGATGATATTGAATTGTCTATTATGAAGCTCACTTATTATATCTTCTGGCATGCAAAATTGGTGCAAGCCGCGTGCCATGACTTTTATTGGTCTATTTATTTTGCTTTCATAAGTATGCCATTCGTATTTGGTATCATTGAGATCTTTAGCTAGATTTCTATAATCCATTTCCGTCTCCAGATTTATTTTCAGCTGCTTATTGTTTAGCATTTTTATTTCATATTTCATATTTTTAGCTTGCAGCATTTTATTTAATGGTTTGAAATCATTTATGATGATTAGAGGTGGAATTTTGGTTCTCCTTTTACTCACAAATTCAGTTGTTTTGGAGTTTTTTTCCTCACAGGTTTTTGTTAAACCAGATGGTGACGATTCAACTTCAGGTGAAGAAGTAGCTTTTCTTTTTTTATTTGATCTTTTGTTTTTTTTTGAGCAGCCAGTCAGTTTCTCTGCTCAATTCATCTTCATCCGTGAAATATTCTTTTTGCTCGATGATTTCATTTGGTGCATTACGTTTTTCTCTTTTTTTCAAAGCTTCGTTTTCTGCTCCTAATGCCGAAACTTCTTTTTTTAGTGACATACATAATGCCTCTATTTCGCTTAGCCTCTTTTGGAGTATATGGTTTTCATTTGGTTCTTTATTATTTTGACTCCGTTTATCAATTATTGGCTCGATCATCCTTGATGGCGACTTTGGAACCCTCGCACTCTTTGTAATAGGGTTACTCAGCTTGTCTAAATTGTTGTTCCCCACTGGCAACTCATCTGAAAGTCTAGTATGGAATCACGACATCATTAATTTTAACTGAGAGAGGAGTTACTATGTTTTTATAGGTGAAGTTTACATGACTAGATTTGGCTTCATTTAATTTAATTTTCCATTTTTTGCACCAGTTGGAAATTTCATCATTAGCTTTTTGCAGTTTGTTTGTAGCTTCTTCTATAGTAGAACCAACTGCCATCAACGCAGTGTCATCTGCAAAGGTTGCTATTTTTATATTTTCTACATCGGGTATATCACAGGTGTATAACAAATATAAAATTGGACCCAGTATACTACCTTGCGGTACTCCAGCTTTTATATCTCTTAGAGAGGAGTATTCATTCTCATTTTTAACTCGAAAAACTCTATTTGAGAGATATGATGAAAATAATTCAACATAATTTTTAGGGAGCAAACAACTTAGCTTTTTGATGAGTCCTTCATGCCAAACTTTATCAAAAGCTTGGGCTACATCTAGAAATACTGAAGAACAAATTTGTTTATTTTCCAGTGCCCTTTCTATAATGTCTGTTATACGATGTACTTGATATATTGTTGAGTGTTTTTGCCTAAACCCAAATTGGTGATTAGGTATTATATTCCTGTTTTCTATGAGGGGTTGAATCCTTCTCAATAGTAATTTTTCAAACAACTTCGATATTGTAGGGAGCAAAGATATCGGCCTGTAAGATTTGGTGTCGTTAGCAGGCTTTCCTGGTTTTTGGATCATTATTATCTCGTCAACTTTCCATATACTAGGTACGTGTTTAAGCTTAATACAGGCATTCATTATATATACCAAGAGTGTGAGAACTTTGTTGGGTATATTTTTTAGCACATTTGAAGTTATTAAATCAAAACCTGGGGCTTTATTTAATTTTAGGTTTTTTATTTCCTTAATTACTTCTTTTCGACTTATTAAGGGAATATTTATATCTTCATGGTTATATATTTCAATTTCAGATCAATAACAGTTCATTTCATTGGGCTTAAAAATTTCAGCGAGATGATCTGCAAAAGTGTCAGCTTTTTCAGCTCCTTGCCCATGAGCCATCATTTTTCCTCAGTGGTGCAGAATGCACAATAGACTTATTCATTTTACTCGTAGCTTTCCATAAAGAATAATTTGTTTCTTTAGTAGCTGTTAAATTTTCTAGGTAATAATTCAGAGATCTATCATTTAATTTCTTTATTTCTCTCTTTAGCTCCTGACTTTTATTATTAAGATCCGTTTTGTTGGATGGGTCACGCGTTTGTTGCCACCTCCTTCTCGCTTTTCATTTCTCTTTTACCATGTTAAGGGTATACACCGGATATCTAGGGCTGATTTTTTTTGATTTTTTTGTCTTAGTACTACTGCAAGCTGCAAACTGGACAGCTTGCATAAGTTTTTCAGTAGCAGTTTCTAGTTGTTCCTCATTGTCTAATGTTACTCTTAATTTTACTGTTAATTTTTTCTAGCAGAATCTTTTTGAAGCTTAACCAATCTGTAGATGAGTTGGTTAAAAATGGTTTACTAGATTTTTTCACTATTGTTGTATTTAATTTTAGGATGACAGCAGAATGGTCGGAATTGAGGTCATAATTATCTTCTATAGATGTGAAATTAGTTGATATTTTTTTCATTATAAAAAAGTCTAACAGATCAGGAGTTTTGTTTATATGTGCAGGCCAATATGTTGGTTTTCCTGTTGAAAGAAATAAACAACCTGTTTCTCTCAGCGTCTCTCTCAGTTCTTTACCTCGAGTAAGGGTCATCCTGGAGCCCCATTCTAGATGTTTAGCATTGTAGTCACCTCCAAGAATAAATCTTTCACCTAATTTCACTAATAAGCTCTAGAACATATGTTTTTTAATAGCGTGATTGGGCGGGCAGTACAGCGCTCCTATGTTGATATTTTGCTTTGTGCACTTTATTTGTACGGCTGTGAGTTGTATTTCTGTACTTTTTATGTTACAATGTTCATGACGAGTAATAAGATCATTTACTATGACCGCACTACCTCCTTTTGGTAGATTGTCAGGGTGCGTTGTATGATATACTTTGTATCCACGAATTACTAAATTGTGCCCCTTTGTTAGATGGGTTTCTGACACGAGACAGACATCTATGTTTCGTAAGTTTAGGAACACTTCCAATTCTTGTTTTTTGTTGTTAATGCCATTCGCATTCCAAGTACATATAGTGATTTTGTCCTTATTCATTATCTAATTGAGTTATGTGGCATATCAGGATACTTAACAGTATACCTACTTTCCAAGTTATCTAATCTTAGTGAGATTCTGTCTACCAGACTCATTAGTTTTTCCATTGTTTTTAATATAGTTCCGTGCTGTTCTTTTTCTGGAATCAATTTCGTATTTGTTGAACTAGCTCTTCTCGGCATTTGATTGTTTGACGAACGAGTTCTTCTCGGCGTTTGATTATTTGCATTTGATGAATAAGCTATTCGAGGTGTTTCATCAGCAGTGAAATCTCGATTTTTTTTCACATTTTTATTGCTTTGGTAGACATCCTCATTGTTTTTGCCTTTTGCTATGGCAGAATAAGTTACTCCCTTTATTACTTTCTTTGATATAAATTTTCTTGGCTGTTGCCTTTGAATTAATTTTGGGTAAACAGAGTTTCTCCTTTTCTGAAGTTCTTTGGCAATAAGACATCCTCTGTAATTTGCTGGATGAGACTCTTGGCAGTTGGAGCATTTTGGCTGTGAAGTTTTCAACTTATCGCATTCTGCTGTTAAATGTTTACCAGCACATTTCACACATATAGGCTCCCTATTACAAAATTTCCGCGTATGATTATAAGGCTGACATCTTTTGCACTGAGGAATATCTGTGCTTTTTCTCAGAGGTTCAATATAAACTATCATGTTTTGAATATGATTGATTTCGTAAATTTTTTTCATATCTTCCTTACTATCAAAGGTAAGCATGAAAATTGGGAGTTTAACAGTTACCTGTTTATCATTTTCCTTGACTTTCTTTATCATATTTACTGCATTGATGATATTGAATTGTCTATTATGAAGCTCACTTATTATATCTTCTGGCATGCAAAATTGGTGCAAGCCGCGTGCCATGACTTTTATTGGTCTATTTATTTTGCTTTCATAAGTATGCCATTCGTATTTGGTATCATTGAGATCTTTAGCTAGATTTCTATAATCCATTTCCGTCTCCAGATTTATTTTCAGCTGCTTATTGTTTAGCATTTTTATTTCATATTTCATATTTTTAGCTTGCAGCATTTTATTTAATGGTTTGAAATCATTTATGATGATTAGAGGTGGAATTTTGGTTCTCCTTTTACTCACAAATTCAGTTGTTTTGGAGTTTTTTTCCTCACAGGTTTTTGTTAAACCAGATGGTGACGATTCAACTTCAGGTGAAGAAGTAGCTTTTCTTTTTTTATTTGATCTTTTGTTTTTTTTTGAGCAGCCAGTCAGTTTCTCTGCTCAATTCATCTTCATCCGTGAAATATTCTTTTTGCTCGATGATTTCATTTGGTGCATTACGTTTTTCTCTTTTTTTCAAAGCTTCGTTTTCTGCTCCTAATGCCGAAACTTCTTTTTTTAGTGACATACATAATGCCTCTATTTCGCTTAGCCTCTTTTGGAGTATATGGTTTTCATTTGGTTCTTTATTATTTTGACTCCGTTTATCAATTATTGGCTCGATCATCCTTGATGGCGACTTTGGAACCCTCGCACTCTTTGTAATAGGGTTACTCAGCTTGTCTAAATTGTTGTTCCCCACTGGCAACTCATCTGAAAGTCTAGTATATTCAGCCAAGCCCTCGCCGGCAGCCGTGGTCTCTGCCGACACTTTGGTAGATATCCCTACCGAGTTTATTTTGTTATTTAGACTATACATTATTATTTGTTTTTATGTTGCATTTTATACCTCCTGCCAGGTGATTTTAACTGCCGCCCCTCTGGGATCAGCCGCAGACCAGGGAGCCGCCTATTTTAGGTCAAACGCTTCTGGATTTTTTTTTTTTTGTGTTTGTGCCGGCACTCACAATTTCAATTACCATAAATCGCGTCCGCGCACGTGCTAACCAAATCGATTTACTTAGATATTGCGCCAAGCGTTCGCATTCACCCGCTCTCGTTAGCCTTACAAGTTACCAGGTGGTACCCGGCAGATAACTATGTTACCTACCTTCGAGGAGGTGAGAGTCGGATTTGATGGCAGAGCTGTAGATGTTTTACCAGATGGCATTTCCTAGTTTATCGGAAACATAGGTTAGCATATGTTCCGTCTAGAGCCTTTACCACCCTTTTACCACCCTAATTAACCCAACCCTTTTACCACCCTTTTACCACTCTGCATAATTAAAGAAGAAAATGAGAAACTAAAAAACTCTCAAAATATGTCTACTAAAGGAGTAGTACTAAAAACTGCTGAAGACTTTTATACAGATAACGAAGAACTAGCTCGAGAAACCAACTGGATCTTTAAAACAAAAAGAATCTGTAAATAAATAAAAGCAGAAATATCACCTACTTTAAGCCCAGAAAATGTTTTGGCCCAAGTAGAGAAAAATGTGCAAATAAATGAAGTTAAAGAATAGGTTTTTGTTTTTTTTTTTTTTTTTTTTTTTTGCGTGGATTGGTGGGAATCTTCATAGACATGAGCCCCGTAGCTTCCATTGTGTGCCAGATTTTTACTGACAAAACCACACCCCTCCCATTAATACTAGTCCAACGGACTAACCATTAATTTATTGCTATTTTGATTTTCTTAAAGGAAAAGTTTACGAAATTCTATCGTATTAAATCTAGTGGCTTAGTTCTTTTAAGCCTTCTGACATCATTTTGATTATCTAGCAATTGAGTGGCCTCAACGTTAACATGTCCCTCCAGACGTGCTATATGCTTTGTTGCATATCTTTTTATTTCATTTTCTGTGCAAGGAATTTTTAGATCTCTGTGCAAATCACTGTTGCGAACATACCAGGGGGCATTTACCATGTTGCGCAAGACTTTATTTTGGAATTTTTGTATACAAAGTACATGTGTTTGTTTGGGACATCCCCATATTTGTATGCCGTACAACCATATCGGTTTGAGTATCTGATTATATAACAAAATCTTGTTATGTATAGGTAATTTAGAATTACGACCTAAGAGCCAGTACATTTCTCTATACTTATTTTCAAGCTCAATTTTTTTCTTTTTAACGTGCTCTTTCCATCTAAGTTTGACATCTAATGTCATTCCTAGGTATTTAGCATTGTTTTCTTGGGGTATATTGACCCCATTCAGATTTACCAATGGTGGTTGATTTTCTAATTTTTTATTTGTAAAATTGACATGTACTGATTTTAACTCATTGAGTTTAATTTTCCATTTCTTTGTCCAGAGGTATAGCTTATCGCTTGCTCTTTGCAATTTAATTGTAGCCTCGTCAATATTTGATCCTACTGCCATCAACGCAGTATCGTCAGTGAATGTAGCTACAGTTATATTTTCCATTTCTGGTAAATCATTGGTGTAGAGCAAATACAGTATGGGACCCACAATACTACCCAGAATACTACACCCGTTTTAATATCTCTAATAGTAGAATACTCTTCGTCTTGTTTTATTCTGAATAGTCTGTTTTCTAGATATGATGAGAGTATATCTACGTATTGTTTAGGTAACATATTGTTTAGGTAACATATTGTTTAGTTTATTTATTAAGCCTCGATGCCATACTTTATCAAAAGCTTGTTCTACATCTAGAAATATGGTAGAGCATACTTTCTTTTCCTCTAAAGCTTTTTCTATTATGTCTGTTATTCTATGAATTTGATCGATTGTCGAGTGCTTAGATCTAAAGCCAAAATGATAATTTGGAATCAGATTACTATTTTCTATGATCGGTCTTATTCGAATCAATAATAGTTTTTCAAATAATTTTGATACTGTTGGTAGTAATGATATTGGTCTGTAGGATTTGACCTCATTTATGGGCTTACCTGGCTTTGGTATCATAATTATCTCTGCTATTTTCCACACATTCGGCACATACCTTATTCTTATAGCAGCGTTTATAATGCGTGTTAGCATTGTTATAGCTTTTTTCGGAAGTTCTTTCAGGACTTCCGATGTAATTAGATCAAAACCTGGAGCTTTTTTATCTCTGAGTTTTTTAATTTGTTCCACTATTTCACTCTCTGAAAATGGTGATATAACATTTTCTTGCCAATTATTATTTTCTTCAGTGAGATCATCCGAATCTGTCTCGTCTGGACAAAAAATTTCTTCAAGATGATCTGCGAATGTTTCAGCTTTATTTTTATTATCTCTCGCCCATTCACCATTTTTCATTCTGATTGGCGGGATTTGAGAGATCGAGGTTTTTGTACTCTTTGTTGCTTTCCACAACGAGTAGTTATTTTCTCTTTTAGCTGATAAATTTTTTATATATTTTTCAAAATTTTCATTTTTAAGATCTTTAATTTTTCTTTTAAGATTCTGAGTTAACCTATTTAGCACAGTTTTGTCTGCCGGATCACGCGATTGTTGCCATCTGCGTCTAGCTCTTCTTTTTATTTTTATCATATTTAATATTTCTCTAGGGTAGTTGAATCCTACCGATTTATATTCACAATTTTTTGTATTATTCCATTCAGCATTTTGAATAATTTTAATAAAATTTTCTACTTCAGAATCTATATCACACTTGGATCTTAATTTTGTTTTTATGTTTATTAGTTTTCAATTTCTTGTTTAAAGCTATCCCAGTCAGTTGTTTCGTTCGTTAGCAGAGGTTTCGATTGTTTCTTAATAATCTTTTCATCTAGATTTAGTATGACTGCAGAGTGATCTGAGTCCAAATCATGGTTATCTTCTAGCTTAATATAATTCGGTGAAATTTTTTTTGTTATATAAAAATCAAGCAGATCAGGAGTTTTATTTCTATCAGTTGGCCAATAGGTAGGCTTACCTATTTATCAACTTTTGTGTAGAAACTTTATTTTGTTCTTTCGGGTTTCTTTTTTGACTTAGGTTATTTTGTGTTACCTGTGAATATGATAAGCCTTCTACGACTTTTTTCGACGTAAAAGTTTTAGGTATCTCTGAAGTTTCAATGCAATTCTGTTTCTGTGCACTAGGTTGCCTAGGTTTTGTCTTTTGTTTTTCTTGTCTATGTTGCATTTGTTTTGGGGCATTTTTTTGTAGCTTCTTCCTTTTTTGCAACTCTCTAGCCACCTGGCAACCACGATAACTCGCTGGGTGTGCCTCAAGGCAATTAGCACATTTAGGCTTAATATTTTTTTTTTCTTTACAAGAAATTTTTAAGTGGGGACCACCACATTTAACACACTGA
Source organism: Argyra leucocephala (assembly GCA_963942445.1). NCBI lineage: Eukaryota > Metazoa > Arthropoda > Insecta > Diptera > Dolichopodidae > Argyra > Argyra leucocephala. Next base: position 3,216,672 of record OZ012682.1, read on the forward strand.
GCTAGACGCTGGCAAAACCTTTGTGTATGGCCAAATCTTTGGCATCTCTTACATTGAGGAATGGTAGTCGTTTTACGAATAGCCTCCATTTGAACCCTCATGTGCTGGATAAATTCAATTTTGAATATTTTGTTTATATCTTCGCAGTTTTCGAATGTTAGCATAAAGAGAGGAAGACGTACCGTAGATTCTTTGTTATTTTCCTTTTTCTTTATTATTTTATTTGTGACTTCTAGAATTTTGAAGCCTATCTTTCAATTCATTTTTTATATCTTCAGGTTGGCATGACGGATGTAAATACCTAACCATTACTTTAATAGGCCTGGTGCTCTTATTTTCATAAGTGTGCCATTCAATATTGGCTTCATTTATTGCCTTAGTCAACTCTCTATATTCTTTTTCTTCTTCAACATTAATTTTTAGTTGTTTATTATTAAGCATATTAACTTTATATTTAATATTGCTTTCTTTTAATTTTTTGTTTATTTGAGGGTATTCCACTACATTACTAAGTATAACTGGAGGAGGTTTACCTTTTCTTTTACTTTTCGCAACTTCATTTATTTGCACATTTTTCTCTACTTTGTCCGCAACATTTTCTGGGCTTAAAGTAGTTGATTTTTCTGCTTTTCTTTTTTTACAGATTCTTTTTGTTTTAAAGATCCAGTCAGTTTCTCGAGCTAGTTCTTCATCATCTGTATGAAATTCTTCAGCAGTTTTTAGTACTACTCTTTTAGTAGACATGTTTTGTGAATTTTTTAGTTTCACATTTTCTTCTTTAATTATGCAGAGTTCATTTTTCAATTCCCTGCATAAGATTTCTAATTCTGTAACTCTGGCATTAAGTTGATTATTTTTTGCCTCAAGTGCCTTTTCGTTATTATTACCCTCGTCGGGTTTTCTATAGCTGTCTTTTTGGGACATGTTTTCGTAGATATTTTGAGACCCTGCTGGAGGTGTTCTCTGGACCCCAGATTTTCTTCTGAATGGATCAATTAAAGCAGCTCTGCTTTCGTGGTTTTGCAATAAGTGGTCTCCCCCAGAATCCGTGAGACCTGCCTCGAAAGAGGGTGGATTTTCCAGAAGATCTGGATTACCACCTGGGGTATACAATCTTTGAGTTTTATTCATTGCATACTTTTTTTTTTGTTTTAATTCGGAGTTCCATCTCCTAGCCTAAGGATAATATTTCCCTTGTACAAGGTGGTACCTTTTATTCCTGCCGTCCCTCTGGGATCAGTCGCAGACCAGAAAGCCGCCCATTCTGGGTCAGTCGCTTCTGGATTTTTCTAGGATTTTAGTGGACTTTTACCACAAGCATGCCTTACTGCGGATATTTCGTACCCCAACCCGCCGGGGAAAGAATAGGTAAACCTCCTCCAGTTATATAGTAATATATTTTTTCAATTCCCAAATGGAGCGTAATCGTTCATATAGAGTGTATTATTACATGAATGATTTACAATTTTAAAGTAATTTAAGGCAAAACAACAAATTAACAAATTATTGACGAATATAAAGAATATTGATAATAATAATAAAAGCAAGATATAAGTAAAAAAATCAAAATGTTTAAAGTTACAAAATATTGAATTAAAATTTCTTAAAATGTATACAATTTAAAATTTGAAAAAAAAGAAAAGAAAAAAATTTCTAGAAACTTTAAATTTAATATATGAAAAATAGTTTATATTTAGTTTAAATTTTAAGCGTTTTTTGAAATGTTTCAGTCTCAGCTCTTTCATCCAATTTGGAATTTTATTGTATTCATTTATTGCTGCACTGGACATATTATTTAACCCTGGTTGAATTGTTCTTATATTTGTTGTATTTCTTGTATTATATTGATGTAACGCAGAGTTTTGTAATAGTTGTGTTTTGGTTTTTACTAATCCTTGAAAAATCTTAAATATATGTTCGATTTGTAGTAGCTTTAATTGTAGTTCAATTGAATTAATTTTAAATGTCTTATATGGATAATCTGTGGAAGTTCTGTTATGAAGCGAATATAGATTTTTCATGTCTTTATTTTGTAATATATGTATTTTATTTAAATTTTGCTTTGAGCTTATTCCCCATATTATAAGTTCGTACGTTATATTGGAATGAAATAGACTATAGTATATAGATCTTTTCGTATAATTTGGTACTTCGTGTGATATTTTTTTAAATACACCAGCCAATCTCCTGCATTTTTTTTCTATTTCTTCTACGTGTTTGTTCCAAGTTCACTGTCAATCGTTACTCCTAGATATTTGTAACACGATACCTTTGTAATTGTCTCATTATTATATTTTATGTTTATTTTTTCATTTCCATAATTCTTAAATAACATATATTTGGTTTTCCTTATGTTGATCGTTAATTTATATTGACTGATAATTTTGAGTAATTTATTGTTATAACTATTTATATTTATTTCCATATCTGTATAATTATTTTCAGAGTAAACAACAGCTAAATCGTCTGCATACATAAAAATCTGTCCTTTTAGTTTTAGGTTAGCAATATTATATATGTAACATATAAAAAGGGCTGGTCCTAGTGAACTCCTTTGTATCGCCCCATAATCTATTGGCTTTTTATCACTTATAAGCCCTTCGCATTCTGCGTATAGTTGTTTTTTGTCAAAATAACCTTGAAACCATTTATAACTCGTTCCACTTACTCCAATATTATATAGAACTTTCAAAAGTATTTTCCTATTTACTGTATCAAATGCTTTTGTTAAATCAAAAAACACTACTGCTACTTTATTTTTTTTTACTTATTTCTTTTTGTATATATGTTACCATGTCGAACAACGCAGTTGTAGTGTTTGAGCTTTTTCTGAATCCATATTGATTTTTACTCAATTGTTGTTGTTCAGATATTCTAATAATTGAGTATTTACTACGGTTTTATGATTTTGCTTGAAATAGTTGATAGAGATATCGGTCTAAAATTGCTTATTTTATTAATATCACCGTCTTTGTATATTGGTATTATTTTATTTGTTTTTAGGTTTTCTGGAAATGTTGATGAATTTAAAGATGAATTTATTAGTGATATTATGGCCCATATTTCGATAGTCATCTCATAAAAATGAAAATGACAAATGTCATATCATTTAAATGATTTTTTGAGATTTCGATAGTCGGGAAAAATGAAATGAAATTTGAAATTTAAATGAGATGATTTTTGTTTTGAAACGGGCAACACTTTTTGTTTTGACGTGTCTTGGATATAATTAATAAAGAAAAAAAATTTATTGCGAAGAAAAAATGAAGTAAAAGAAAAAAAATATGTCCAAAAGGTTTGTTTAATATGCAAATTAATATTGAATAGAGTAGAGCCAATGTGTGTGTATTCAACCGGACCGTGTCATATGAACTACATCTTCTAGGTGGTGACTGGTGGAAAGTGCCAAGTTCAAGAAATTGAGCAGCCTCTAGCCAAAATAGGTCCGGGTCCCACTTCACAAAGTCCTCGAAATTTTTTTTTTTTAAACTTTTCTTCAATAAAATGGCTCATAGGCACGATGGAAACAAGCGGTCCCAAGTGTCGGGACCGAAGACCTTAAATTTTTTTTTTTTTTTTTAATTTTTTTTTGTCATCAGTACAATGAGCCTTAAATGTGATGAAGACAATAGGTCCGAGGTCCTAGGAATTGGGGCCGAAACTCTATATCACCAGTTTAAATTTTATTTTTCTTGGAAGAAGTTATTAATAATTATTATGAATAATTTTTGAAAAATTTTCAGATTGTTCCGCGGTTCAGAAGTCGGGACCGTAGACCTTGAACAAAAAAATTGTCCAAAAACCAAAATGTCAATAATGTTCATTACGCATCAAGATAAGTATAAAAAAAATTTTTTTGTTTTTGTTCAAGGTCCTTTGGTTCCGACTTCCGAACTGTCGGACCAATCCGAAATTTTTTTAAAAATTATTTATAATAATTATTAATAACCTTTTCGCAGAAAAATACAATTTAAACCGGTGATATAGAGTTTCGGCCCCAATTCTTAGGACCTCGGACCTATTGTTTTCATCATATTTAAGGGTCATTGTACTGATAACAAAAAAAAATTTAAAAAAAAAAAAAAAATTTAAGGTCTTCGGTCCCGACACTTGGGACCGCTTGTTTGCATCGTGCCTATGAGCCATTTTACTGAAGACAAGCTAAAAAAAAAAAAAAAAAAAAATTCGAGGGCTTTGTGAGGTGGAACCCGCACCTATTTTTAAGTTCTCAATTTCTTGAACTTGGCTTTTTCCACCAGTCACCATCTCGAAGATTTCTTTACTTTTTTCATGTCCACAAATTTAAAATAAAATACTTACGATTTTTTTTGTAAATCCATTTTTTAAATTTTAAACAACAAAAGTTTTCAAACAAACATACCCGTCACTTAACAATTTCAAAATGACAAAATTTGTCATTTTATCCGAATATATTCATAAAACCCGACTATCAAAATAGGCTTGTTTTCATTTTTTATGATTTTTGTCAATTTTTCCGTCTATCGAAATCGCAAAATTTGTTTTTCGTAAAAAATGAGTGTGAAATGACTATCAAAATATGGGCCATGATAAAATTGTTTTATCACATGTAAATATGGATCTATTTGATCACAATGTTATTGTAATGGAAGTGTCAAAAAATGTTATGACTGAAAGAAATGAAACTAATAACAGTGATGGGGCAAAAATAAGAATGACAAACCTAGAATTTTTAAAACGATTATTCAAAGATGAATCGATTGTATTAAACTCAACAAAAAATAGTAATGAATTGTTTGATGAATTTATTTTTAAATTAAAAAAAAAATAGATAAGGCTTCTTTTAACAAACCGGTTATAAACAATAACAAAAATAAGAAACCATGTTTTGATAAGGAATTGATATCAGTTGTGGATGTAAAAAATTTCTGGTATTCTAAATGGGCAAAAGATCGCAATAATTTTGATTTAGAGAGACAGTACAAATTTTACAGGAACAAGGTGACCAGCATACGAAGATTGAAAAAAAAAATTTATTACGAAGAGAAATTTGAAAAATTTACTGACAATATTTCTAAAACATGGAGCTGTATAAACGAAGTACTTTATTGTAACAACACAAAAAAAAAAAAGTTGAATTGCTAAATGGAATGACCCAAAGACAAGCAGAAAGCAAAATAAATGATCTCAAGAGGCAGTTTGCAACTACTGGAGCAAATCTAGCAAAAAAAATTTCAGAAAGAATATTCTACAGTCAGGACAAAACGAATAAATCTTTTGAATTTAGCTATGTGACCAAGCAACAAATTTTTAATACAATTAAACATCTAAAAAATTCAAAATCATTAGATACATATAACATGTCAGCACACATGTTAAAAGAATGTAAAGAATATATAAGTGAACCTCTTTCTATATTAGTTAACAGGTCACTTAAGGAAGGTTTGGTAAATGATAAATTAAAAATAGGTAGAATAGTTCCAATTTTTAAAAATGGACAAAAAAGTGATTTGAATAATTACCGACCAATATGTCTAGCACCAATACTGGCAAAAATCCTTGAAAAAATTGTTCATAAACAATTAACTGAATTTTTAGAAAAAAAACAAATTACTTTCGGAACGGCAATATGGTTTTAAAAAAAAATCTAATACTGAGACTGCACTTGTGGATATGGTAAACTGTGTACAGAAATTAAAAGATCAAAAAAAATTTGTGTCGCTATTATTCATGGATCTAACAAAAGCATTTGACACAGTAGATCATAGCATATTATTGAAAAAAATACAAAACTTTGGGGTCAAAGGTATGGCATAGCTGTGGTTTTCTTCATATTTAAGTTGCCGAACATAGTTTACTCAAATAGGGTCGATTGAAAGTGATAGTGAGCATGTCCGTTATGGTGTACCACAGGGTAGCATTTTAGGACCAATTTTATTCACGATTTATATTGATTCCATCCAGCAACTCGGGTTAAATGCAGAAATCTATTTATTTGCAGATGACATTTGTTTAATATTTCAAGCTGATAGTTATAAAGAGCTTGAAATGAAAATGAACAAGGATATGAATATTATTAATGAATGGATGTTATGTCAGAAACTTACAATTAACACGAAAAAAACTAAATACATGTTAATTGGTTCAATGATACCTCAGTTAAAAGTTAAGATAATGAATGATAAGTTGGAACAAGTAAATGAATTTAAATACCTAGGTTTATGGTTAGATGCACAACTGAAATGGAGCGTACATACAAATTACCTAAGTAAGAAATTAAGTGCAATAGCAGGAGTATTTAGCAAAGTATCAGATCTGTTGCCACTCAAAGTAAAAAAAAGTTTGTATTACGCGCTTTTTCATAGTCATCTTAGCCATGGTATCATATTATGGGGAACAACATCAAAAAATAATGTTGAAGACTTATAAGTAATACAAAACAAAGCACTAAAAAACTTATACCGATATGACTGGCGGGAAAGAACAAAGTATATACATAGTTTAAACAATTTACTTCTAGTTAAAGATTTTATTGAGGTTAAACTAATGTTGCATATTCATAATATGGAAACATTAGCAATCCACACAACAACATCAATACAAAGACGGAAAGATACACATCAGATCAACACAAGAAATAAGAATTCGATTCATCTTGAAAGGAAATAAAATAAGGAAAAAAAAATTATTTTTTTAGAAATATTTGCCTTCAATTTAAGCGTACTAAAACTACAAAAATAAACTTTAGAATCGCAACTTGATATAATGTTTTCATAGCAAGTTATGATTGTAATTACGGAAAAAGCAAATTAGCCGAAATTCTAGGAAGTCTTGAGATGAGATTAAGAGATTTGGTAAAAAATTCGGCTAATTTGCTTTTTACGTAATTACAATCATAACTTGCTATGAAAACATTATATCAAGTTGCGATTCTAAAGTTTATTTTTGTAGTTTTAGTACGCTTAAATTGAAGGCAAATATTTCTAAAAAAATAATTTTTTTTTTCCTTATTTTATTTTCGACTTTTTAGTGAAAATATTTTTTTAATGAAAAATAATATATTTTCAAAGAACAACACATATAATCAAATGGCACTAAAATTCACTCTAACGCAATTTGGTTATTATTTCTCATACTTCAAATGTTTAATTATATTTTATATTACTGTAACAAATTTTATAAAAATATGTATATTTTTAAAAAAATTTTGGAGATTTTTGATTAGATACCTTTGAATTTTTTAATTTACGTATTAAAAAATTTTCACCAATAAAAAATTACGCACTTTATAAAAAGAAACCCTGTTAAATACAAAAATATTTGACGTAAAATCGTAGACTAAACCTGAGAAAAAGTCTGAAATGTAAATACTCATCCGACTTTATCTACGATAAAATTCGATTTTGTCCGACGTGTAAACGCTGCCTAAGCATAAATTGGCATATAAAAGTATAATATATACATGCATAAATCGAAATTAAACTTTTTTTACATTCGAGAAGAGTCATTTCTAACTGAGTGATAGATAACTGTTAGGTTCAAATTTTGTTTTTTTCCATAAATAATGTTTGCATTTTATTTTCAATTAAACTAAGCCATATGATTATCTATGTAACAAATGCAAGCCCTATATGACACATGGATGTACATTTACATATACTTAGTCAGAGAAAGTGAAATAATAAAAGAAAGAGATTAATAAAAGAAACAAAATTATAAACACAAAAAAAATATAATGAAAATGATGATTGAAAATAATTGAAATTGAATAATAATAGAAAATGATTGAAATATAATGATAATGATTTGTATTGCACACATTTATTTTGTATTCCTTTTTTGTTTTTTGTTTTTGCTTCTTTACAACATAGAAATGTCAATAAATATAGTGAATTTAAAGAGAAACCAAATTTTAACTTTATCAAATATCCATATTCCATTATTAGTACACATACATATTTAAATTTCACCTTTGTTGAATGCAAAGAATATCTATAATCTATATTAACAAGAATACGCACTCCCATTTTACGACAACCTAATTTTTAAGAAATATCAAACCGAGCAAAATATCATTAGTTAAAGAGGTAAAATTTACATTTAATTATCGTATACCAAATTTATTATGACAGAGAAAAAGGTACAAAACAGATGTTTGCCTTTTGCTTTATACTGTAAAATAATTTTGCGTTCTCATTATTCTCCTTTGGATTTGCTTACGTTTCCTCCCATTATTTATATGAGGCAGGGTGGCAAAAAATGCTAGTTCTAATATAGTTTGTTCCCTTATACGATGATTAATTCTGATCTTTCATTATTTTAATATTTTCGTTTTAAACATTATTATTTTCGTATATACCTATTAAAAATATTAAATTATAATTACATTACAATAATATAAAATATTATTTATATTTTTGTCAGTAATAATTTGGAGTTACAAACATTATTATTTTTTATTAATTATATTAGTAAACCTAAATATTTATTATATTGGTGATATTATAAAATAATACTGAGGACAACATTTATTTACAAATCACAGAATTTAAAGAATATGATAACGCTGTTTTAGTTAGGTCTCCTAAAAATCTTATGCATAGTTGATACAATTTAGAAAATAATATTGTTAAATATTTCAACGAAAATTTTTGTCGAAAATATTTTTCAAAATTATAAACTTTATTTAATTAATTTCAGCCAACTTTTTTTGTTTACTATATTTTTTCTTTTTCTTACACGTAAAATTCTTATTATCGTCTATTTCTGACAATGTTTATCAAATTTGCATATGAATTTGTGTGCAAACAAATGAATACATACATGAGTTCTTACTCTTTTTATGGATATACTTTGGTTAAATGGTTATTGAAATGGGTATTTTGTTGAATTGAAGCAAATTGAAACAAACATATAAAGTCCAAGGCAAGTTAATTAAGGCAAATATAAAAAACAACACACTTTAGCACAACGACAACAATACATCTGGCAATCCAATTATATAATAAACTTAATAACGGCTTAAAAACATTAAGCAATAATAAACTAAAAAAAGAATTAACTAGAAAATATATTGATCAATATTAAAATTACTATAATTACAATTTCTTAAACTGGTTTATGCACTTAAAACTGATCAGATTTTTTTTTTATGTTATTTGTATTTGATTTTAATTTTTTTTAAATTTTATTTTGTTTTTTTTTTGTTTTTATGCATAATTTTTGAGAAATCACTCATATATTCATTTAATTGTTCTTAACATATTATATAATCCAAATTTTCATTTACATTTTTTTATTTTTTTCTTGTAAAATTTTTTGTTATAATTGTCTCTATAATAATTACTTGTTTTTTTTTTATTGTTACTTGCTATTGAATTTTTGAATTTTTGAACTTTATTTTTGTAATTTTGTAAAAAGCCTTAAAATGAGAGAAGTCTCTTTAGGCATCATAATGGTTGAATAAATAAAATAAAAATAAAATAAATAAATTAGTTGGTCATTGTCGTTTTTTGAGATTTGCTTGAACAATCGAACGTGAACTCCACACGGCCAATTTTTTGGATCTAAAGCAACATGTAGGAAGGGTTCAGGAATACAAATTTTAAAATTTACATATCTTAGTGTAGAAATATCACAATCATTTTTTTACTAACTAATGGACAAACAGATCGTTTCCGCTAATTTTAAGTTTATCAGTGATTAGCTGTGCTATTACATTTTTGGATGTATCAAGTGCAAAACGAGATATATTTAAATTTTTTTAGTGCAAATAACTTCAATATCACCTATTTTATTTCTATATTATATATTTACAATATATTTTAATTGATCATAAATATAAAACACCAAATGTCTTTTATTTTATCCGTTCAATTCAAAATTAAAATAATTTGTCCAAATTATCTCTTTCGATGTTTCTTTCGTGCTAAAATTTTACATCGATAAACTTTATCGATTTCGTCGATAATTTCTGAACGATATCGAAATACATAATGGCAATTTCGCATTTTGACATTTCGTTCGATCAAATCGTAATCGGAATACATAATAGGCACCTTAATTGTTATGGTATATACGATTTTTATTAATTTATATACGATTTTTATTAATTTTACTGCGCGAAAACTATTACAACAAGTAATATTTAAAATGTTATTATTATAATTTATTAAAAGAAAACAAAAATGTTATATATATCTGGACAAAGTTTAAAAATGTTATTATTATGATTTATTAAAAGAAAACAAATATGTTAAAAATCACTTTATCTGGTGACAAAGCTTTACTTTAAAATGTTATTTCTATTTTATTTAAAGAAAACAAAGATGTTAAAAAATCCTGTAATATTTAAAATGTTATTATTTTAATCAAGTGAAAAAACTTTACTTTTTTGAAATTTTGAAAATTTTGAAACAGAGCTAGAGTTTTAATATATATTTAATTTCAAATTACATTTCATTGGATTATGAAAGTAGGTGTATGATGTGGCATTATGATGACATATTCACTTTACATTGTTATTTGTGCTTTGAGTCAATAAATAAAGTAGTAATGTGTGAGACATATTGCGTAATTAAGAGATAACGCAAAGTTCTCTTAGAATAAAGAATCTAACTTTTTGTTATATAATATAATAGAAGGTATAATACCCTCTTTCAAAATTACTTAAAGATAGGTAGATATCCTATTTAACAACCTCAAGGTACTTATTCTCAATAAGTTAAACTTCTTTATATAAATTTATTTTTATTTTTGTTTTTACTTCTTTGAAAAATATGTCTGAAGTAGGATTAAAACCTCTAAAATACAGCGATTGATTAGTACCTCTACAATACAGCGATGTATTATTTTTAAACTGCACACAAACTACTACATTTGGTTAGCAGTGGCATTATACTAGTAAATAAATAAATAGTAAGTAACTGTTATCTGATGCGTAAACGTAAAATAACTTACGCTAATCAATGTGTTGATGATTAGCGTAATGATTCCAAAATATATTTTTCAATTTACCTACATAGGAATTTGTTCAATAGCTTCGAAATTATTATTCTAAATATTTTTAATCCATTCTATGTTAGCACGGGAGAAAACAGAAAGAATTACGTGCTCATTTGACAATTATTTGATTTTTTTTTCTTATTTTTTCTTTTCTTTTTCGTTTGTGTTAAAGAAATGTATCCATAAAACAACAACAATTTCTCTTTCAGAAAAACAATTCTCAGTAGATTTAAATAAAAAGGGCAAGAAAGAACAGTCAGTAAAAGTTAAATAATTTTTTCTCTTAAATTCACTGTATTAAGGTTAAAACCGCACGCGTATCTACTATCAACGAATATATGTATTAATATGATGATGCACTGGAATAAAATTTTATAATTTGTCAATGGGTTGGTTACCATTTTTCTAGTCGATTTCCTAAATTGCAAGTAATAGATAGTAATAAGAATTTAATTTGGGAGAGATAAAAATTCAAAACACAAAGTGGGAACAAAATTATCGAACGATTTTTTTTGTCTCAAAGAAATATTGTGTATTCATTCTTAGTTATCTAAATTTACAGATGTGTTACACTTAAAAATGCATAGCAATAAAAAACAATATTTATTCAAATTTGAAATATTCACATTATTAATATTAAAATTTTCTTCCTATTTATAAATTATAATATTATTTTTAAGGAAATAAAATGGAATCGAGTCATTCATAAAAAAAAAACGATTGGTTGTTGGTAATATTTTTAACTACCTGATTTTGTTTGATTTTTCCTCTCCTATATTAAAGGCATTATTGATGAGGTGTAAGAAAGAAAGAAAAAAATCTCTTCCAATTTGATTGCAAATTCTCTTCTTCATTTATGTTAAAAACAAAATATATGCATAAAACAGAAACTCTTTAAAAGACTTCTCTTTAAAACAAAAAAATATAACGGTACATGTTGACACCGTCCGAGAATTATATATAGAAGAATATATTCAGTTACATATTCTAGAAAGATGACGGTCTGGCATATTTTAAAATTATGATGATGATTATGATTATGATGATGATGATTGGTGCTGCCGTTGTGGAGATGTTGTACTTCAAAGTAGATTTTGAAAAAAAACAATCTTTATTTTCTTTTTTGAAAATCCAAATACCTCAAGATTTTAGCATAAAACCAACCCTATACTGTTGAAAATGTCTCTTTTTTTCTATAACTCATACGTATTATATGTGTACGTCGAATAGTTGATAAAATATTATTAATTACAAAAAATTGTTTTTTTTACCTTTTTCTATATAAAACTAGGAATGTGCCTTCTACGAAATAACAATCTTCCGAAGTAAATGTTACACCAACTTATTACATTGCTTTGTAAAAGGCGCAACATTATTTTTTTATATAAAAACACTATAAAATTAATAAAAATTTTAAATAAAGCTTATTATATAACCGAAGAGACTCTTATAATGAGATAAAAATATTAAACGTTTCCTGAATTTTTTTTTGAAATATCTGGTTTTTGGAAAATGAACGAAAGACTGTTTCAAAAATTTTCAATTTTGAAATACAATATCTGCCCAATGGCAACTTCTGTCGTCATCAAATAAACGTTAAAATATTTTTCAGATTGCTACCTTACTTACTAGATAAAAAACCGTAAACATATATTATCTAATAGATCAACCATTTACTCGATTAGCCATTTATTCGCTTTTGGCTCTTTGCCTTTTGAAATTGGCTTTTTCTATGACCATAATTAAGTCGCAAGGTCAAACATTGGAAAAAGTAGGAGTTTATTTGTCTGAAACAGTATTTAGCCATTGGCCGCTGTATGTTGCAATTTCCAGAGTACAGCGGTCTGATTCAAATAAAACTTACTGAGTGAAAGGAGCAAGGCAAACTCATTCCGCATGCCAATAAATTGTACACAAAAAATTGTTGTGTATAAAGTTGTATATAAAGATTAGGCAATATTGTTTTTAAGTTTTTCAAATTGAAATTCATGTATTTTTAGCAACGATCGTAGAACAATCTGGGACAATAGGGACCAGGAAGGGGCTTAGATTTCTTTAGTAGTCAGGTGATTTAATTACTATTATCATAACCGTATGGTGCAGTAAATCATTTTTATCAGTTGGGATGAGACTTTATTAAATTCAAAAGCATCATAAAACAATTCAAGTTCACTTTTTTTTTTTTTTTATAAAACAGTGTAAGTGCACCTTAATTTATTTTCATAATAAAATTTATTCGTTATTTGATACTGGTAGATAGGTAGGCGTGTATAACAATTTTGTTTTTTCAAATCTTTTTTTAATTTTGTTGTTGTTTTTTGTGTTATTAATTCTTTAGATACTGAATGTTTTGCATCTTACAATAATGTACATTGGCACCCTATATTTCTATTACTATTTCTTCTAATTTTGTCTTCAAAATAGACTATTTCTATATTTATCAATAGTTTTCTTCCACAAGTAGTTACTACTTGAAACTAATTCCATCCATTTTTCATCACATAGTTAAAAATAACAATTAAAAGTAATAAACTCAAAACTATTTCAAATATACTGTATAGTTAAGTTATAAGACTTAAATAAATAAAATTTCGAATTTCAAAAAGTCTATTTATTATTTATGATTAAATAATGGCAATTAAAAACATTTGCAATTAACTTAATTAAGTAATTTTTTTGTACACTGTTCAAAGTTGGAATTTTAAATTTTAAGTTTACATTACGTATAGGTACATCGCGTATTTCGGAATAGTCAAAATATTTTGACAGAAAATAGACTCAGAAAATAAACTCTTTTCCTTAATTTGAGTACTACATTTCAAAACTATTTTCGTTTTTTAATCATTTAAATTAAAATAACGGAACAAAATTTGTTTTTTTAGAACATCTTTTACCATTCCCATTATTAATCGCGTAAATTTCGAGTCTATAGCTGAAATAAAATTGTAAACTAAAATTTTTACATATTATTTGACGTATCGCTACTGCAGTGTAAAAAAAATAATATCTTATACAATTTTTATACAAAAACGTTCTCAGATGAAGAAGTTTTATACGTCATTTTACTTAGATGAAGAATTTAAAATTGGGATATTTTGTAGTTATCGTTTTTTTTATTATCACTTCAGATAATCACTGAATGATGATGCCTATATATATATATACACAAATGTATACCATTTTTCGAACAATTTCATATATATATTTAATTTATTTATATAGGTGAATACGGCTATGAGTACATAGGTTTAATAAATATTCATTATAAATATTATAAAGTTTTGATATTATTTGAGTTATGATAAAACTCCTAAAATTTATTGTAATAAATCCAAAGATAAGAGGAATTAACTCTTTAATTATTTATACATTTTTTTTAATATGTATATAAATGTATATATATGTAACTACATAAACTAATGTACAAAGTAAACCAAACAGAGCTAGAGTTTTAATATATATTTAATTTCAAATTACATTTCATTGGAATATGAAAGTAGGTGTATGATGTGGCATTATGATGACATATTCACCTTACATTGTTATTTGTGCTTTAAGTCAATAAATAAAGTAGTAATGAGTGAGACATATTGCGTAATTAAGAGATAACGCAAAGTTCTCTTAGAATAAAGAATCTAACTTTTTGTTATATAATATAATAGAAGGTATAATACCCTCTTTCTCAAAATTACTTAAAGATAGGTAGATATCCTATTTAACAATCTCAAGGTACTTATTCTCAATAAGTTAAACTTCTTTATATAAATTTATTTTTATTTTTGTTTTTACTTCTTTGAAAAATATGTCTGAAGTAGGATTAAAACCTCTAAAATACAGCGATTGATTAGTACCTCTACAATACAGCGATGTATTATTTTTAAACTGCACACAATTTACTACATTTGGTTAGCAGTGGCATTATACTAGTAAATAAATAAATAGTAAGTAACTGTTATCTGATGCGTAAACGTAAAATAACTTACGCTAATCAATGTGTTGATGATTAGCGTAATGATTCCAAAACATATTTTTCAATTTACCTACATAGGAATTTGTTCAATAGCTTCGAAATTATTATTCTAAATATTTTTAATCCATTCTATGTTAGCACGGGAGAAAACAGAAAGAATTACGTGCTCATTTGACAATTATTTGATTTTTTTTTCTTATATTTTCTTTTCTTTTTCGTTTGTGTTAAAGAAATGTATCCATAAAACAACAACAATTTCTCTTTGAGAAAAACAATTCTCAGTAGATTTAAATAAAAAGGGCAAGAAAGAACAGTCAGTAAAAGTTAAATAATTTTTTCTCTTAAATTCACTGTATTAAGGTTAAAACCGCACGCGTATCTACTATCAACGAATATATGCATTAATATGATGATGCACTGGAATAAAATTTTATAATTTGTCAATGGGTTGGTTACCATTTTTCTAGTCGATTTCCTAAATTGCAAGTAATAGATAGTAATAAGAATTTAATTTGGGAGAGATAAAAATTCAAAACACAAAGTGGGAACAAAATTATCGAACGATTTTTTTTGTCTCAAAGAAATATTGTTGTATTCATTCTTAGTTATCTAAATTTACAGATGTGTTACACTTAAAAATGCATAGCAATAAAAAACAATATTTATTCAAATTTGAAATATTCACATTATTAATATTAAAATTTTCTTCCTATTTATAAATTATAATATTATTTTTAAGGAAATAAAATGGAATCGAGTCATTCATAAAAAAAAAAACGATTGGTTGTTGGTAATATTTTTAACTACCTGATTTTGTTTGATTTTTCCTCTCCTATATTAAAGGCATTCTTGATGAGGTGTAAGAAAGAAAGAAAAAAATCTCTTCCAATTTGATTGCAAATTCTCTTCTTCATTTATGTTAAAAACAAAATATATGCATAAAACAGAAACTCTTTAAAAGATTTCTCTTTAAAACAAAAAAATATAACGGTACATGTTGACACCGTCGGAGAATTATATATAGAAGAATATATTCAGTTACATATTCTAGAAAGATGACGGTCTGGCATATTTTAAAATTATGATGATGATTATGATTATGATGATGATGATTGGTGCTGCCGTTGTGGAGATGTTGTACTTCAAAGTAGATTTTGAAAAAAAACAATCTTTATTTTCTTTTTTGAAAATCCAAATACCTCAAGATTTTACCATAAAACCAACCCTATACTGTTGAAAATGTCTCTTTTTTTCTATAACTCATACGTATTATATGTGTACGTCGAATAGTTGATAAAATATTATTAATTACAAAAAATTGTTTTTTTTACCTTTTTCTATATAAAACTAGGAATGTGCCTTCTACGAAATAACAATCTTCCGAAGTAAATGTTACACCAACTTATTACATTGCTTTGTAAAAGGCGCAACATTATTTTTTTATATAAAAACACTATAAAATTAATAAAAATTTTAAATAAAGCTTATTATATAACCGAAGAGACTCTTATAATGAGATAAAAATATTAAACGTTTCCTTAATTTTTTTTTGAAATATCTGGTTTTTGGAAAATGAACGAAAGACTGTTTCAAAAATTTTCAATTTTGAAATACAATATCTGCCCAATGGCAACTTCTGTCGTCATCAAATAAACGTTAAAATATTTTTCAGATTGCTACCTTACTTACTAGATAAAAAACCGTAAACATATATTATCTAATAGATCAACCATTTACTCGATTAGCCATTTATTCGCTTTTAGCTCTTTGCCTTTTGAAATTGGCTTTTTCTATGACCATAATTAAGTCGCAAGGTCAAACATTGGAAAAAGTAGGAGTTTATTTGTCTGAAACAGTATTTAGCCATTGGCCGCTGTATGTTGCAATTTCCAGAGTACAGCGGTCTGATTCAAATAAAACTTACTGAGTGAAAGGAGCAAGGCAAACTCATTCCGCATGCCAATAAATTGTACACAAAAAATTGTTGTGTATAAAGTTGTATATAAAGATTAGGCAATATTGTTTTTAAGTTTTTCAAATTGAAATTCATGTATTTTTAGCAACGATCGTAGAACAATCTGGGACAATAGGGACCAGGAAGGGGCTTAGATTTCTTTAGTAGTCAGGTGATTTAATTACTATTATCATAACCGTATGGTGTAGTAAATCATTTTTATCGGTTGGGATGAGACTTTATTAAATTCAAAAGCATCATAAAACAATTCAAGTTCACTTTTTTTTTTTTTTTTATAAACAGTGTAAGTGCACCTTAATTTATTTTCATAATAAAATTTATTCGTTATTTGATACTGGTAGATAGGTAGGCGTGTACAACAATTTTGTTTTTTCAAATCTTTTCTTAATTTTGTTGTTGTTTTTTGTGTTATTAATTCTTTAGATACTGAATGTTTTGTATCTTACAAGTAATGTACATTGGCACCCTATATTTCTATTACTATTTCTTCTAAAATTTTGTCTTCAAAATAGACTATTTCTATATTTATCAATAGTTTTCTTCCACAAGTAGTTACTACTTGAAACTAATTCCATCCATTTTTCATCACATAGTTAAAAATAACAATTAAAAGTAATAAACTCAAAACTATTTCAAATATACTGTATAGTTAAGTTATAAGACTTAAATAAATAAAATTTCGAATTTCAAAAAGTCTATTTATTATTTATGATTAAATAATGGCAATTAAAAACATTTGCAATTAACTTAATTAAGTAATTTTTTTGTACACTGTTCAAAGTTGGAATTTTAAATTTTAAGTTTCCATTACGTATACATCGCGTATTTCGGAATAGTCAAAATATTTTGACAGAAAATAGACTCAGAAAATAAACTCTTTTCCTTAATTTGAGTACTACATTTCAAAACTATTTTCGTTTTTTAATCATTTAAATTAAAATAACGGAACAAAATTTGTTTTTTTAGAACATCTTTTACCATTCCCATTATTAATCGCGTAAATTTCGAGTCTATAGCTGAAATAAAATTGTAAACTAAAATTTTTACATATTATTTTACGTATACTGCAGTGTAAAAAAAATAATATCTTATACAATTTTTATACAAAAACGTGCTCAGATGAAGAAGTTTCATACGTCATTTTACTCAGATGAAGAATTTAACATTGTGATATTTTGTAGTTATCGTTTTTTTTATTATCACTTCAGATAATCACTGAATGATGATGCCTATATATATACACAAAGTATACCATTTTTCGAACAATTTCATATATATATTTAATTTATTTATATAGGTGAATACGGCTATGAGTACATAGGTTTAATAAATATTCATTATAAATATTATAAATTTTTGATATTATTTGAGTTATGATAAAACTCCTAAAATTTATTGTAATCCAAAATCCAAAGATAAGAGGAATTAACTCCTTAATTATTTATACATTTTTTTTAATATGTATATAAATGTATATATATGTACCTACATAAACTAATGTACAAAGTAAACCAGGATTCTCTTAGATGCGACAAAACAATTCTCACAGTTTTTCTTTTTATAAGTTAAACACAACTTGCTTACAATATATATTTCATACAATAACATACAATAGTTATTTCTTTTATTTTTATAACACAAGTAATTTAAATGCAGAAAACTACATCTATACGTACAGTTACTTGGTTCTCATAATAAAATAGTTCCATTTTGTTTTAGTGATAATCAAATTGTATTTAGTAATTAATTTTAAAGAATAATATTTAAAAACTGAGCGGGACAGTCAGATATAACCACTGTAATATATCAGTTGGCACATGAAACACTACAATTTTGTATATAAATTATTCTCTTAGTATGTGGCACGAACATTAACTTATTACTACTACTACTATTCCTACTACTACTACTACTACTACTACTACTACTAGTACTACTACTACTACTGCTACTACTACTACTACTACTAGTCTCACTTCCTACTACTAGTACCACTTCCTACTATTAGTACCCCTACTACTACTACTAGTCTCACTTCCTACTACTAGTCCTAAAGAAGCACACATTTATAATTAGCTGCTTAGCTTTTGTGGATTAAGTCAGCCATGTGTGACAGTCCTAAAGAAGCACACATTTATCACGTCAAGCTAAAAAAACGAAAAAAGAGTTTTTATAAAAACTTGTTTTCCAGCGTTAGAGTAAAATTTTAGTATAACAGTGAAAATAGTCGAATATTTTACTTCTAATTTTACTGATATGCTTATCATACAGATACGCGTATTTCGTCTACTACTTGCAGACTTCTTCAGTGTTTTGTACTCGACTGAGGAAAGAAATCTAAAATTGTCTTATTTATTTTATTCGTACAGGTAACAATTTTTAATGTTTCTCGCAGCTGCATGGTTGTTTATTATCCAATGAATTAGCCCAGGTAGGGGGTTGAATAAAAATATTTTTATTTATTTTATTATTGGTATTTAAAATAATTTTTCCGACGTTAGGGTGACAGGTAGGGGTGGTGTTATTTGTTTTATTGTATTTCACTAAAAATTTAAATAAAGAAGAATATCCATTGCCTTGGTCTTTATTTAGGAGTGAGTCATTTTTAGTTTTGTAAATTTCGATGCTTTCAGCTGAATCTAGTTTCCTAGAATCTCTAATGTAATTTATCATTACAATGTCTTCTTTCGAAATGCTATGATTCTCCTGGATGATGTGTTCTGCTACTTTGGATCGGAACTCTGTTGAGTTCTTCTTTTTAGCCAGTTCTGCTTCTTTCAGGTGTTCATTGAGTCGCGTTTGCATGTTTCTCCTAGTTTGCCCAATATAAACTTTGTTGCAATGACTGCAATTATATACACCTGATTTTTCCATTTGTTCGATTGGGTCTTTAGTTGAACCTAGAACAGACTTGAGTTGGTTAGTTCTACTGCTATATACGATATCTAACCCGTTTTTTCTTAATTTCGTTCTGAGTGGGAGAGAAATCTTGCTAAACTCCAATGCTACTCTTCTTATGGGTTGTTGATCAGTGAGTAGGTTAGTGAGGGAATTCCGTTGTAAACTTCTTTTCCGTTTACTAAGTAAGGCCGTGATGGTTTTTTCCGGATATCCGTTTATTCTCGCAATTTCAAATATGTGTTTAGTTTCTTTTACTAAACCTTTTTGGGAGATGGGAAGTGTTAACATTCGATGGATCATGTGGTTGAACGATGCCATCTTATGTTGATAGGAGTGGTTAGAGGTATTCGGGATGACCCTGTCAGTATCCGTAGGTTTCCTGTAAATCTCTAGTTCTAGAGATGTTCCTGTTTTACTTAACAGTAGACCTAAGAATGGTAGTTGGCCTTCTTTTTCTACTTCGACAGTAAACTGTATATTCCTGTGGAGCCCGTTAAGAGTAGTTAAAGTTGATTCTAAGTCCCTTTCCTTTATTACAGCAAAAATATCATCTATGTATCTTTTCCAAAATCTTGGTAACCGTTCTTCTGCTGCTAAATCTGACTCCAATTTAGCCATGAAAATTTCACTGATGAATGGAGAAAGGGGATTTCCCATTGGAGCTCCCTTCAATTGCTTGTAGAAATTTCCTCTAAAGGTGAAATAATTTTCTTCCATGCAAAGCCGGATCAGTTTTATGTACTGTTTTACTTTTGTCCTCCACTGTGGTCCAGTTTCTTGTTGTAGTATCCATTCTTCTACCAGAATAATAGCCTCTTTGACTGGGATACTGGGAAAAAGCGATTTTACGTCAAAAGAGACCATGACCTCGTCTTCGTTAAGTCCTCCCATTGATTGTAACTCTTGAGTTCTATGTGTTGTTTCGATTAGATATTTGGTGTGTCTTGTAGGTCTAACATCGTTATTGATTCTGATTCTTAATTTAATAAGGTCAACATCAACCTTATCAGATAAAACGTCGAATGTAAAGCAGTTTGAAAGTAAAATTCTACGCGAGTTTAAGCTCAGTAAATTTATAGAATAGAGCCTTTCAGTGTAAGGTGGAAGGTTATTAAAGTCTCTGGGATTATATAGATGTCTTAGTGCGAAGAGAAGGAACTGTTTTTGGATTGATTCAATTCTTGTACTATGGATTAGAAAGGTGGGATTCCAGATAATACAACCATATTCTAAGATTGAACGCACTAGGGAGCAGAATAAAGTTATTGTTACCCATATATTATTAAATTCTCTTGCCCTTCTTTTGATAAAACCTAGCATTTTGTTGGCCTTTGATATCATTGTTTCATAGTGGAGATAAAAATTTAATTTATTATCCAAGATGATTCCTAAATCATTAAAATGATCTACACGCTCTAAGTTGAGGCTATGCAAAGTATAGTTATATAAAAATGTAGATCTTTTACGAGTGAAGCTCATGACGTAACACTTACTAACGTTGAGGTCTAGCATGTTTTCAGAGCACCATTTTTCTAAGCATTTAAGTTTAGACTGGAGGAAGCAAAAATCACTAAAATTATTTATAATGTGGTATAATTTGAGATCATCAGCATAAAAAAGGTGAGATATACCAGATAAGCAATTAGAAAGGTCTCTAATGTATATATTGAAGAGAAGTGGTCCTAAGTGGCTTCCTTGGGGTACCCCTGAGTAGACATAAATGGCTTTAGACGTAATACCTTGAAACTTAACCAATTGAACTCTTTTGGTATTATAAGATTTTATCCAATTTAACATAGCGCCACTGATACCTAGTTTTGCCAGTTTTATTTCTAGTATATCGTGATTTATTCGATCAAATGCCTTGCTAAAGTCTGTATATATTGTGTCAATTTGTAGACCTTTTTCCATAAGAGATAGTACCTACGATGTAAATATCACTAAATTAGTGGTAGTAGAACGGCCTTTTCTAAAACCGTGTTGTTCCTGGTTAAGATTTGGATTAATTATAGGTGTTATTTTATCTGTCACGAGTTTTTCAAATAACTTGGGTATAGTCGACTGAATTGCTATGCCTCTATAATTTTCAATTAGAGTTTTGTCACCTTTTTTGTGAATTGGTATTAGGTACGATGTTTTCCAAATTAGTGGAAAAGTGCCTAATGTTAGGGATCTGTTAAAAATTAAGGTAAGTGGAGCAGTTAAATTGAAAATACAGTTATACAAAAATATCGGCGGAAGAAGATCAGGACCATGACCTTTTTTTATGTCTAAGTTATTTATTTCTGTAAAAACGTCCACAGATGACAAAGCTAGGTTATGCATAAGAGGAATTATGTTAGTTAATAATTTGGAATTCACGAGTTCTAGTTCTTGGTCTGTTTGTGATTGACGGTAAATTTCTTGGAACTTGTCTGCGAAAGCATTACAGATTTCATTAGGGCAAGATGAGATTGTGCCATTAAGGGACATCGAATTTGGATAACCTGACGATTTACGCTTTGTATTAACAAATTCAAAAAATTTTCTCGGGTTACACAAAATAGAGTTTCCAATATTCTGAATGTAAGTGTCATATGCTATGATGGATTTTTTTTTAAATTCCGCAGCTAGTACTTTATATTCATCAATTAATTCAGCAGTCGGAACACCTATCAAATTAATTTTTTTATATAAATTATTTCTTCGATTACGCAGAGATCTTAGTTCCTTATCTAGCCAAGGTTCCGATAATTTATCTTTTTTTAGAATTTTTGGAGTGTAATTTTCAATTATAGATAGTAAAATTGTATGAAAATCCGTAACTACTAAATCTAAATCTCCTTCGGTTAGCAGCGCGTTCCAATTTATATTAGATAAGGCATTGTTAATGCCTTCGTAGTCAGCGTTATGAAAATCATATACAATTTCTTAATTGTAAGACCTAGAGAACAATTTGTTAGTTTCAATAAGTTCTATTATTACTGCATTATGATGAAGTGTGTTTACAAATAGATGTTCTGTTTCAGGAGCAGCATGAACCAAAACCTCGTCATAAGCTTTAGAGAAAGCTAGGTCTAACCATCTACCATTGTTATTTGGGTGTTGAATTATTTGCTGAATGTCATTTCCATAAAAGGTAGATATAATGCTAAATTCGATTTCATCTAAGAAGTTAACTGGTAGCAATTGATTATCGAGTTCGTCTAGAGCGAAAGATAATGATGGACGATTAAAATCACCTAAAACGAAAATACTATCTTCCTCATTTATAGATGTAATAATAGAATTGCATATGTCCAAAAACTCGTAATATGAGGATTCGTCAGAGTTTGGAGGAAAGTATACTACACCTAGGTAAATATTTTTGCTACCGGTAGGCACTTTTACGAATTTGTGTTCAAAGGATAAGGAAGTACTGGAAAGTACTAATTCGCTTGGCAAACTGTTATTAACAGCAATTAATACACCACCGCCTCTAGAGAGGCCTGTTGAGATATAATTACGATCATTTCTATAAATTGACCAATTGTTGTCAAGAACTTCCTCATTCTTAAAAGAGTCGTTCAACCAGGTTTCTGTAATTATTAGGATATTAAAGTTGCATGACTTGGCGTTGATGTAGAGATTTTTTATTTTACTTCTTAAACCACTGCAATTGTGATAGAACATCCTTACAGTATTATTGAGCATTTGAGACTTATTTTTCATTAAATAAGTGTTACTTTGGTTTTTGGGAACGAAAAAACTTTTTCTCAGGTTGCTTGCGGAAAGTATTTGGGAAAGGGGTTTCGTCACTCGTAAAATTAGTATATTTATTACATGAATTGGTGTTTGCATTATGGTATCTAATATTATTATTTTTGTTAATTATGTTATTATTATTTATCGAATTGTGTATATTATTAATATTTAAGTTAGTATAAGTATGTTTTAGATTGTTATTGTTATTTTTATTATTATTATAATTTTCATTTTTGTTGTTATAGCTGCTGTTAGTATTTATCAACTTAGAAGTAGAGTTAGGCTTAAAATAAGATAAGTTATTGTTAGAATTTTTTATGCTAGACTTTCTTGCTTTGATGTTAATCTGCTTCCAAGGCTGACATATAATTTTTTGTTGATTTTGATTTTGATGGTTGATAGTTGTGCCTGAGAGAATCCAGCTATACTTCCTAGGGACTGAAAATTTGAAGCAAGAGAATGTTTGATGACTTTTCGAAAATCTTTTCGGCGTAATTTGCTCGCAGTTGTAAGCCGTTAAAGAGAACCTCTTTAATAAAAATTTTTTTATCCATCGATCATCTGCATTGATGGGAGCCCCCTTTAAGAAAAAATCATCTAATTCAGGACTAGAATTCATACCAATTGTTGTTCCGTTTTTCAATTTAATATTACTGGTATTGGTAGTTAACTTATTACTACTGACTCGTTTTTTTGTTTTATTGTTTTTAATATTTTTAATGGGAAAGATAATGGAATTTCTGGCCTTTAAACGAGATATGTGATCTTCCCATTCCTTAGGTAACCATTCAGCACCAAGTTTTGTAATAGTACAAGGAACCGGTAAACTATTATTAACACGTACTTCTTGAGACATAGTTGAACTTGTATCATTAATATTGGCCAATTCTTCATACAGACTAACATCGTTGACCTTGTTGAACGAGCTTTTTCTTGATGAGGATGGGATTAGATCTTCTTTTATTAATTTTAAACTTTGTTTTCGTTCGCTTATTTCATTATATATATCGCTGATCTTTATTCCAGATTTTATTTCATTAACACATAAATATAAAGACTCCACTTTGGCAGAAAGAACGTTATTTTCATCCAGTAATCTGGTGAGAATAGATGTTGAAGGAGGATTGATTTTATCTACTATGGTTTCCTGAATTACGGAAAATTTAGCTGATAATTCTTTTAAGAACTCTGTTTTGAATGAATTTAAACTTTCAGTAATTAGTAATTTAGAATCAGCAAGTAAAAGTGGTAATGAATTATTAATACCATCAAATGCCTTTGCCATATGGTCGAAATTTGAGGTATTCACGTCAATAGTGTTACTTACTTTAGATATTATGCCATTTTTATGTTCATCTAAATTGATAATACTTTTGTTAATATTATCATACATATTCCTTGTTATATACTCATACTTTTGGCATTCGTTGCAAATAAACCATTGTTCCAATGATGGATGATACCAATCTCTGTCAGCACCAGTCCATACACCATGAAGCTTTCTGGGGCAAAAAGCTCTACACGTAACCATCTTCGACTTATTGTCGAAATTTGCACAAGTTGACAAGTCACATTTGAAGCTCATAATTGAGGTTTCTTTAATCTTACTTAATGATTATTTGTTTTATTTTAATTAAAAAATTATTATTAATAATAGTATTTATACTATATCACGAATTATTTTTAGAATTTTTATTATTGAAGATTTTATCTTTTTATTATGTTGATGTTTTATATTTAATTTTCTTTATATGTTTGCTTTTATTTATTTTTTTTATTTATTATAAAAATAACACAAATTATATTATTTAATCGCTTATGTGTATGGTATTTTAAATTAGCTATTTTAAAGTTTGAGAAACTCTGTTTACAGTTTTGATGTTGACAATTGACATTTAGTTGATTATTAGCAACGAATTAGAATTAAATGGAAGTGGCTATCCATACAAAAAAGTGTCCAATGTTTTGGGTATATTCCTCTCTTTCTTTGGTATTTCCGATTGTCAAAAAACAGAAATAGACGAATATATTCGTTCAATATATTTTCTCTCTTTTTAATGGAAATTATTTTGATAAATAAACAGGATAGTGCTCAGAATTTAATATGCCTCAATTTGTATGTATTTTGACTTAAATTTTTTTTAAAAATATGATGAGTAAAAATATCTAACAATAATGGATAAATTAATCAAAATTTATTATTAATACATATATGAAAAAAATATGAGAAATACAGCGCTTTCTAGTTTTGAATTTTAAAATATTTATTCTTTTTTTTAGATTTTAAATTCTTTTCTATAAGTTTTTTCAACAGATTGATTATAAAATTTTTTACATATTTGATATTTATTATATAAAATTATATAAACTTATTATTGCCGATTGTCTATCCTATACTTATAAATATGTAAATAATATGTTATTAATATATTTGTATCAAAACATTTTCTTTTTTCCACACCACCATTGAGGTAAAGAAATAGGAGCGTTTTTTTTTAAAATGGTTTCCCCAAGAGGCTTATTCCACTTCATTTTACAATATGGACTATGTGCAATCATTTTTTACACTTTTAAAGTTTCTTTTAGAAAATATAGATTAGTGCCCTTTGAAATGGATTAATTTTGTTAGTTTATTTCTTACACTGTTTCTTTCATTATGTAGTTTTAAGGAATAATGTATTCGTGTATTAAAATAAATTTCTGCAATACTTTTTATTAATAAACAAGCAGTTTGAATTCCTTCAATCCATCGTTGTTTCAAACCATCGTCTTTTGGGAAACTAAAACATATATATACATTTTTTAAAATTATATCAAATATATTCAAATATATATATAGTCCAATATATTCAAAATAAATATTTAAAATGATATTCAAAAAAAAAATTTCTTTGTCCGGATATTTAAATTGTCCTAATACTACACTGTTTTGTTTAGAAGTTTTTAAAAATTCAAAAGATGTAAAATATAATACTTAAATATGTAAAGACACGTAATTTTCTTTTTCCAAATGAGACTTACAGCCTGGAATGATACAAATCTTCCTTTTACGTTCCATTTTTCCTTAAAATTTGTAATTTTTTAACAATTTATAATAAAAATCAAAAATTTTATTGACTTTTTTTAATATTTATTTGACAATAACAAATTTTATTTTTGCCTACTTCATTGCTAGTGTTCGTACTTTTTGAAAATTTCATATATCCATATATTACACACTACTGCTACATTTTCAATATTTCAGAAACATGAATGATTTTTTTTTTTTCAAATAATTTAACAGCAATATTTTTCTGTGTAATAATAGAATACGGTAATAAAGTAAAAGAAAGTTTAAATTGAAAAAACGTTGTTATTTTTATTAAGATTATATTTTGATACCTTTTATTTTATTCATACTCAAAGATTTTACTAATTTTCTACTTAAAAAAACTATATTGGCCTAACACTGAAAAAATTTTTTTTTTGACAATTGGAAACCAAACAGAAAGAGAAGTACTAAAAAAATATGGACAAAATGTTTGTATTTTTGTATGGGATAGCCACTTCCATTTAATTCTAATTCGTTGATTATTAGTTAGTAATAGTAATATAAACACGCGGTGCGGTATGTTCAATGTTTATTTATTTAATGTGTATAATATAAGCTATTTTTAATTATTTTTAATTATTTCAAGTGTAAATAAAAATTTAATAATCCAATCAATAAATTAATTTTTATTATAAAAAGAAAAAAAAAAAAAAAAAAAAATTTAAATTAAATAAAATTAAAGAAATTTAGTGAATAGGTGTTCAAAAATTTTTTTCACTTTATGATAAATTCTTGCATTCATTTTTATTGTTCATGTAAATTAATTTATTGTTCTTTTTTTTCTTTTTGTTCTTATTATTTTATTTCTTTTTTTTTTTTTTTGTATTATTGTAAAAGGCTTTTAAGTGAAATAAATTTAAAATCAATATATCATCACTCATAAATTTTTTGTTTATATTTTAACCCAATTTGTGTTATTATTGTTTTGTTTATTAATATTATTTTTTTTTTTTCCTTTTTTATTTTATAAATATAAATTGGATTAAGTGTTTATATTTATATTATTGAAAAAACTAAGTTTTAGTAAAATTTAAATTTAGATTTGTAGATTTATATTATATGTTAAAAAAAAAAAAAAAAGGAAAATCAGATTTACAACGTAAGTTAATTATTGATTATACCATGTAAGTATTGATATTTTAAATATTTGGTTTATGTGGGTTAGATTGATATGTGTTGTAGTAGTTATAAAATATGCACCTTCTTTATTAAAATTATTAATATTCACTGCTATAATGCTATAGTGTTAGGATAATGTTAATGTTAATTTAATTTATATTCAGAGTTCACTCTTATACATATTTATGTTTATGTTACTAATGTTTTGTATTGAATGAATTAATTAATTGGTAATGGTTAATTGTTTGTTATAGTTCAATTGGTATTATTTACAATCAAGATTTAATTAACTTGTATTTAGTGTTCACTCTCACATATTTACGTTTATGTACCTATGTATTGCACATCACATCATTAAATGTTTTATAGTTTATAGATTGAAAATTAATTTAAGAATTAATTTGAAAATTTTTGTAAGATTAAATTAGAATTTAATAGCGACTTAATGCACTTAACAGAAAAACTTCGTTTCAATATATTATAGTAATTTTAAACAAGAATAATACGGATAACCAATTAATAATAAATGATCTTTAGGAGCGCAAAATTAATCAACCGTACCGTACAGAATATGAATACAATCATCTTCAATTTTATATGTTGGAGACATATCTGCTGTCACAATTTCTCTCATCTCATTCCCTGGTTTGTGAATTTTAAGAAGTCCTTTAATTCTAGGAAGTGCTGGATTGGGGACCTTAAGTTTGTTGACTCCTATTACTTGTCGGCATTCCTTGATAGTGCTGTCTACTCGCTTGATGAACTGTTGAAGAGGATCGTTTCTTAATTTCCTGTAAGGTCCGTTCGTGATCTTCTCCTACATCCTATTATCGTAATCTTCTTTGTTTAAAATTACCAGTGCGTTGCCTTTATCAGCCTTGACAAAGTATACTGGTTTCGCCTTGATGTCTCTGATGACTTTTTTCTCATTTCTGATTACCTTTTTATTCTCATAGTCAATCGACATCTTTTCTTTAATGACTTTTGCTGTGGTGGCTCTTATAAGCTCCTTTTGTTCTGTTGTAATGGGCAACGTTGGATTGTACGTGTTGATTCCTGCTTCTAAGTCTACAATAAGTTTTTCGACATCAGTTTCATTTGGTATCGCGTAATTAAGTCCGTTGTTAAGTAGCACCATTTGATCTTCGGTGAAGGTCTGAGAGGACTGATTCACCACAAAATTTCCAATTTGCTGCACGTGAACTTTAGGTTTTGTGTCAACCTGTTGTTTTTCCTGAAGTAAGTTGAATTTCCTTTCAAGCAGTTTCCTCTTTCTTTCGCTCTCGCATTCTTCTGCCACTTTCACTTTGATAAGGAACAAGGGGAATTCTCTAGGATATTGTTTTGCTAGTTTGAGATGAAGATAGTATGCTTCTAGAGTTTTGCGATCAAATTTAGCTCTAAGGGAAGCGATACTATTGCTAATTATTTCATTCTCAATTTTTTTCATTATCTTGATATTAATCGATGTACGAATTTTTATTT
Organism: Argyra leucocephala; assembly: GCA_963942445.1. Classification (NCBI taxonomy): domain Eukaryota; kingdom Metazoa; phylum Arthropoda; class Insecta; order Diptera; family Dolichopodidae; genus Argyra; species Argyra leucocephala. The sequence goes on from OZ012682.1 coordinate 3,245,919, forward strand.
GATGACTCTTAGGTGTTAGGTTAGAGTTTTTGCATCTGCTTAAAAATGCGATGTCTTTGATAAGCGATGCAATTGCTTTCTTCCTGTTACCTGTACGAATAAAATAAATAAGACAATTTTAGATTTCTTTCCTCAGTCGAGTACAAAACACTGAAGAAGTCTGCAAGTAGTAGACGAAATACGCGTATCTGTATGATAAGCATATCAGTAAAATTAGAAGGAAAATATTCGACTATTTTCACTGTTATACCAAAATTTTACTCTAACGCTGGAAAACAAATTTTTATAAAAACTAAATATGGCAACCAAGCCCACATCAGAGCCAAATAAGTTCATCGCTTTGAGGAAAGCAATTGCATCGCTTAGCAAAGACATCGCATTTTTAAGCAGATGCAAAAACTCTAACCTAACACCTAAGAGTCATCAAATAAAAATTCGTACATCGATTAATATCAAGATAATGAAAAAAATTGAGAATGAAATAATTAGCAATAGTATCGCTTCCCTTAGAGCTAAACTTGATCGCAAAACTCTAGAAGCATACTATCTTCATCTCAAACTAGCACAACAATATCCTAGAGAATTCGCCTTGTTCCTTATCAAAGTGAAAGTGGCAGAAGAATGCGAGAGCGAAAGAAAGAGGAAACTGCTTGAAAGGAAATTCAACTTACTTCAGGAAAAACAACAGGTTGACACAAAACCTAAAGTTCACGTGCAGCAAATTGGAAATTTTGTGGTGAATCAGTCCTCTCAGACCTTCACCGAAGATCAAATGGTGCTCCTTAACAACGGACTTAATTACACGATACCAAATGAAACTGATGTCGAAAAACTTATTGTAGACTTAGAAGCAGGAATCAACACGTACAATCCAACGTTGCCCATTACAACAGAACAAAAGGAGCTTATAAGAGCCACCACAGCAAAAGTCATTAAAGAAAAGATGTCGATTGACTGTGAGAATAAAAAGGTAATCAGAAATGAGAAAAAAGTCATCAGAGACATCAAGGCGAAACCAGTATACTTCGTCAAGGCTGATAAAGGCAACGCACTGGTAATTTTAAACAAAGAAGATTACGATAATAGGATGCAGGAGAAGATCACGAACGGACCTTACAGGAAATTAAGAAACGATCCTCTTCAACAGTTCATCAAGCGAGTAGACAGCACTATCAAGGAATGCCGACAAGTAATAGGAGTCAACAAACTTAAGGTCCCCAATCCAGCACTTCCTAGAATTAAAGGACTTCCTAAAATTCACAAACCAGGGAATGAGATGAGAGAAATTGTGACAGCAGATATGTCTCCAACATATAAAATAGCCAAATGGTTAGTGGAGGAGTTTCGTAATATGGATAAGCAGTTCGAAACCCAATCAGTGAAAAACTCTAAGGAACTTGCTCAAGAGTTACAATCAATGGGAGGACTTAACGAAGACGAGGTCATGGTCTCTTTTGACGTAAAATCGCTTTTTCCCAGTATCCCAGTCAAAGAGGCTATTATTCTGGTAGAAGAATGGTTACTACAACAAGAAACTGTGATCACAGTGGAGGACAAAAGTAAAACAGTACATAAAACTGATCCGGCTTTGCATGGAAGAAAATTATTTCACCTTTAGAGGAAATTTCTACAAGCAATTGAAGGGAGCTCCAATGGGAAATCCCCTTTCTCCATTCATCAGTGAAATTTTCATGGCTAAATTGGAGTCAGATTTAGCAGCAGAAGAACGGTTACCAAGATTTTGGAAAAGATACGTAGATGATATTTTTGCTGTAATAAAGGAAAGGGACTTAGAATCAACTTTAACTACTCTTAACGGGCTCCACAGGAATATACAGTTTACTGTCGAAGTAGAAAAAGAAGGCCAACTACCATTTTTAGATCTACTGTTAAGTAAAACAGGAACATCTCTAGAACTAGAGATTTACAGGAAACCTACGGATACTGACAGGGTCATCCCGAATACCTCTAACCACTCCTATCAACATAAGATGGCATCGTTCAACCACATGATCCATCGAATGTTAACACTTCCCATCTCCCAAAAAGGTTTAGTAAAAGAAACTAAACACATATTTGAAATTGCGAGAATAAACGGATATCCGGAAAAAACCATCGCGGCCTTACTTAGTAAAGGGAAAAGAAGTTTACAACGGAATTCCCTCACTAACCTACTCACTGATCAACAACCCATAAGAAGAGTAGCATTGGAGTTTAGCAAGATTTCTCTCCCACTCAGAACGAAATTAAGAAAAAACTGGTTAGATATCGTATATAGCAGTAGAACTAACCAACTCAAGTCTGTTCTAGGTATAAGGTAACTTGCAGTCATTGCAACAAAGTTTATATTGGGCAAACTAGGAGAAACATGCAAATGCGACTCAATGAACACCTGAAAGAAGCAGAACTGGCTAAAAAGAAGAACTCAACAGAGTTCCGATCCAAAGTAGCAGAACACATCATCCAGGAGAATCATAGCATTTCGAAAGAAGACATTGTAATGATAAATTACATTAGAGATTCTAGGAAACTAGATTCAGCTGAAAGCATCGAAATTTACAAAACTAAAAATGACTCACTCCTAAATAAAGACCAAGGCAATGGATATTCTTCTTTATTTAAATTTTTAGTGAAATACAATAAAACAAATAACACCACCCCTACCTGTCACCCTAACGTCGGAAAAATTATTTTAAATACCAATAATAAAATAAATAAAAATATTTTTATTCAACCCCCTACCTGTGCTAATTCATTGGATAATAAACAACCATGCAGCTGCGAGAAACATCAAATGTTACCTGTACGAATAAAATAAATAAGACAATTTTAGATTTCTTTCCTCAGTCGAGTACAAAACACTGAAGAAGTCTGCAAGTAGTAGACGAAATACGCGTATCTGTATGATAAGCATATCAGTAAAATTAGAAGGAAAATATTCGACTATTTTCACTGAAAAAATAGTGATTTAACTATACCAAAACAAAACCAAAAGTAAATTTAAAGGGCCGTATACTTAAATTTAATTTAACTCAAGTGAAAAAAAACAAATAAAGAAATAAAACCAAAACAGAAAATTTTTCATAAATCTACAACTGCAATCAACCATTTCAAATATTGTATTAATCGATCTTTGGCAGTCTACCCTATTATATTTTGAATAAAAAATATGCATAGAAATAACAGCGACAAAACACACATCCTCATCGTCGTAACTCAATTACTCAACTCAATGAGATTGAGAATGGTTCAAATGTTTTTTGTCAACTAATAAAAGTAAAAAATAGAGAAAAGAAGACGAAAAAAAAAGCACAAAAAAATAAAAATTTGAAAAGGAACAATGTAGGTATGGTTGAATGAAGTTGAATTATTCTGAAAAGTAGTTTAGAGTAAAATAAAAATTTGGTAGAAATGATGTGGTTTTTTTTGATTTTTGTTAATAAATAAATTTAGTTTTTTTAGTTTCCAGTGGGCATAATCTTGTAATTCTTTATTTATTTATTTACTTATTTCTTAAACAACTATTTAATAATTTATACATTATCTATTGGATATGGATATTGGATATGGAAAGGTTTTTTTTTGTTTTTTTTTATTATTTTGTTTTACGAGGGAATGGTGGAAATCTCGAAAGACGCCCATGACACAAAATTTTGTACACTATATTGATAGCAAGGGACTTTAACCCACTAAAACCACCCACCCTTTACCATAACCATTCTACGTTCTGGTTAATATGTTTTTCACATAAGATATTGGGCGCGTGTTTTGTAAGTTTATTAAATGAAAAAATTTAAGTATGCAGATCATACAACATTTTTAGATAAAACATGGGAGGGCCTAATAAAATTGACGAAATGGAAAGAGGTCTTGGAGGGAAATGGATTAAGAATAAGTTGAAGAAAAAGAAAATATATGCATCATCCATTTGAGGTGAATCTTTATGAACCAAATAACACTATTTATATGGATAAATTTCCCTCTTTCGGATGAAGGAAATTTTAAATATTTAGAGTGGACAAACACTGGAAAATTTATGAAGATATTCAAAACAGAATAAGAACGGGCAGCAAAATTGCAATAGGAGAATTTCAGTTAAAATGACGTATACAAGAATGTTGGTCTCGGCCTGTACATATCGATGGAGAAGAATGTTTCCGAGCAAATAAATTTATGAAAAAGGGAATTAGGATGCTGCGAGGTAAAAAATAATTATATTAGAGATTCAGCTAAAGTATGCATCATCGCTGTAAAAGTTAAGGGGAACAGACTTAGGTGGCCTAGGAGAGAAAAGAAAAATATATTTACAAAATCAGTTATACTTTATTCCTTCAAAATTTGTAGCAACCAGTAAAATTTTTTTTTTACATAATTTTTTTCAAAGATCCACAAACAATTTCGTCTGATCGAAAATAATAGCAAATACTGTAATATTTTAATTCTATGACTAAATCAATCATTTTTTTCCTCAAACCAATTTGGTAAATCACTAATGCAAGCAGACTGAATTTTTAAAAGTATCCCTTCCTCATGACTTCGAGTTTTCATAATTAGACTAAAAATATAGACAAAACGTTTGCAGACTTCAAAATATTCGTTTGAATGAGCTCGAAGTGACCCAAAATCAGAACCAGTTTTAAAACTTTTAAAATATATTAAGTATTCACTTTCATTTGACATTGATGACATTTCAATGTTAAGTAAATTTTTACAGTTACTACAGTTACTTATTTCTCGATCTTTTAAAAGTTTCTTCATTACAAAATCGGCAAAGTATCTTGAAACATTTTTAGATAAAAAAGCTGCTGCTATATCTTCCGGCTCAAAATTTTTACTAGATTCTTTTCATATAATATTTATTTTACCATCATAATTTGGTAATCATGCAAAAAAAATATGTGTTGGTTGGAAACTGCTTATCGGCATCTAAAAGATTTTTTTTATTCTCTCATTTATTTGAACCAATACCAACTAATCCATACAAATTTTTTTTTTCTTTTTAAAAAAAAATATGTTGGTATTGATTGATATTGAGTTGGCATTGATAGTAAATCTGTAATAGTGCGACCCATGAGAAAATTTTATTACTAGAAAAATAAATAAGGTTAATAATAATAATCCCGATAATAATATGGATGAAATTTCTATGTAAAAATAATTGCTTTGCCACATATGTTTATTTGTATGAAAAATTTGGGAAATTCCTTATTAAAATATTTGGATCCTACTTGGAACCAAATCGAAGAGAATATGATTTTTGCATGTTGGACATTAAGGACAACAACTTACAATCTTGATATTAAACAATTATTATATCATAAGTAGCAAGAAATTTCATACAAATACTGTATGATAACAATGTTTAACTTAGATTTTGGGCTATTTTTGCTTAATTTATTTATGACGCCCCGCGTTAAATTACGAGAGTATTCCAACATTACCTAAACCGTTAAATATTAAAATTTGTAAAAAAATATTCAAATAACTAAGATCCAATAACCCGCCATTTTTACTTCAAACTATTTTAATTATGACCCACTACGAAAAAAAAGTTTGCACTCGCTGGAGTAGAGTATGTAAAAATAAATAAAAAACATAGCAAAAAAATAATGCAAATATACATTTCTCAATTAAAAATTTCAAGAGAAAATGAAAGCTATTCAAAAATAGCTTTTAGATTTCTGGTTTTATTTTATTAGGCGATCGGACAATATACAAGTCATTATCTTTGATACTAGCCTGCAATAATGTATAAATACATATTGAGAGTGTGGTCCTATTTGTTGAAAAAATATCGAATTAAAAATGTTGAAACAAAATGTCGAAAAAAAAAATGTTGAGAAATTTGCGGAGTTATCTCCTAACGCCTATTGTACACTGGGAACTGGACACTCACCAAAAGAACATTTAACAATCATGGATACTTAACATTTGAGCATTTAGCAACTTTAATTTGGTATATTCTGGAAAAAGCGTAAAATCATAATTTTCAATCCAATTGAAAACCCCTAAATGCAAAGTCATTTCTTTTATTTTTCTAGGAGAAATCCTGCTCGAACAGTTTGGTTCAACCTACCAATCACATGTCTCTTCTCTTTCAATAGTAAATTCTATTATAGATTTCGCCATAAGACTTTAACATTAAGACCACATTAAACATTATGATAAAATAGTGAGCAAAGTTAATTCGTGAATAATTTTTTGACCCCTATCTCAGGCAGCATTTTTATGTTACATATTTTTTATTTTATTACGGCCTAATTTGTTAAAGAATTTTTAATATTTAAAGTATAGTTGGTGTAATATGTATCAAATCAACTTATGATTTTTACTGTTTTATCATAAAAACTACTGGTAAAATTAAACATACACTTTATACTCAATCCACCGAAGATTTCAAACTAATTCTTCATGCTTTAAAGCAAGCAAATGTGGAATGCTTTTCATATACAATAAAAAATTAAAAACCCTTAAATTTTGTTTGAAATTGCTACATGAGGATTATGACCCCATAGAAGTTCACGAAATATTAAACTCATTAAAACTGGAAAAAGTTATTATCGAGAAAGTTTTACGTTTAACAACATCCAAATCAATAAAAAGCAACAAAACTTTGCCATTATTCATTGTACAGTTAAAACCAAACAGCAATATAGAAACATCAAAATTATCGAAAATCAAATTATTACAATAGAAAAACTAAAGCGACCATCCATGTCGCAATGTACAAGATGCCAACGTTATGGCCATTCAGCATTTAATTGTAATATGGATCCGCGCTGTGTCAAGTGCGGAAAAAATCATTAGCGAGCGAATGCAGCATTGCAAAAAATAGTTCGCCAGAAAAATTGTTCTGCATATTATACAACACAGCTGGTCACCCGGCATCATACAAAAAATGTTCAGTTTATAAGGAAAAAATGGAAAAAATTCAACTAAATAAGCAACACCAAATTAATAACATCACAAATAAAATAAACCATGTAAATAGTTTCATAAATCCAAATGTATCATATGCAAATATAGCAGGTAATCAAAATAGAATTATTAATACAAATAATAAAAATTCAGATGATATTACATCAATGTTACAAGATCTCAGTAAATATATGAGCAATCTTTTAAAACATTGGAAAAAAATGTTCATGAACAATCATCAAGAATCGACTTCTTATTCGAATCTCTTCATGGTTAAAATTTTTTGTCACTAAATTCATTTAAACTAATATCAGTTAATTTTAACTCATGCAGACCACTACATAAACCGGATGTGGTAACTCTTTGTGAGACGAATTTAACTAAAAACATCTGATACAATTAAAAAACTACAAGATAATTAAACGTGATAGACCTGTTGGCTCACGAAGCGGGGGAATAGCAATATTATTTAAAGACTTTAAAATTTCAAAGAATAATTAATGTGGAAATAGATAGATTCCAATGCTTAGAAACATGTGCAATAAAGATGTAAATGTCCAATAATAGTTTCTTAATTGTTGCTGCTATATATGCACCTCCTTCTCCAAACTCTTATTTCCAACAAGAGTTTGATAAACTATTTGAACTTCTTAAATTAGATTGTAACAAAAATTATTACATGCTATGTGGCGATATAAACGCAAAGCATCAAAATTGGGGAAATTTGACCCAAAATCCAAGAGGTAATTTCTTAAATAAATATATAAATTTACACCAAATCCAATACAAAATGGCACTATACTCTTCCGATCTACCGTCCTTTCCGAGAGGAAATTCATTTTTAAATCTGATAATAGCAGACACAGGATGGTCCGGCTTGGGATTGGCAGGGTAACATCTGACCGGTCGCTGACCCAGATGCGCAATTGTCAAGTTCCTGAGCAAGTGCTTACATTACCTCCACGTGGTGACCTCCGGAAACTATCCTATACAGTATCCGCTTATACGATAGGCCAAAATTGTAAGTGCGCAAAAACAACGCTTCAGATTGAAGGTTGACGTTAGGTTAACTACCTAACCCATAAAATAAACATAGTTATGAAAGACTTAAAACAAGCCTCGGATATGGATGGATTAATTGGAAACAGACCCGGAACTCGTAAGGATTTTGATTTTAGAATTTGCACCTGGAACGTTCGAACACTATACAGCCCAGTTGCATCTAACATATTGGAAAATGTGCTCACGCAGTATAAAGCTGACATCACTGCGTTACAGGTATTGCGTTGGACAGGAACCGGAATAATAAGGAAACAGAGGGAGTAACATCGACTCTGATAATTTTTTGGTTATAGCACTTTTCAGAGCCAGAATATCTAATGTTAAAAAAGTGCAGTCACATCATAATCCCAAATTTAACATTAGTAGCCTGCAGTCGCCCGAGATAGCCAGAAGCTTTAAAGAGCAAATTAGTCTAAATTTAACAGCCACACCTCCTTCAAACCATTCTTCGATTGATCAATGGAAAAATTGTGCCAGTATCATCAAAGAGGTAGCCGCAAACACAATTGGCTTCAAACCACGAAACACCAGAAATCCATGGTATGACGAGGAATGTGCATCAAAAACGTTGAAGAAGAACGAGGCGTATAAAAAAGCGCTGCAATGGAAAACAAGAGCAGCGAAGGAAGAATATAAGGCTAAAAGAAGAGATGAGAAGAAACTCATCAGGCGGAAGAAACGGGACTTCGAAAAATCTCTGCTCATAAATATCGGATCTCATAGAAATAGAGGCGAAATGCGAAACTTCTACAAAAAAGCCAAGCAACTGGCAGCTGGCTATAAGCCCGCTACACACGCGCTAAGAGATAATATGGGAAATTTGGTTACCGAAACGCAAGGGATATTGGAGACATGGAAGTAGCACTTTCAGCAGCTGCTAAATGGAGAGCAACAACAACAACAAGAGTTAGTAATACCAGCACCAGTCATTACCAGCAACCCCCCGCTACCCACTGTAGATGTTGTTGGCCAAGCCATCAGCAAACTGAAAAACAACAAAGCTGCTGGACCTGATGGACTCCCAGTTGAAGTATTTAAAACTGGAGGCGATGTTTTGGTTAACTGCATGCACCAAATCCTTGGCAACATCTGCAAGGAAGAAAGCATGCCTAATGACTGGAGTACCAGCTCTATATGCCCCATTTTCAAAAAGGGCGACGCCATGTCCTGTAAAAACTATAGAGGAATATCCCTCTTAAATATCGCATATAAGATCCTGTCCAACATTTTGTGCGAATGTCTGAAGCCCTATTGTGACGCTGTTATTGGCAGTTATCAATGCGGCTTTCACCCTGGAGAATCAACAAGCGACCAGATGTTCGTACTTAGACAAATCTTGGAGAAGACCCACGAGTTTCAAATCGATACACACCACCTATTCATCGATTTCAAGTCTGCGTACGATAGCATATACCGCAGCGTGCTGTATGCTGCTATGTCAGAATTCTGTGTACCAGCCAAGCTCATCCGATTGTCAAAAATGACACTGGAAAACACAAGATGTACTGTGGTGATTGGAAATAACACTTCTGACTATTTCCAGACGTGTACCGGATTTCGACAAGGAGATGCACTATCATGCGACTTCTTTTTTTTTTTTTTTTTTAAGTTGAGCCAAACCATAGGTTTCAAACGATACCTTTATACACGAATATATAGCTGGGAGTAATTGAGAATTGTAGAAAGAAAAATATCATATCATAATGATTTTGACAATTCACAAAAAAAAAAGAAAACTTCTGAGAGTAATGACTACTTACCTTCACAAACTATTGATGATGACAATGAAAGCACGTGTATGGAGGACGCATGCGAAAATAACGTTGAAAACATTGATTCTAAGAAGAATGCTCCACCACCAATAACAATATTAAAACAAAAAATTTCAATAATTCACGAATTTATAAAAAAAATTGGTGTAAATGATTATTATATAAGATCCATTTCAATTGGTATAAAACTGTATTGTATTTGTAACACAAATGAATCTTACACAAAAGCACTCGACAAACTAAAAATAAACAATCTAGAGTTTTTTACATATGAATCGGAAAGCACTAAGCCTCTAAAATTTGTATTATCTGGATTGGACAACTACAATTGCACTGATTTGAAGAATAACTTATTGGAAAAAGGTTTAAAATGTTTGGATATCAAAGCAATAAATAAAAACACTAATTTATATAATGATTCACAACTATATATTGTATATTTAGAAAAAAATTCAATTAAGTTAAACGAATTACGTAATAAGTTTACTTATATATTCAACACTAAAGTTAGATGGGATCGTAAATCCACCAATAAAAAAATCACACAATGTTACAATTGCCAGATGTTTGGCCACGGATCACGTAACTGCAGCGTAAATACAAAAGTTGCTTTCTGCGTCGGCAGTCATTCAACTACTGATTGTACATTGTACAAACAAAGAAATTCAAAAATGTGCTAATTGTCACGGTGAACATCATTCCACTGATAGTATTTGTGATAATAAGAAAACATATATCTCTCTATTGGGTCGCAACAATAAAGTTAGACAAAATATCTCAGTGTCAAACAACATCAGTGCAACTATGAGTAAAAGTAATTACAATGTACTTTTTCCAAACACTCTTTACTGCAAGACAAACAGCAATAGTAACAGCAATAGTAACAGCAATAGTAACAACAACAACAACAATATTAGAAGCACATATTCATTACCTTACAATGTTGTATGTAGATCAAACTCAATTTGGGAGAACAACAACAGTAACACTGCCGGAAGTATAAGCTGTCATAACTATAAAATTCCAGAAGGTAGTATTAGTAGTAATAGTAATAATAATTTCAATAGTAATAGTAGTAATAATATAAGAAGTAATTCAGATCTTTTTTCTGTTGATGAAATATTAAATTTAACTAATGAATTATTAAATAAATTAATTAATTAGTAATTGCTCAAATAAGGCTGAACAATTTTCGGTTATAACTGAACTTTCGGTTAAATACTTATATTCAAAATGAATGTTAGTAATAAAATAAATATTTTAACATAGAATGTTAGATCTATTCAGAACAAAAACCATGAATTGTTCAATTTAATGCTACAAAATGGTATTCATGTTGGCTTGATATGTGAAACATGGCTTAACAATAATATTATACTAAAAAATGCAAACTTTAATATATATATATAGGAAAGATCGTCTTACAACAAGTGGTGGGGGTGTAGCAATAATTATTAGAAAAGATATTAAGCATAAACTAATTGAACCGTTAAAGTTGGATTTAATAGAAAATATTGGTATAGAAGTAACATTAAATGATAACAAGAAAATTAAACTTTTTTCTGTCTATTTTTCCGGCACTAAAAATTAGATCTACTAAAAATTTCAAGAACTACAGGTGACTTCATTATAGGAGGCGATATAAATTGCAGGCACAGAATGTGGAGATGGGCCTGGGCTAATTGTTGGGGAAATATTTTATATCAGTTATTACTAAGTGATAGGTTCACATTATTATATCCTTTTGACCATACCTATATTCCTTATAATAGTAATTCACTACCTTCTACACTAGATATATTTTTAACTAACATAGCAGAATATTGCTCCCAACCTATTATAATTAATAATCTGTCATCTGATCACTTGCCGGTTACTTTAAACGTTAGCAAACAAACTATATCACATGATCGTACTTATTTGGATCTTAACAATGCAAATTGGTATCTGTATCAGAAGTTTCTGAAAAGGGAATTAAATACCAATAATAATGATTCTGTTGACTATTGTTACCAAATAGACAATATAATATCTAATTTAAACAACAAAATTAAAAGAGCAACTGAATTGGCTGTACCCATGAAAATAGTCAAGCAATACACCGAAAAATTACCTGACTATATAATAAATATAATCAGACATAGAAACGCTGTTAGGAGAAAGTGGATGCGTAGTCGTAATGTAATTTTTTATGCTCAATTACAACACTTCAACAATTTTTTAAAACATAAAATAAGTGAGTTTCGAAATATGAAATGGTCTAATACCCTTAAGCACTTGAAAAAATCGTCAAAACCTTTTTGGAAAATTTCAAAAGTTTCAAAAAATAAAAATAAATTTATAGGTACTCTAAAGGATGACAGTAACACATTTTACACGAATATTGATAAAGCAAATGCATTAGCTAAAAATTTTTATAACAAACACGCCGTGAACAACAACATAAGTGACCATGATACAAATCTTATGGTGGAGGAATCTGTAAGCAAAATTGATCAAACTGAAATAGAATCCTTTGAACAAATTGAACTGAAATCTGTCAATGAAATATTTGCCCAATTAAAGAAAAAAAAATATGTAGCTTCAGATCACATATCTAATCTGTGTATCAAAAAATTACCACTAAACGCAAAAAGATATCTAATTTTGATTTACAATTCTTGCTTAAAACTAGGTTATTTCCTGAATATATGGAAAGAAGCTCATATTATTCTGATTCTTAAGCCTGGAAAACCGATGGAGGTGTTAAGTAGTTTTAGGCCTATCAGCTTACTATGCAGTTTCTCAAAAATATTTCAAAAACTCCTAAAAATCAGACTGGAAAAGTTTAGTTAAGGCTCGGTACTTGGCCCAATTTTGTACAACACTTACACTGCAGATATCCCTAGGCTAGAGTTTACAAAAATATCAGTATTTGCTGATGACACTGCAATTTACTCTGCTGGCACTAATCTCAATCACATATTAACAAACCTACAAAATTCACTCAATAAGCTCTCTAGTTATTATGCAAAATGGAGAGTGAAAATTAATGCTTCCAAATCAGTATCAATTTATTTTACGAAAGAAAGGAAAGCCTCTCTTTTACCTTCTATACCATTAAAACTTCAAAATGACGAAGTTAACTGGGCCGATACTATAAATAAATACCTAGGCATTACCTTAGATAAAAGGCTAACCTTTCAAAAGCAAACTTCTATCACTATTGATAAAATTAATAAATGTACTCGCATGTTGTATCCCGTTATTAACAGAAAATCAATCTTATCCACAGAAAACAAATTGATACTTATTACGTTTTACAAAATAAAAATTCAAAAAGGTTTTTCATCTCCAATTTTCCTTTAAATTTATACTAGTAAATTCGAAAATTTCTAAATAAAAAATAAAAAAATACAAATCAACTGTAGTAAAGATAATTATATATCTGTACCTAAGTAAATAGTTTTGAATGAATTAATTGTACAATTTATGGAGCATAATAAATAAATAAAAAAAAAAAAAAAAAACTCTTGAACTTTTGTAGATTGTACGTAGGTATATTTTTGCATTGGGGAAACACGTTTGTTGGAATATGGTTCCACATTCGAGAAAATTTTACTACAAAAGAAATTCCAATAGCCAGTTTTAAACCACCTTGGAATTTGCACTGAGTAGGGGTGGACACTTGATGCCTCTCTTGTTTCTCGGCGGAAATGTTTGAGAGGTGGCATTAGTGTTTTTATTTCATCTGAACAAGTGCCTAAACCTACAAGATATCTATAAAATAGGGAAAGTGCTCCAACAACACGACGATTTTCAAGTGGTACAAGGGAGTATGTCACATTAGGGTTGTCAATGAGACGAATGGCACGCTTTTGAGCTTTGTCAAGAAAATTTAGTGTGGTTCGTGATGCACCGGCCCATATATTTGAATTGTATTCCAACTTGGGTGGTATGTATGAATTATAGATATTAAGCATGTCCTGGGGAGAAAAATACGTTTCGCAGCGACTCAAAAACCCAAAGATCTCGCGGCATTTTTAGCAATGTCAAAGATATGGTCATTCCATATCATTTTATTGTTGACCTTTATGCCCAGGATATTCAAGTGTTTGGTTCGCTGAATACGTACACCCCCGAATAATAGGGTGGGGAAAATGGGGTAGTTTTGCGCGAGACTAGACAGCTTTGAGTTTTGGAGGTGTTGAACTCAACTCTATTACTTTTCACCCAGTTGAAAATAATGGCTAAGTCATGGTTGAGCGTGCTGACCATGATGTTACGTTTAGTATCAGTAACTGGTATTGTAGCATAGGATTTTCGAAGAAAATCGAAGGATGCTACTAGAGTGCTGTCGTCTGCAAAACTATGGATAGGATTGAAAGTTGATTGGAGAAGATCATTGATAAATATCAAAAAGAGAGTAGGTGAGAGAACTGATCCTTGAGGAACACCAGCGTTAATATGATTTTTGTCGGATATGAATCCGTCAATTAAGACACGAATCGAACGATTCGAGAGGAAATTTCCAATCTGTTTTATGAAAACAGAACCTACGGCTATAGCTTGGCATTTAGATAAAAGAGCGCAATGAGACTGAATAGTTTTTCTTGAGGTGTGCAGACGTGTTTTCTTTTACTCCGTTCAAAATTAAAACCAATTTGAATTTTTTTAAAATAAAAAATAGAAACTTAAATTGTATGAATAAATTTTTTTAATAAATAAAATAAATTATAAGTGAATTTAAAAGAATAAATAAAATTAATTCAAAATTGTATTTTATAATACATAAAAAATAACAAAACTAAAATTGTTTCTGTGAAAAAAAAAAAAAAACTTAAAATAAAATAAACCTACATTAAATTAAGTTCACTGAACTGTCCAATTTTATTACTGTTGGAGTTATTCTATATGTTATGTTATATCTAACTATATGTTATATAACTAACACTTTACATTACACCATTAAACGTTTAATTGAAATTTACAAATCTATTTAAAATAAATTTTAAATTAACATTTAACATAAAACAAATCTATTTAAAATACATTTTAAATTAACATTTAACATAACATTTAAATTGAACATTTGCATTTCAACTTTTTATTTACATTAACTTTATTTTTGCTGTTTTTCTTCTGTAATAAATTATAAATTTTAAATTAACGTTTAACATAAAACAAATCTATTTAAAATAAATTTTAAATTAACATTTAACATAACATTTAAATTGAACTTTTGCATTTCAACTTTTTATTTACATTAAACTTTATTTTTGCTGTTTTTCTTCTGTAATAAATTATAAATTTTAAATTAACATTTAACATAAAACAAATCTATTTAAAATAAATTTTAAATTAACATTTAACATAACATTTAAATTGAACATTTGCATTTCAACTTTTTATTTACATTAAACTTTATTTTTGCTGTTTTTCTTCTGTAATAAATTATAAATTTAACATTTGCACGAACATTTCTGCTGAATAATAAAATAAAAAAAGAAAAAATAAAAAAGTAAAAGAGATAAATAGAATTCATAAATTTTAAATTAACTTCCAACATTTGTATTAACATTTCTGCTGAACAATAAATAATAAAAAGAAAAAAAATAAAAAAAACAATAGTAAAAGAACATTTATAATTTTTTTCCCCCCAAAATAACATTTAATAAAAGAAAATAAAAAAAAAAAAAAAATTAAAACAAGAAGAAAATATTTACTTACTAAAATTTAATCTTGAACAATTCTAAATAATATAAAAAATGAAACAGTGTATCAAATGCCAAAAGAACATAAATGGAAAATCTAAAGGATTACAGTGTACTGGTCCTTGTCATGATTTCTTCCATGCCTCATGTGGTGATGTTTCAAACGAGCTGTTTGAAGCTATTAAATCTGGGGAAATTACATGGAAGTGTAAGAAATGTGCTTCATTAAATCGCACTTATGGTGAATCATCTATAGTAGTAGATGAGGATCATTCAATCGAAAATGAAGATGTAAAAGAGTATAAGGATGTTGAGCGACTGCTGTCTTTTGGTCTAACTGAGTGTTCACTGGATAAAATGGCTGCTTTTCTAAAAACCCTAGGGTCAGTAATAGTAGAAATACATAAGTCACAAATTTTTCTGGACAATCGGATCACTCATATATTAGCAGAGAACAAACAGATAATAGCCGAGAACGACACTTTAAAGAAAAATCTTTCAGAATCGGAAAAAAAATTAAAAGTTCTGAACTATAAAGTAAATTTAATGGAAGCACAGGCAGATTTGAGTATACAAAACAAGAACAAAAATAAAATCATTCTGGCAGGATTACCTTCCAGCTTAAACAACCCCAAAAAATCCGTTGTTGATATTTGCCATTTAATCGGTTCAACCGTAAAGGAATCTGATATCATAAATATTAATAAAATTGAGCAAAAAGTGATAAATAAGGATAGCTCCCTTTTTGTTGTTGAATGTTTAAATGAATCCATTAAAGAAGAAATCATGGAAAAAAAACGTACCCGTAAGCATCTTTTTACGGCCGAGTTAAATCTGGGAGTACAAGGTAATCGAGAAATTTTTTTTCGGCAGTACTTATCAAAACTCCAAGCAAATTTATACTACGAGGCGAAAAAAATTAAGGTGGAACACAACTTTGATTATTTATGGGTCAAAAACAACCAAATTTTTATACGGAAAAGTAATGGCGGTAAAGTTTTTAAAATATCATCTCACAATGACATTGGATATCTTAAAAAATCACTTGATACTTCTATTAAAAATTAATTTTTGTTTAATTTTTATAAAAAAAATTATACTAGACATTAGATATTTTCACAACTCTTTCTTTTTCTTTTTTTTATTAGCACATTTTTTTTTTTTTTTCTTCATAAAAACTAAAAAATGTGAAAACTTTAATACTTTATTAATATTTATAAAATTTTCTATTATATTTTATATACAAACTGTTTTAAATCTAAACAATTTATTTAATCGTAAATCTAAATTTTTTTTCAACCTTAAATCTAAAATTTTTTTTATTATTAAGTTTAAACACCTATTTGTAACATCAAAAATTTCTATTATAGTACTATATTTTAAATCCAAAAATTTTTTTATCCTAAATTTACATTTTTTTTTAATTATAAATTTAAACACATATTTTTTCAATCAAATATTTTTATTATATTATATTTTAAATCTAATTCCTATAATTTAATGTTTCAATGCGCGCACGTTTATGACTACTGCTTAGGTTTTCTTATTTCACATTTAAATGATGGAAAGTAATGGCATAAATTTGGAGTCTAATATTAGAATAAATTATTTTACAGAGTGTTTACAAAATATGAATTTGAGTTATAAAGACAATTTAAATATAATTTACTTAAATATTCAAAGTCTTCGAAACAAGTTGTACGAAGTTGAAGCTTTAATTAGGTCTTATAATTGTGATGTTCATGTAGTAGTCCTTAATGAAATTTGGCTCAGTAAAGAAGAAAATAAACATTTTAATATACCTGGTTATACGCCTTATTTCTCCAATCGTGCTACCTCATATGGAGGGGTTGCGATTTATGTTATAGATTATTTGAGTAGTAACTTTGAGTATGATGAAGAATTTTCATTTTCAAACGTTTTAGTTGTTTCAATAAGAAAATTAAAACTAAATGTTGTAACATTTTATAGGTCTAACCATACAAGTATAGATGATTTCATAGATAAAATTGACGTTATTACAACAAGTTATAAGCGATCGTTAATAATAGGAGATTTCAATTTAAATCTTCTTGAAAAGGCAAATGAATCTATTCAAAATTACATTACTACACTTATGAGTAACGGATATCTGATTTACAACAAAATTTCTGAAGAGTATGTAACAAGAGTTCTTTCTAAAACTATAATTGATCACTTTGTAACAGATGCTATCAATTATGAATATTACTTTCATATACTAAACACCCCTCTATCGGATCATCAACAATTTTTCATAAGTGTTAAGATACACCCTTTAAAGAAATAATGAACAACGTTATAACTGTATTAGATTATGAGAATTGAAGAGAAATGAATGGAATGATATAAATTCATATAATGATTTTGATATCTTCAACAATGCTTTAAGTACTCTAATAGGAAATTATACTAAAAAAATTCAAAAAAGAAATAAGAAAGAAAAACATGATTGGATGACGTCAGAAATATTGAATGAAATAAAAATTAGAGACTCTTTCTTCAAATACAAAAAGAAATATCCTACTGATAAAATCGTTGCAATTCTATTCACTAAACATAAGCGTCGGGTCAAAACTTTGATATTCCAAGCTAAAACAAAATATTTTTCTCATGATGATGCTTCTGGAAACCCCAAAAAATTATGGGATGTATATAAAAAAGTTATATTTAATACAAATCCAAATAGTATGAATAGTCAAATCAACTCCATTATATTTCAGAATAACGTATACAACGAGCCACAGGAAATTTCTAATGTCATGAACAAATTTTTTACTAATGTTACACAAACCCTCAATATTCCTTCCACTGACATTGACACTAATTACCTTAACCGCTTTTCTTTTCATAGAAATATATACTCAAATTTTAATCTGTTCCCAACTAATATACAAGAGGTGAGTGAGGTAATTAATACGTTAAAAGCATCTGCTGCAACAGGATATGATGGAATTTCCACAACATTTGTAAAAGAATTCACCAAAGAATTGAGTCCTATTCTGACGAAATTCATTAATCTATCATTTA
Organism: Argyra leucocephala; assembly: GCA_963942445.1. Lineage (NCBI taxonomy): Eukaryota > Metazoa > Arthropoda > Insecta > Diptera > Dolichopodidae > Argyra > Argyra leucocephala. The sequence continues at coordinate 3,264,412 of OZ012682.1, forward strand.
TGACAAATAATTTTCCGAGTTGCTTAAAAAAAGCAATAATTACTCCTATCTTTAAAACTGAAGATAAAACTAACCCATCAAGTTATAGACCTATTTCAGTGCTCCCAGCATTTTCAAAAGTTTTTGAAACCATTATTAAGAAAAGACTAATCTGTTTTTTTAACTCTAATCCGATTTTACACCCGGATCAATATGGATTCGAGCGATACTCTAATACAACAGCGGCCTGTCTTGCTTTAACGAATTCTATCACTAAAAGCATGGATGAGGGAAAATACACGGGCTGTGTTTTCATTGATTTAAAGAAGGTGTTTGATTGTGTCGATTTTCAAATACTACTAGAAAAGTGTTCAAGCTTAAACTTTACTGAATCGCAAATAACTTTCTTTAAATCATACCTATACGAAAGAACACAGTGCGTACGAGTTGCATCACATACAAGTGATTGGTTAAGTATCAGAAAAGGAGTTCCGCAAGGCTCAATTCTTGGTCCTGATCTGTTTAAATTATATATCGATGACTTAGCACGTCTTCCATTAATTGGCAGCATTCAACTCTATGCAGACGATGCTGTCATTAAGTACTCGAATCATAAAGAAGAGGAATTTTTTGTTACAATTAAAAATGATCTTGAGATGATAAATGAATGGTTATTCCACCATAGATTACTTATGAATATTGATAAAACGAAAATACTGCTTTTCAACAACAAAAATTTTCAAGTGAATTCTTTCACTCATAACAATCTTAGTTTTGAAATAGTTCAAAAATATAATTACCTTGGTCTTTTGTTGGATAGTAGGATGAAATGGAATGAGCATATAAACCAGGTTATAAAAAAAATATCACCTTATATATTCTTATTGAAGAGGTTAAGGAAGTTTCTAAATAATAAGGCGCTTTTCAGTATCTACTCTTCTTATATTTTATCCCAAGTTACCTACGTTAATCCAATCTGGAACGGTGCTGGTCAGAAATATCTTATCAGAATTGAAACCATGTTAAAAAAAGCTATCAAAATCATTCAGAATTATAGTATATTACATCCTACCCATTTGCTGTATAATAATACATATATAAGCTTTCAAAATATCTGTAAACGAGAGTTGTACATAGTTGCTTTTAAAATTATTAATAATAAAATTAAACATAATTTCATTTTAAATAGAAACATGGATATTCATAGTCATAATACTCGTAATAAAGCTAACTTCTATTTGCACTTATTCAGAACAAACAACCAAAAGAATAATTGTGTTTAAGTAGGTATTGCGGCGGTTGAGCCTGGGAATTCCGCGTTAGAAAGAGACAGAAGATGAGAAGTACTTTAGAAAGAGATAGAAGATATATCTCTAGGTAGAGGAGCACTTTTGTTATCTCTCAGGTGTCATCCTTATCTCTTTGATCTTGCCGCTTGTTATTGTTTACATTTCTGTAGGTCAATGACCTTATCATGTTATTGTTATTGTTATTATTGTTATATCTTTGGCGCCATGCTTTGATGACCTTGATTGACTAGCTGAGGAACCCCTATCTGATGATGACGTCATAGGGAATTCCATAGGGACTGAAAGAGATGGAAGATATGAGATTTGTATAGGGAATTCTGATTGGATCTGAAGGTAGAGAAGCACTTCTGAGGAACCCCTATCTGATGATGACATCATAGGGAATTCCATTGGGAATATTCTCGGTTGTTAATTATATAGTATGATTACATGTTAATTATTATTATTATTTATATAGGTATGTGTGTAATTTATGAATATGAATGTTAATTATTATTTTTTTTTAAAAAATTAATTGTTTGAACGAGGATTTGAACTTGGGTCTGAATGATTAACGAGCAACCACGCTAACCATTCAGCTACCAAGCCATTTACAAAAGTTGATGTTAATTATGTATATAAACGAGTGATGTGGCGGGTGTTAAAAATTCCATAAATAACTTATGTTATGAAATTGTACGATTTAAAAAAAAAAAATGAAAACTTGCGGTTTTAAAAGTTCTTATCAGTTAGAAATATTCTTATAAGAAACAAATATGACAAAATTTTTGTTTTGATGTTTTTATTGTTTTAATGTTGAATAATTAGAGTTTGTAATGTATGTTGATGCAACATAATGAAATTTTTGAGCAAAGTATCTATGAAAATGTACGATTTTAAAAATTGAAAAATGAAAATTTGTGGTTTTCTTATCAAAACATTTTTTTTTTGTTTACATTATTTGTTAATATAGAGCTTTTTATTTTAAAAATCGGCTATTTTATTTTTTAGTTGGTTAAAAAGAAATTTGAATTTTGTAATGGTATTATGGTGTTATGAAATAGATTTTAGGTTGATGATGTGTGTTGGATAATGCTGCGCCGACGCCGCCGCCAAACTTCTTGGAAATAGCAATGGGTATGTGACGCCAACACCGACGCCTCCGAACTTCAGAAGTTGCAGCCGAAGTTCCTTCACGAACCATTGAAGTTATTGGAAATGGATATTCACCGAAGTTTTTGTTGCAACGGGTTGAATTTCTTTATCTAAATTCATCGTAATAAAAAATTTGATCTTCTAATGTTAATAAGAAGTCTGAAATTTAATAAAATAATAAAAAACCATAAACAATTAACATTATTTTACATATTATAAGTTTTTATTTTCAATTATTATTAGTCAATTCTATATATATAGGAATAACTTAATATACAAAATTATTCTTAGCCAGATTACAGAATTATTTCCATAATACTAATTACACACCAAAGAGCCAAAAATTATGAACTAAAATTAACAATACGACTTAAAATACTTTGATACAATTAAGATATAGTAATAAATATTAAAATAAATTATGATGATCTCTGCCTTTTATAACCATACGGTAACGAACTGAAGTCAGGAAGAAATTTTCGTTTTTCTGATCCAGGACGGTAATTTTTAATTTCGGGTACTGTAATAATTTGATGATCCTTCGTACGCCGAATGTTCCGGGATAAAATCTGTATATCCTCAAAGTTTTCGGGGTTTAGAATGGCCTCCTTAATCGTTTCAAAATTAACCAGTTGTGACACTTCATAATTTAGGCAAATTCCCTTTACCTTACAGGAAACTCTTTTGATACCATCTCTAGCACAAAATATTTCATACGCATAATTTTTGGGACCTCCGCAAACAAACTGAGTAATATAACTACCAAGTCCAAAACATGCAAGCTCATCAGTCATATCGCCAATAAAATCTCCAGTTGGTGGATCATATTCCCCCTCTCGACTGATATAGATAATAGAATCAGTATCATAATATAAAACTCTATCGCCCAAGGTTTCCAAGTATCTATATAATTTAAGCCGTGCCTGTGTTGTAGTATATGCTGCTATACAAACATTCACCGTTGACAATATGGGTGCAGCTTCCTCTTTATACTGCCAACTCACTACAAGATTTTCCTCATTAATTGGAAGAATATGGCACACATCTATAGCAGGATTTGTAAGCATAGCATACAATTCTGAAGGATCGTTTATAATAGAGGTTTTGTGCTGATTTTCTCTCTGACCAAATTTTCCCCAAAAAGAGTTAAGCATTAATTTTGCAAATGATCTTAAACCAGGGTTGTTGCAAATTTCGGTAAATTCCAACTTAATATCCTCTCTATTTAAAAAATCCTCTATGTAACGTTCTTTTTTTTCTTGGCTAGAACAATTGTTTGGCCACCCTGATGCTTGTTGTTTCATTTTGAGAAACTTATTCATCATGCCTGTGAATAATCCATCAATGTTATCTGATTTATTATATTGACAAACACCGTATTCCCATATTTCATAAATTTTTAATATGGTGTATCCAATTTCCACAGCTTTTAACACCTCATCAATAACCCAGGTTCCATTTAGGGCTCTTTCATCTTCGGTATGTGAACAAAATTCTTCTTGATTTTTTCCCGCGCTACATGACAGGCATAATGAGAACAGCAGTTTGTTGTTTTGCTTTACTGGTAACACAGGGTGAAATAATCGTTCTGGTGGTAGTATCTTACATTTTATAAGACCATCTGTGTTTAGCAGGTCAATATTAGAACAGACCTTTCCTATATGTAGTTTGGGGTGTTTAATAGGAAATTTTCCATATTTGCACACATATGGATATAGAGAACAAACATCTATGTATTTGATCTTTTCTCCTTCTTTACACCTATTTTATTAATAAATTTAAAAAAAATCATTATAAGTATTAAATTTATATATATGTGTATAAATGTATATATAAGTAATTGCAATAAAATACTTACTCATAGAATTCATATGTGTTTCCTGTTCGTCCCCCATAGAAAGCATCTCGAGGATTTAAGGGTGTATGTTGAATCAGTGGGTGTGCTTGTAAATATTTATTATCAGTATCAGTTAGTTGCCTTTCAAATTCACAGCTCCACATCTCGATTACTTCATACCCCTGTTTTCTTAATCTTTCGGATTTTTCTACCGTTCTTTCATACCTTCTGTTTAATGTATCGTTTGGATCATCATATAAAACCTGGTCTCGGTTATGTTGTAAACATGTCGGATGACCATGATAATAACAGCCATGAAATTCAAAAACTTGTTTTGTTTCAGGACAGAAACCATCAACTTTAACTCCTGCAACAATTGCTTCACGTTCTTTAGCAGCATATAGAATGTTAATATTCCTTTTTTCTTCTTCCCAAATTAACCATTGAATGGCTTCTTTCGATTGGTTATCCGCATACCTGTAGCCATTTTTAGGAATCAATCCAATTGTTTCAGGTTTCAAAAAATTACGCCTGAATGCCAGATTGCAAGACGAGGCAGTGGTTGTAGCTTCCAAGAACGGTTCAACAGTACATTGCTCGAGGAAAAGTTTTCGGAATTTTAAACATGCCTGTGTTAAAATTTCTACATCAGTAATACAGTAATCTACAATATCGCGCTGCATATTGAATTCATCTTGTTTATGCTGTTTATACCATTCTAAAAACACTGTTCGTTCTGCTGACTTCATTGTATCGGGTGAGTAGTATTTGATGTCAGGTAAAGATCCAACATAATTTTTGTTTTCCTCCGTGTTGAACAAGTGAGGAAAATAACCTTTTTTGAAATTACCTCCTAATTCGAACGCTTTAGGCAGCTTTGATAGCGCCATTGGAAAATAATTCAATGAATCAATGAATTTCACGTTGGTCATAAGCATCAGAATGATTTTTGTTCCTCGCATAATTAATTCAGGCTTTATATTTGTATTTTCTAGTATATGATTTAAAATGAATTGGTGATCATAGGCTTGTCCGTTATGGGCAATTACGATCACATTTTTAAACATTTTTCTTTTTTCTAAAATATGTTTTAGAAATTCCGATATAACATTTTGTTGTATTATCTTCTGTCTAAACCCACATTTTTGACAAAAATACAGTTTATCTATATCCATACATTTGTCACATCTTTGCTGAAATATACACAAATTGGGGTCGTGTAGATTGATTGTACCAATACTGTTACCATTAATAATTTTCTCTTCAACAATTTTTTCTTGCCTGCTTTCTAGGTCATAGAAAATATATAGAACATCCTTCAAATTTGGAGTTCTTGTATCAGGTTGAAGGTAACACTGATGATTTTGTGGAACGTGTTTTTTACAAATTTTGCAATAATATTCCCCACATATATGTGTCCTGTTTGCCTCTACTGTTTTAAGACACTCATTACACCTTTTTACCTTCTGGCAAATTGAGTTTTTACCAGCTGATCCGGAGGCCCTATGATTGTTCAAACAATCTTGACCTCGAAATTTCCTGTTACAATCCGAGCACAAAATATCGGGTTGATCCTTGGAGCAGGCTGGACTTTGTTGACACTGGGGGCATGTTCCTCCACATCTATGATGGTTTTTAGCATCATATGGAATGTGGCACACCTCGCAATAATAACTACAGCAAAACGCAGCAGTTAATGATGATATTGTGTTATAATGTCTGTTGTGGTACAACAGATTAATGGGTTTTCCATCACCGGACCCTTCAAATATAACATCACGCCCCTTTGATCCATATTGATAAACACAAATTTTATAGCTCGATAAGAACTGCTGAAATTTCTGAAGCTCAGGTATTCCACACCCTTCTTCGGATATAACAATTTTTGTATTGTTAACCAGATCTACAGCTCTACTTCTCTGTAATTTAGCTGTATTTTTTCTAACCCTGACATATTCAGGATCCTTATCGACAAGGGCAATCGCCACAACCAATGCCCTGGGTAAGCATAAATTATCGTCATTATTTATGGTGACGATGCCTCGTCGCATGGCGCACTCCTCGTCAAAGGAATTGTATTTTTTTCCTCGGGGATTTCCAAGGCCTTGGGGGAGCTTCACGGATGTTACACCAATACAAAATGTATCTGTACTCAAACCTTAAAGAAATATTATAATAATATAAATATACAATATAGATTTTATTTAATATAGTTGAAATACCTTTGGAATTACTTTGAAAGATCTTTCCAATCATTTTCCATACATCAGCAAATCTTATTCCACCAGCGTTTCTGAAGCTTATCCAACCAGGTCCCCTCTCTTCAAAACTTTTTCCACAGAAGGTGATCCCTACCTTGTCTGTGAGGGTAACATTTTCGGTGATGTGTTGGATTACCTCATTTACTCCATTTTTAACCCACGTGACGGGGTCTTTATCCTCGGGCACAGGTTTGAGTTTAAACTCAATTTTTCGGCCGCGAATGTTGAAGCGTCTAACCACTTCCGTTCTATCGCGAATGATTTCCACATATGGAAATATCGTACTTGAATCATCCATGGTTTTGGAACACCTTTCCATTATTACTTTTTGAGCCATTACTTCACTTTAATTATTTTAATTTAACTATGTAATTTACTACTCTGTGTCTAGTCATCAATTAAGCTTTCACTGCAAATCTACCCCTATTTATACTAGTTCATAGATTGGTAAAACACGATATGCGCACGCGCATATAAATTAATTTCTAACATGACCATATATGGTAATAAATTAGGTGATAATTGTAGATAAGAAAGGGGATATATGTATATATTAAAATCTATTTTTAGATGATGATGATCTCATCCAAAAGGAATTCCAAATAATTACCGCTAAGAAGGTTACCAGAATAAAATTATTAAATGAATTGGACATAATAATAATAATCACACATGGTATTTTAAAAATTGAAATATAAAAATAAGAAAATCTATTAATAGATAAAAAAAAAGCCGATAGCCACGGTAGCTAGTGCTTGTAAATTACTATTGTATATATAATTTAAATTGTATCCAGTAAAAAATAATAATAATAATAATAATCACATATATCAGGGTTTTTATGATATAAGGTGAGACTCCGCTAACAATTGGGGCCCCTTTTTTAGATGAGTTGAACATAATATTTGAGATTATGATTACAAAGTGAGACTCCGCTAACAATTTGAGGCCCCATTTTTGATATGAGCTGAATATAATAAACACATACTGATAGGGGAATACCACCGTATTAAAATTTGTTTTTAGTGATGACCTCATTCAAGGAATTTCACAACCAGTTTCTCAAGAGTTCTCGAGTTCTCTTATAATTATAATCCAATCTGTGACCAGCTACCGACCAGTTAAGACATATAATTAAAATGAGTATCTTACAAAAGGATTTAAAATACAGACATATAATCTAATAAAAATAGTTTGTAAAATAGTCGCCGAGGAATTTATTGAGAAGAACATGTATGCATTTTGTCTTCCGACTGTTCTGATCTGTTTTGAGTTGTTAAAATATCATAATGTGAGGTTTTGCATGCGGAAATACACATATAAAAAACTACCACCCTCTCTACATTTCTGGATTTAAAGTAACCAGGTAGGCTGGTTGTTGGGTTGAGTAGGTTGGTTGATTGGTTGAGTAGGCTGGTTGATTGATTGAGTAGGCTGGTTGGTGGGTTAATTGGCTTGTTGATTGATTATTTAGTTAATACTTGTAGTGCGACAGCTGTGTAAGTCTAGCTTTTCAAAGTGTACGTCAGGGTTGTCAAAGTGTACGTCAAAGTCATCAAAGTGCACGTTATGGTTTTCAAACAAAATTACAAAATTTTTTGTGCGAAAGTGAAAGAGAGGAACAAAGTAGGTCGAGAGATTTCGTCCAATTAATCCACCAAACCAGCCTACTCAATCAATCAACCAACCTACTCAACCAATCAACCAGCCTACCTGGTTACTTTACTTGTCTACCTACCTACCTATATAAGTAAACGTCCAATGGTTGAATGTTTTAGTCTTTAAAAGTGCATAGCCTTGAATACATATCACACACAAGTATAAATATTTTTGAAAATACGGCAGTTAATATTAAAGAACATGCGAAACCAAGAATATGAAAAAAATTTATTGAACCTTATTAAAGTTCGAAAAAGTTTAAAAAAAAAACATGCTGCGATTAAGCGTCGTAAATATGAAGAGAACCAGGGTTGGGAAAAAGCATTCAAACCAATTACTAAGCCACTCAACGAGCTTACGAATAGTATAAAAGAAGGTTATATACCTTATTTAAAAAATGAACCAAAGGAGGAATGGAAAGAGGAAATAATTAAATCTGATAACAGAAACTACTTAGCAAATGAAACAGCTGATAATAATGATAAAATGAACTTCAGCAGCATTCAATCATTAGATGATATTAATGATTCATATAGGCCTTCAAAATATAGTGAAAAAATATTGTGGTATTTAAATTTAATATCAAATAAAAGTCCAGAGATTGATAAAAATTATGGTGTCTATCTTAATGATAATGATGAATGGTCGATTGGAAGTTCTCATTTTCAGTACAACGATGAGAATATTGTGATAAATGATAAAGTTTATGAAATAACGCCTGGCCTATTAGAACTTATTTTTCTAAAAAAACCCATGAACTATAATGAAATCGATTTGAAAATATATAAGCTCATCTTAGAGGATACAAATGCTTATAGAAGATATTTCAATAAAGGAGGGCAAATTAAAGGAACTAACACATACAAATATAAGTTCATAATTAAAAAAATAATGGATAATAATGAATACATTAAAAAATCAATAGCTCAAGTAGCAAAACAAAATATTGAAAAAAATCAATCGAAAAAGAGAAATAGGGATACTGATGAGGGAAGTGACGGAGTTCAAAATAAGAAATTGAAAATCGGAGAAGGAATATCTGGAGGAGCAGAAAAGTTTAAATATATTTATTTCGATGATCCAAATGATATAATTGATAGATTAAAAAAATTACATGCTTTAAAACCTGGAGGAAATGATGATCATCAAAATGAAATAAACGCAATCCTAGAAGCATTGAGAAGAGCTGATATTATTGAATAAATGTTAATGTTAATTATTATGTTAACCAAAAATATATAGCTATTATCAAGCCATATTGTAAATCTAAAAACAATTAAAATAATATCAATGTATGAATAAATAATTATTAAAGAAATCTCATTGTGTTTTTATTTCCACAATTAAAAATTAATATTAGTTATGAGATAATGAAATTCATTCATAAAAGAAACTTATTTTATATCCATAAGGAAACAAAGAGGCCGAATAGAATGATTTGTACCATCATAAGGTAACTCAAGGAAAGCAAATACTTATGAGAGAGAGTTTTCTGAATCTCTTTTAATATTAAAACACTCTTATTGCAATTACATTATACTTCATACATATTATTGAATTAATATTGAATTTCCGACGGCAAAACATTCAAATAGAAAAATAATTTATTTAATTTTATCTGAATAATACAAATAACCTTGAACTTCATTTTAATCAGCTGATATTAATGTAGGTCAGTTTTTACTATAAATTATGTTTAAATAATAAAAAATTAAATTTTTTTTTTTTTTTTTTTTTTTTTTTCACCTAAAAATTTTTACAAAATTAGAATTTGATAAGAATGCTAAACATAAATGACCACAACTGTATGTATGTATTAAATTTCGGTTATATGTCATAATTATATTTGAGCTTATCTCCCAAATATTTCACAACTTCAGCTGGTGGTTGTAAATTTCCAAAACAATAAAAATACTGAATTTTAAATTTTGAGTGGGCGTAGTAGATACAATACAATACACAGATTTTTAATTTTTCATGAACATACATTACAAACTCTAATTATTCAACATTAAAACAATTAAAACATCAAAACAAAAATTTTGTCATATTTGTTTCTTATAAGAATATTTCTAACTGATAAGAACTTTTAAAACCGCAAGTTTTCATTTTTTTTTTTTAAATCGTACAATTTCATAACATAAGTTATTTATGGAATTTTTAACACCCGCCACATCACTCGTTTATATACATAATTAACATCAACTTTTGTAAATGGCTTGGTAGCTGAATGGTTAGCGTGGTTGCTCGTTAATCATTCAGACCCAAGTTCAAATCCTCGTTCAAACAATTAATTTTTTAAAAAAAAATAATAATTAACATTCATATTCATAAATTACACACATACCTATATAAATAATAATAATAATTAACATGTAATCATACTATATAATTAACAACCGAGAATATTCCCAATGGAATTCCCTATGATGTCATCATCAGATAGGGGTTCCTCAGAAGTGCTTCTCTACCTTCAGATCCAATCAGAATTCCCTATACAAATCTCATATCTTCCATCTCTTTCAGTCCCTATGGAATTCCCTATGACGTCATCATCAGATAGGGGTTCCTCAGCTAGTCAATCAAGGTCATCAAAGCATGGCGCCAAAGATATAACAATAATAACAATAACAATAACATGATAAGGTCATTGACCTACAGAAATGTAAACAATAACAAGCGGCAAGATCAAAGAGATAAGGATGACACCTGAGAGATAACAAAAGTGCTCCTCTACCTTGAGATATATCTTCTATCTCTTTCTAAAGTACTTCTCATCTTCTGTCTCTTTCTAACGCGGAATTCCCAGGCTCAACCGCCGCAATACCTACTTGTTTATAATTGCCTAAAAATTTTTAATGAATTACCAAATGATATTAAAGATACAGAAAATATTTGTCTGTTTAAAAAAAAAATTTTGGAATTCTTATTTAAATAACTATATACTTTTTTATTATAATTTTTATGTTCACTTTATTTCTATTGTATATTTTAATTTAAATTTTGATTTTGATTTATTGTATATTTTGTTTTATATAATATATTATATGTTTTATTTTTTTTTTATTTTACTATACGTCCTCATAGAAAACAAACTTTTTTTGATTAACTTTATTAAATTTAACTAATAAGGCCATACAGCTTATGCTAAGGCCTATATCCTTCATATTTTCACCTAATTGGTTTCATATACTTATGTTAATGAGGTCAATATTTATTTTTTATAAATCACATTGTAAAATTATTGTTAAGTTATAAGGTAAATAAATATGAATTAAATAAAGAAAAAAAAAAAAAATGACAGACTCGATCAAAGGCTTTTGAAATATCCAGAGCTACAGCAGTAGATTCGCCAGAGTTGTGAATGCTAATGTTGAGCTTCTCGCTAAGGCAAGTCATTAGATCGCCAGTGGAGGGTTGTGATCTAAAACCATATTGCCTATCACTAATGATACCTTTGCATTCAAGATACTTCATCAGCTTTTTGTTGATAATAATCTCCATTACTTTGGAGAGGATCGACGTGATGGCTATAGGTCTGTAGTTGGAGGGATCCTTTTTGTCACCTTTTTTTGGAATAGGATTAACATGCGCAATTTTCCATCGAGTTGGATATTTACCAGTGGAGTATGATAAATGAAAGAGATTGCGCAGCGGTTTAGAAATGGCGAGGGCAATGTGTCTCAAGACCATAGCTGGAGTCCCATCAGGACGAGTCGACTTCCTTATATCAAGATTAATAAGAACTTTCACCACAGTACGTGTTCTAAAGTAAAATCTTCCAAGGGAAAAGTCTACTTCAGGGAGAATTGGTACTTTTTGAGCTGTGGGAGGGCGTGTGGAATTAGCAGCGAATAATTTCGCAAAAAGGTTGGCTTTTTCAACTGAATCAGATATAATTCTGTCGTTGGCAGTCATCGGTGGGAATGAAGACCCAGAAAAATTTTGCTTAACAATTTTGGCGAAAGACCAAAATGATTTACTATTTTTGGGGAGGCTACGAATTTTTTGCCTCAACCTTTGTTTATGCAAAAAGTTTTGTTTTTTGATGATTGATTCACATTTGTTACTGGCCACTTTATAATTCTTACGGGTTTCATTGGACACATTAGCCTTGTATTTTACGTATGAATTTTCCTTCATTTTTAATGGATCACTACAAATGTTATTAAACCACGATGTGGAGCTTTGCTTTTCGTTTTTATAGGAATTTGGAATGAAGGTTTTCATTCCAATCAATATTACTTTACAAATAACATTCACCGCGATGCCAACATCTTTACGTTGAAAGCACTCATCCCAATCAAGAGCGTTTAAAAAATTGTTGAAACCTTCCCAATTGACATGGTTGTAATGCCATACTAGTCTTTGGGGAGGCGCTTTTTGATTGGAGAGCTTGTTAATGTGGAATTCAGTGCTGATAAGACAGTGGTCCGATCGACCCAGTGGAGAGTTAACAGAGATGATATATTTTTCTGAATGAGTGGTCATTTGCTTGGGGAGATCTGTATAGAGTACAGAAGTGGATAATATGCCTTGCAACGTGAATTTTAACCCAAGTATAGTGAAATAGTGGGTTGGAGCACGTATTTCAGTGAAGAGTGTTGAAGGAAATATCATTTCTCAAGTATAAAGCGATGTGCTCTATGGGAGACGAAAAGCGGAACGAGTGTATAGTTACTGACATTGTAATCAGAATCACCCCTCGAAACTTGTGTTTCGCTTAACGCTAATATTGCTGGTTTTTGAGAATGTAAATGGGACTCAACGGCATGAAAATTCGCTGAAAGTCCTCGAATGTTGCAAAAATTTACTTTGAAAGTGGCAATTGTCATCTATAAAAGAGATTATATTAATAATATTGGGAGTAATTTAAGTACTGAGAACAAAAGGAAAAAGAACAGAAATAAAAAACCAAAAATAAATAAATAAATAAAATGAAAGTTATGTTTAATGGAAGTAGTGAGAAGAAGAGAAAAACATAAAAAATTAATAATAACGTAATCCTCATGTTCACCACCGACTCAAACTAAAGATCCACTGGGAATGCATCTGCGACTTCATTGTTATACATACAGCAGTTTTTATGACCCTTACTGTATGTAAAATCAAAATCACATATGCACTCTCAGTAGATTAATAAACCGAACAAGTTTGAGAAAAAAATAATAAATAAAACGGTGACAAGATTATTTCTTTTTTCCCAAAGTTTACATGGTATGTAAATTAGAAAGGAGAAAGAGATAAAAGGAATATTACTTGTTGAGGACAGTTACTGACCTTATTAAAATAGAAATTGCTTTGAAGGCATAAGATGGTTTTATAGAATTTTTGTATAGTCCAATATAGGGATTTTTGTTTGTTCTTTTTTTGTTTTTCCTTTTTGATTGCTTTTTCGTTAGAGAGGCTGAATAAAAGTATGTACTTAGGTATTGTTTTAGTCTAATGTATGATGTGATTTAGTTAGTTATTATTTGTATATTATATTTAAGTGTTTAGTTAAGTAGTTTAGATTCTTATTCTATTTTTTTTTTATTATTTAGAAATATAAAATATAAAAAATTAATTTAAAAACTGTTTTGTTAGAATATTGATTAAAATTAAATGTAACAATAAGTTTGTTTATTATAATGCTTTTTATATATAAGCCACATTTTTTTTATTATTTAGAAATATAAAATATAAAAATTTAATTTAAAAACTGTTTTGTCTAAATTTAATCTAGTTTTTTTTTTTTTTTTTCCTTCTACGGAGTTGGCCCTAATATGTCAGAGCCGGTATGTAGGCTTTTTAGCCCTTTACGCCGCCCTCCACTCCTCAACTTAGTCGACCCTTTTGATAAAGGCCAATAGGTTTGGGGGATCTATCCTGCAGAAGTTTTCTGAGGTTATGTAGTGCGTTTCCAGCAGCCTGAGTCTCAGCCTTGAAAGAGCTAAGCACTCTCCTACAACGTGTGTGGAGGTTTCTTCCTCTTCCAGGCAGTGTCTACAGGTTGGGTCGTCACTTAGTGCTAGTCTACACATGTGTTTATTCATGTGGTTATGCCCATTAAGTATGCCCACCTTCTTCCTACAGTCTCCTCTATTGAGAGTTAGCAGGAAGTTGGTTATTTTGGTGTTTATTCTTGGTGCATATATTTTGGAGACTCTGTGGCCTTCCAAAGAATATTTGCTTCCCTTTTCAGGGTGTTTTCTATTGATAGTTTAATATTACCAATAGATATACCAACTGCTGGTTCCGGGCCGTAAATGTTTCCCGCCGATGATCTGGCTAGCTCGTCAGCCTTCTCATTTCCAGTCAGGCCACTATGACCCGGTATCCAGATCAGTTGTACCTTGTTTCGGAGCCCTATGAGGTTTAGGGCTTCCGAACATTCTCCCACCAATTTAGATTTGATGATGTTACTTTCAAGAGCTTTTAAGGCAGCCTGACTGTCACTAAAGATTCTAATGACTTTGTTAGACCATCTTTGCTCTTTTATTATATTCACATCTGCGTTTATGACAAAGACTTCAGCCTGGAAGACTGTGCAGTGTTTGCCAAGAGGGAACTGGAGTTCAAGTTGTTCTTTTTCAAAGAACACTCCAGCTCCCGCGCCTAAAGCCGTAAGGGATCCGTCAGTGAAAATGTCCGAGGTATTTGAGGACCTGGCCTGCTCTTCTGAACCACTCCAGGTCTCTCTTGTCGGGATTTCTACTTCATATCTCTTCTTCAAAGATACGTATGTAGTGATGTCATCTGTTGGCATGAACAACTCTTTTTGCTCCTCTTCTAAGTCCTTCCATAGCCTCTGATGTTTGTGCCTACATCCTCTAGTATTCCCTAGAGTTTGCGACCTTCTTGCAACTTTGAGGGCCTCCATTCTTACATAAAGATGTAAGGGCGGAAGCCCAAGAAGTATTTGCATAGCCGCTGTAGGTGTGGTTCTAAGAGCACTTGTTGCACAGAGTCACGCAAGTCTTTGTAATGCTTCTAGTTTTTTTATGGCATTTGCTGTGAATGTTCTCGTAACCCATGCAATGGACCCATAGCTAACAATGGGCCTGATACACACTTTGTATAGTCTTAAGGCTATTTTCGGTATTAGGCCCCAATTGTTGCCAAAGGCCCCTTCTGCACTGCCATAGGACTTTCACGGCATTACCACATTTCGTCTCGATATGTTTTGCCCAATTGAGCTTCTTATCAAGTATGATCCCTAGATATTTTACTTCATCTCGAAGTTCTAGGTTATTTCCGCCAATGGAGGGAAGAACATAGCTGTTCAGTCGCCTTCTATTGGTGAAGGCCACTAAATGTGTCTTGCTGGGATTTATGGTTAATCCATTCGCCTGACACCATTCGGTGGTTAAGTCAATGGCATTTTGCATTTGTGTGCATAGACGCCTCATATAACCTCCTCTTAGAAGAATACTAACATCATCGGCAAAGCCGTGTGTGTTGAATCCTTCCTCGTTCAGTATACTTAGGAGTTCGTCTACCAATATGTTCCATAGTAAAGGCGATAGAACACCTCCTTGTGGGCATCCTCTAACCGCCTTCACCTGAACTTTAGTAGTTTCATCTACCTGAATGAACAGATGACGTTGTTCTAACATCTTTTCTATCCATCTCAGTATTGTGTTGTTTACTCCATGCTTTCTTGCTCCGTTTAGAAGTGACTTAAAAGTTGCCTTGTCAAAGGCTCCTTCAATGTCCAAGAATGCACCGAGTGTTATCTCTTTCTTCACGATAGCCTCCTCTATATGGGAGACCACTTCTTGAAGAACTGAGTCAGTAGACTTACCTGCCTGATAGGCTTGTTGTTTGCGGTTCAGGGGTACCCTGATCAAACATACATCCCTAATATACCTGTCCACCAGTTTCTCTAGGCATTTTAACAAACACGAAGAGAGACTGATAGGTCTGAAGCTAGTAGGGAGTGCATAGTTTGTTTTCCCTGGTTTAGGGATGAAAGCGACCCTCACTGATCTCCATACTTTTGGAATATATCCAAAGGCTTGCAGGCTGTGAAGATTCTTGAGAGCCATTTGCTTATGCTTTTCCTGCATTTTTGAAGCATGATAGGCCAAATTCCATCCGGCCCAGGAGCTATTCTCTTCTAGATTCACTGTAGGATTTCCAATCATCTTCTTCATGAGTTTTTAAGGCTCTATTCAGAAGTTTTTGGCCTTCCTTTTTAGCTGCTTCTTTTAATATCTCTAAAGACCAAGATCTTATCAGGATCAGCCTTTAAGGAGAAATTAATGTATCTATGATCGCTCATAGAGGGTTCCATAGACACTGTCTAGTCTTTGATCTCTGAAAGAAGAGATCTAGAGCATAGAGTTATGTCTATGGTTTCTTGTCGCCTGGAGTTTACAAATGTATGTATCCCTCCAGTGTTTAGGATTTCCAAGTCAGTAGTAACAAGGTACTCTAGGAGCGCCTCGCCTCTAGTATTTGAATTGGTACTTCCCCAGTTTTCATGATGAGCATTTGCATCGCAGCCAATTACTATGTCAAAATTGTTGTTTTTGGCATAGTTGACCACTTGCGCGAGCTCATTTGTTGGAGGGGGTTCTGTAGAGTCGTAGGGGAGGTAGCAAGAAACTATAATAAATTTTCGCATTTCTCCTTGACTCTCGTGTTTTATGGCAACCGCCGTCAGATCTTCTGATGACAGTTGTATTAGGAGCTGCGCGTCAACGCTTGAATGCGCGACTATGCATGCTCGAACTTTTCCAGGACCCGCATTGTACAGAGTGTTCCAGCCTTTCAGTGAAAGACCGGCAACTCTGTTCTTGATAATGTACGGTTCTTGAATAAGTACTACTTTTGTTTGCAACTTTTAAGTTAATGAGGCCATAAGAGTGTATGACCCGCTTATAATATGTTGCAAATTAATTTGCTTAACTATTAGACTGGCTATAGCTCGTGATATGAATCTATTGGCCAGTTTAGTTTTCTCCTTTAGCCTTGATAAACTTTACGTTTATTTGACCAAATTTGAAACTTAGTTTGGCGTTTCGATCTTTTATAGCTTTAGCGCTATCGAGATCGATATACACGTATAAAAGAGAGCCTAAGCCACTAATATTAGTAGCCCCAGTTGCTCTTCTATACGACTGGATTTTCCACTTCGTAGTATCCATACCATTTTGAATACTCAGCGCCTTCATGACGTCCTTCTCGATTCGGTACGGCCTGGGATCCAGATTTTAACTAACTTCGTCTTTGGAAGTTCGCTGGCCCTCATTGCTGAGACCCATGCTCCCTCCCATGGACTGCAGTTAGACGCCGCAGATTTCAACCAGTTTGACGAAGCCTCATCTCGACAGGAAAAATATAATTTTCCGGCCTTCAACGAGACCCCTGCAAAGCTGGGAGATATCTCATTACAAGTGAGCATGAGTTGGAACAACTTTTGCTGAATCAATTCACCTTGCTCGTCAGTAATGCTCCCATCGACTACCTGAACGATTGTATCGAACTCTCTTCTAGCCGCCTGCGCGTAGCTGACAGCCTGTCGAGAGGACTTTTTCGTCTTTCTAGCCTTTGATGGTCCCTTTGGCTTCTGAGCTAATTTTTTCGGGACCCTTCCACCTCCAGGATTCGACAACGTTTTTTGGCCTTTCGGTTTCTGGGTAACAGGTTTTGGGACCCTTCTACCTTCAGGATTCGAAGTTGATGATGTCGCAGCATGGAGACCAACCTTTAGGTTAGCCTTCCCAAGACCGTCTTTGAGGACAGCCTTCTCTGCATCATCTTTCTCTTCCGAAGTTAGCCCGTTTGAGAGACCAGCTTCTTGAGAGCTTTGCGGGGGAGGATTCATAGCCGCTTTAATCTAGTCTGGACCTAGTCAATTTAATCTAGTACTGGAACGTATAAAGCGTCGAGCGAAAGTAAACATGGCCGGTACTATATTTTTCAGATCTGTTCAACTACTAGGGTATGCCGACGACATTGACATTATCGCCAGATCACAACGGGCGGTCATCGACGCCTTTACCCAGATTGAAGAAAAAGCGAAACGGATGGGTCTCAAAGTAAATGAGGATAAGACAAAATATATGTTGTCAACAAATAAAAACACCTCTCAACATCATATTGGTCAAAACATCACTGTCGGCACATATAATTTCGAGGTAGTTCAGGAGTTTACCTACCTTGGAACCAGTGTTAATCCCACAAACGACATCAATGTTTGCAGGAGGTACGGCGAAGAATAACCCTTGCAAACCGTTGCTGCTTCGGTTTGTCAAAACATCTCGGGTCAAAGCTCCTCTCTCGAAACAACAAAGTACAAATCTACAAAACGCTCATACTCCCGGTTTTGCTTTACGGATCAGAGTCATGGACACTGCCTAAGGCAAGTGAGCATGCACTTGGTGTCTTCGAGAAGAAAATTCTTCGTCGGATATATGGTCCTGAAAATGACGATGGGGTCTGGAGGAGAAGATATGCCGAAATCTATGAGCTGTATAATGAGGTGGACGTAGTCACAAAAATTAAAGTCAAGAGACTACAGTGGCTCGGACACCTAGAACGGATGGACGAAAATGCTCCAGCCAAGAGAATCTTCGATTCTAGACCGGAAGGTACAAGACGCCGGGGCAGACCAAACCTTCGTTGGAGAGACGAATTATCGGCGGATTTAAACAATTTCGAATCTTCAACTGGATAGAATCCGCCCGTAAATCACCCATCAATAATAAGAACAAACTCTTTAATTAAAAATATTAATTCACTTATTAAACAAAACTTAAATATTTAGATAAGGAAAATATACAAAAAAATTAACCCTACTCTTATATCAAAACTAAAAATTCCTTTAGCTGAATCTAATGTTCTCAATGACGCAAATATAAATCTTAATTCTCTAAAGGTCGTAAACAACAAATTTTTAGTAGAAACGGAACAAAATATAATCGACACTCTTGGATCATACTTATTTCAAATCCATAATAAAACATCAGTTCAAATTTCTCCTATTATTGACATAATTAAAGCAACAATACATAATTTCAATAATGTGAAAAAACTTTACGAAAACAATAATAAATCATTGATTAATTTCACAAATGAAAAACGCGCAAACAGATTAACAGAAAGTCAATCAATAAACAATCATTTCACAACATTTCCTGAATTAAGAGATATTTTCTTTAAGCTTAGTAACAAAACTTCGTCAGGTATTAATGAAATACCTAATATCGTTTTAAAAAATCTTTCCATCCCATTCATCGGGATATACTGCAAAATTTTCAATAACTGTCTAAATCTTAGTTATTTCCCGAAAGCTTGGAAAAAGGAAATTGTTATTATAATAAAAAAGCCAGGAAAATCCATCGACACTCCTAATAGTTATAGGCCTATTAGTCTATTACCTAACATCAGTAAAATTTACGAAATTATAGTAAATAAATTTTTAACACATGAAACAGATAAAAGAAATATAATACCAGTCAACTAATTTGGTTTTCGATTTAAACATAACGCCATACATACTATGACACAACTATCATCAGACATCTGTTGGAATATAAATAATGGTAAATGTGTCACAATCGCTTTCGACACAGTTTGGTTAGATGGTATTATACACAAACTTCTCAGATATCAGTTTCCCAGACATTTAATTTATTTAATTAGTAACATGTTAAGCAACAAAACCTTTAGAGTTTCTTTAAATAATAAAGTTTCTTCTAAAGACTATCATTTAAAAAATGGCCTACAACAAGGTACAGTAAGCTCCCCAATTTTATTAACATATTTATAAGTGACTTACTTAATTCCTTTTTTGCTTTTGCAGACGATTTAACCATTTATACAGCTGATTCCAATTTGGAATTAGCCCAGTATAGACTCCAAAAATAATTCAATAAGATAGTTGCATACAGTAAAAAGTGGAAACTGAATATCAATTAAAAAAATGAGAAACCGTCCTGTTTTATTATCCGTCTCATACGTAACCACATACTTCGTAGTAGTGAACAATTATCTAATTCATGAATTTGCCATCCTTGGTTCGTAGATGACCAATATATCAATTCATTCCTCCTCACAGGCTTTGTTCCCCCAGAAGGCTTCATACTTCTGGACAAGAATAATAAAATCGAAAATAACGAGTATATACCGTTAATTTACCATTTTACAAGGAATGCGTGTGACAAAAAATTGCTAATAAATTTAAATAGTATAAATATTAATAAAACTGAACACTTTAAGTTCGATATCTATATCCCAAATAGTAATAAGTTGATTAGTAATAAACCATATTTCTGGAAACAATAGGTTAAGTTAGGCTAACTTAGATAGTATTAGGCTTAGGAAGTACATTTAAGCTAGCTTTAGTTTAGTTAGTATTACACTTAAGAAGTAGATTTAAGTTTTAATTATTACAAATTAAATTAAAATTGTTTTTATTTTTGTGTTACATAATTTTTTACCAATAACTAAATCATATTATTTTTACTTTAATCATCTGAATCGTAAGCTATAGTTTTCTAGTTATAGTCCAATATAATATCTAAATCATACTTATGAACTAAATAATTATTATTAAGTTAAATGGGAGAGCTGCCGTGGCAGTCATGTACATTTTAAGCTAGATATTAAGAAAAATTCATTTTTGTTTTGTTTAGAATTAGATATATATAAATAATAAGAATAAATAAACAAAACTTTGAAAAAAAACTTTGAAAAAAAAAAGTGATTTTTACTGTTCTATTAACAGCCTTAGTTTATTTTAACATTTTTCTAATCAAAGGATGGTGTTTTACTAACAATCCTACTGAATGTTGATATATTGGACAATCACATGCAGCAAACTTTCGTCAAGTAATAAACATCTGATGTGCTTACTCTAAGAACTAATCTGACAGTATTAATTCAAAATTTCACATACACATATGCATTGTTGTGAAAAAACTACTCATTAAATGTGGAAAACTACTACTATTGTCAGGAACTAAGCCTTCTTAAATAGAATAGTTTCGTTTTATTTAATTTGTTACCAGATTATATATACTCTCAATTATTTTTTGTCATTTATTATATCTCAATGACAAAGGGTACTAGACCAACTCGAAAAACCAATGAAGCATTTTTTTTTTTGCTTCATCGGGAATCGAGCCCGGGACCTTTCGGTTGACAGGCGCTCTACCTACTGCGCCACCCAGCGTGTTCTATCTAGAAAAAGTAAACAATTTTTGTTTTCTTAGAAAATTACTTACTTACTTACTTACTGAAGATGCGAAATTGTCTTAAATCCACCTCGTCTCTCCAACGAAGGTTTGATCTTCCCCGACGTCCTGTACTTTCGGGTCTGGATCCGAAGATTCTCTTGGCTGGAGCATTTTCATTCATCCGCTCTAGGTGTCCGAGCCACTGTAGTCTCTTGACTTTAATTTTCGTGACCACGTTCACCTCATTGCACTGAACAGCTCATAGAGT
This sequence comes from Argyra leucocephala, assembly GCA_963942445.1. Lineage (NCBI taxonomy): Eukaryota > Metazoa > Arthropoda > Insecta > Diptera > Dolichopodidae > Argyra > Argyra leucocephala. The sequence continues at coordinate 3,286,029 of OZ012682.1, forward strand.
TCGGCATTATATCTTCTCCTCCAGACTCTATCGTCGTTTTCAAAACCATATATTCGACGAAGAATTTTCAATAGTTCAGCAGGGAGTCCATCAGGTCCAGCAGCTTTGTTGTTTTTCAGCTTGCTGATGTCTTGGCCCACAACCTCTACAGTGGATGGCGGGAGGTCGTTAGTAATGACTGTTGCTGGAATTGCTAGCTCTTGTTGTTGTTGTTGCTCTCCATCCAGTAGCTGCTGAAAGTGCTGTTTCCATGCCTCTAATATACCTTTCGTTTCGGTAACCAAATTTCCCATATTATTTCTTAGCGCGTGTGTTGCGGGTTTATAGCCAGCTGCTGAAAATAAAGTTAAAAACTGAAAATAAAGTTAAAAAACAAAACTAACTATGTTATGATAAAAAAATAAATGTATCTCGTCTGAAAATATGTGAATATATACCTGCTCCTAAATTCCTCTGTTCAAAAAATGTGTTATTTTGCAAACATACAAATTTTTTGTGTCTATGTATTGGCTTCAACTCGAGCTTCTTGACTGGGATGAAAATCTTCCAAACTGGATGAAATCGTGGTTCCGCTTGCTCTATACAGAGCGGTTCGATAATCTGTAGACGTTTTGAAACACGTTTTCAAACTGTAAATTTTTATAAGGTGCCCCTTGACTTACGTTGTTTATTTTACACCACTTTACCTTTAGCGCAACACAATATTTCAGCAATTTGCTTTGTTGACAAATTTTCCCGTGATAGCACAATCATATTGCTCTTTAACTCGTTGCTTATTTTATTCATTATTATTTTAATTTTACACTTCAACCTTATATTCACAGCTAATCAATATTTAAAAATTTTGTATTTTATATATTCAATACAGGTGTGTAGATTTTGAATAGATAAACATATCTGCAAAACCAAAAAGTCAAGTTGTTTATAAATTTCGGAATAATTGCATTTATTACATGAAATGCAGCCATAAATTTCACCTGCCCAACTGTACATAAAAATTCTGTAAGAGGCCAAAAATCCTGATTTTGGACGAGTTCAATTAAGAAGCTTTCGAAAGTTTGGATTATCAAGGAGTATAACAAATTTAATAGAAAATGAAGAATTACGAGCAAAGTTTGGACCAAATTTATTCAAAAATATAAAAATATTGAAGTAAGATTTTATTTTTTAAATATAAAATAAAGTTTTTAAAACTATTTTGTTTATTAGGTTTCAACCACAGAAGGAAATATTTTTGTATTAAATTACACAACAGTGTAGAAATTTAAAGGAAATATCAAATCAACATTTTGTATTCATCGAAGATCGATTGTTTTAGTTATTTCTATTTAAAAACTTTTTGTAAATATTTTTGAGAACTTAAACTGTGCTGAAGGAAAAATAATTCAAACATTCTTTAAGCTAAATTCTTTAAAACTCGATAGAATTCATCATTAAGACTTTGCGACTAGGCATAATTTTTGGTAGATATAAGTTACTTTTTATACAATAAATTGAAAATCTATTAAAAATAAATATTAAAATTTAGTGTTGTTTTTTTCTTTTCTTGTAAATAAAACTATTTTTTTTATAGGTTTTCAATATATTTCACATAGGGAGAACAATGCAGTTTTAGCTTATTCCACAGATTTTAGCTTTCTAAATCATTACATTATTTTTGTACAAACTCTAACTATATTGTATACCATTTCATCTTATAGTAACCAATTTTTGGTTTCTATTTCCATTATTAACCCGCATTAGTCCTGTGTTGCCATATGGCGACAGCTAAACAGCTATATGAACTTACTCATAGTAAGCTTTGAAATTGCAACGGCATAAAAAAAATAGTGCAGTATGTATATAATATAGTTTTAAGCCTTCTTAAATAGAATAGTTTCATTGTATTTAATTTGTTATCAGATTATATATACTCTCAATTATTTGTTGTCCTTTATTATATCCCAATGACAAAGACTTTACCTACCTATTGCGTCAGCGTGTAAACAAATTGAGAATTTAGAAAAAAATTGTGAAAAAAGGATGACATGAGTAAGATGTATTTTTTTCTAAAGGAATGTGCATAAGCTGACAAATAAATGACACGTTCACCACATATTCCGGAGTAAGACAAGGATGTCCTCTTTCACCAGTTCTATTCACGCTTTTAATTGATGATATAATAAAAGACATGGGTTCTTCCGGAAGAGGTATAAGGTGCTATCTCTCAAGGGCACTTGAGGACCTTGACTATGCAGATGATATATGTTTGCTACCGCATAGATTCTGTGATATCCAATATAAAGCGAATAAAACCAACGCCATGAGGATGATTAACACCAACACAAACTCCATCACAATAGAAGGTCAAAAACAGATGTCAACAACAGACTGTGTAAAACCAGAGCTGCGTTTGGTGAATTTAGTCCAATATGGAAAAATGACCAAATAACGAGTTAATCATCTACATTAACATCGATTAGTTAATCATCTACATTAACTAATTTTTTTATCTGTATATAATATATTAAGAAATTTTAAATATCCATTGCAATAAAAAAATATCTTCTACAATTTGCAAACACATTAAAGTTTCCCGATTTCAACCATTTCTTCTTTTTGACTATGAATGCGAATACTTATAGTATATCTGGCTATACATTTTTGCGAGTTTATATAATATGCTTAATAAACCTCTAAAGTCTCTCCTTCTTCAGATTCAGAGTGTTGCATATACACTTGTATAAATATTCTGGAATTCTGAATCCAACTCTTAAACGTATTTTAATTATTTTTAATAATTATACAGTTAAAAAACAAAGCACTTATAACAACAGTGAGGGTTGTCGTTCCAAACCCCCCACTCAACATATTATTGAAACTCTTATATTTTTTAGGTACATATTTTGTGAATGATAGGTTGATTTGTGAAACAAGCTATAAAATATAATTTGAATTTCGACATTATTTTTTCTATGAACTGGTCTTTCAACATTGTTTTCAAAAACATTTTTTCGTATTCGACATTTTTTTTCGACGACAAGACCATACCGGCTTTCTGATAAGAAAATTAATCGAGAAATTGAATATGTTTTATAAATACAATGCGTCACTACTAATTTGTAATTAGTTTTTAAAATTTAGCTATACCATGGTAGTTCAATACACTTTGTATATTTTATTTAAAAATAGTTAATTATTATCATTGTACAATCTACCATTTTCTCTGAAAAGTGTAAATATTCCTTAAATAAAAATTAATTATTTGAAAAAACCTTTGAAACCACTTTTATTGTTTTTATTTTGATTTGTTGATTAGTTTATTTAATATGAATAAAATACATTTTATGATTATAAGATACAAAATAGATTAAAAATGTAACTCACATTTAAAACACAATAAAGAAAAAATGATGGTTAATTTTACAATAATTTTACATTGTGTTATATAATAAAAATTTAATGAAGATCGGTCCATTATAATATTTTCAATTTATTAATTACGTTAAAAATTAAATTAATGTGTCATCTTGTACCATATGATGATATAGATCACGCTTAGATGATAGGTTGATATAGATTCATACTTATTTTCAGTATTATTAGGATTAAAATATATAGATGTTCTGTTGACTCTTCTCCGTCTCAATGTCGCTTGATATAATCTAATTTCGACATCAATCATGCTTTCAAACCTGATTTTCAGAAGTAGATGGTGTCATCAGCATTAACATATCGATCAAAATGTTATTATATAAAGCACATAATTCCACGCTCGATCGATTCGCTTCGATTTAAATCCATATATAGTTCATCATTAGGAATTCGATTTAATTAATTTACTTCAATTAAGCTCCGATTTAATTCACAGCGTAGGATGTCCATTTGATTTTTATTTAATTCACCTAATTCATCCCTGTTTAGTGAATTATTAGCAATCCGATTATTATCAATTTCATGTAATCTTTGTATTCCGCTATGTTCAAGTGAATTCCGCTTTAATTCATTGTTTGATGTTGGTTGATTATTTTCGATTTGGTTTGATTCTCTATTCGGGAGAGTAACAGTGTTAATTACTAGCCAACCAATGTTCTTTAGATTTATCGATTGTAGTTGATATGTCTGATTGCTTTGATTATTGATGTTGCTGTTTTCACTAGTATTTCTATTGTTAGACATTTTTGTGTCTATAATTTTTTTTTTATAAATTTATTTAAATATTTACTTAGTTTTTATAATAGTTTTTAAAATTTTATAATATTTTTTATAAAATTTTTAACTGTAGTTCTATCTGACTTAAAATTAGTACCCATGAATTATTACAAATGCAGAAGTTAACTGAGTACCTGTAAACTAAATATGTTTTATAAAACTTTTATTATTCTGCAAAAATAAAATTAAAGGAAAAACATTCAATACATTTGAAAACTCTTAACCAGGCGCAAACTACAATGTGTGTAAATAATAAATGAACAAACATGTATTTCGCCTAAGTCGAGCTACTAAAAAATTTACAATGCAAAAAAATCAAATAGCTAATTTCTTAACTTAACAAATTTGCCATTCGCAAATATTGAAAGTAATAAAAAAAAATTTATTAACAAAGAGCTTGAAAATTTGTTGTTTGTTAACAAGATAGGGTTTCAATAAAAGATAAGAATTGCCTAAAAATATTTGATTTTTCATAACCGCTGTATACAAAAAAAGATTCATATCTTTTTATCCAAAATTGGAACCCGCATATTTTTGCATTAGGCAGATTCCGACTTTAGAGTAGTTCAAAATCAAAGTTAAACGCCTTTTAGACGCTTTATATGTCCAATATTTTATTTATGTTGTTTAACGTTATTTGAACATTTTTCATCTACCTTTTTTTTGTAATGTGATGTTTGCAATGTGAGTTTTATGTCAACTGTCCTATACCTATATAGCTTTTAAAAAATATAAACAAAACTTAGTGCGCAGATTTAATTATTTTTAATTGGAAAAAGTAATGGATTTTAGAGAATGCAAAATAAAAAATAACAAAAATAGGTATACATAAAATTAATTGTAAATATTAAATGAAATTATTTTTTTTAATTAAAGTCTAACAATTTTGATTTATTATTTCGTGGAAATCTATACTTCTATTTTGATTGAAAAATGTTACGTAATAAATTTAACTGTAAATTGTTTTCAACATTTTATTTTCTTATTTAAATATTTTATTTATATATTAATTTTTTTATATGGCCGGCAGTCTTATTAGTTGTTGCTCTTATTAATTTATTTTAATCAATAATAAAAATAAAATAATAATAAAATATTTCTTATTTATTAATTGAAATTACCAGCGATATTATAATTTTATTAAGACCAAAAACTATTAAAAACAAAAAATTAATTCAAATTAAATTCCTAAAATTTTGATAATAAAATAATTAAATAATTAAATCATAGATAACTAATGGGTTAAAGAGGTTAAAAAAGTTGTTTATTTTTTTTAAGAGATATTTATTCGGTACTTCACTAGGTAAACTGACTGCATTGGCTGATACATGTTTTTCTTATGACAATAAATTTTTTTAGTATTATATGTGATATAAACCACGACTTAAACCTAATTAGGAAATGGTTTTTTAATTCACAAACTTATGCCCTAAAATTAAGTTCATGTTCTTCAGCTTATCTGATGGCAACTTTTTACTAGGTTATAATTTTATCTTCCACTCGTCAAATTGCTCTAAGTTTCCTTTATACATATTTGAATAATTCTATTTCCTTTTCTAAATCAAACTGGTGTAATATCGACTGTTCTGAAGGCGAAAGAGAGTCACTCTTAATTCCCAAAATCCATCTAAATCTTCTTGTCATCCGGAATCAAGGTTTTAATAACATGGAACGGAAGTTTGGCGGCAGCCCCAGACGCTAAAACTTAAAATATTTTTTTTTTATATATTTTTAACTAAAACTGTGCTGTGTATATTGCCTACCGTCGGCAAAAACAGGGTTCCAATAAATAATTATTTTATTTTACATTTTTTACTAAAACTGTTCCGTATGCGTTACCTGCCGTGGGCAAAATTTTATGGGATTTAGACTCTTTTTTTGTGGCAAAATTCTTTATGAATTTTGTTTTTTTGTGGATTTAGTCATCAACCCATAGCACTACAATATATAGTTATATCATCACCTTCCACTCTTAACATTGAACACATCGATAATGCAAATACTTCTTTGCGTGATTATCCAATCCAACTGTATTGCCCATTAAACTAACTAAACTTATTTTAAATATTAAGCACGAGTTGTTACTCATGTTACAACATTTAATTTTTTTTATATTATTCGTTAATACTTAATTTCAAAATTCTAAAACAGAAAGTGTCATCAAAATATTTATGATTAATAAATTTATCTGACCTTTCTTTCACAATTAATTTTATTTATTTTCCTTCATTTGTTTTACGTTATAATGTAAACAAATGACCCACTTAAATTCGTCTATGTTGCATTTTTGCATTTATTTTATTCCGTTCGATCGTTGCACTGGAAAACATATGGTTCACATATAACAAATTAATAATGTCGAAATCTAAGAATAAGCATTATTCTTTGATTTATTTTTTTTTGGTTTTGAAATGTGTAATAATTTTTAGAAGATAAGAATTTATTATTATTATTATTTTTTATTGGATATAATTTAAATTATATACAATAGTAATTTACAAGCACTAGCTACCATGGCTATCGGCTTTTTTTGTTTTTTTTTTTTTTATATTTCAATTTTTAAAATACTAAAATTAATAACATTTCATTAAAACAAATTAAAATTATATTACAATCCTATTCTAATTTCTTATTGTTAATAACTACTTATATTGCTAACAGTAATCTTTTGTTTTTGTTCTTTTCTTTTTATTTTGTTTCGATCGTGTTTATTTATTATAACGGCATTACAAATTCCTGCCAATAGTGAGATATTACAAATAACTAAGTTTATTTTCTTTTATTATTCTTGTCATTCTTTAATTAGTAATATTTTATATGATAATAACTTGTAATTGTCTGTTTTGTTTCTCTTTATTTGAATAAGCGTTCTAAACTTTAATTTTGATATTTAATGGTCGAATGAAATTCAAATTGTTATAATTATTAATTGATTTGAACTTAGATAACATTACTTATTTTTAATTTATTTAGAAATTTAAAAATTATATTAATATTTACATCAGTGGCGTGTGAAAGAATTTCTAAAGGGTTAACGTGTTGAAAGGTTGAGGATCTAATTTGGTTTATTACAGAGCATTGAAGAAGGAGATGATCCATATGTAACGGGAAGATGTTACAAAAATTGCATGTTGATTGCTGTTCCTTTTTAAGTAAGAAGGCATGGGATAAGTTGGTGTGTCCCAAACGGAGTCTAATAAAACATTTGTTCATGATGGATGAAGTTGTGGTTGGTAGTGAAATAGGTATTCTATCCGGATTAACTGACTTGTATTTATGATTGTAGTTTTCCCATTCGTTTTTAAAGTATTCCAAAATTTTCTTTGCTGTAAATTTGGCTATTGATTTTTTACTATGTGGTGTGAAAGTTAATAGAGGTGAGTTGATGGCCGCTTTGACTGCTTTGTCTGCTAATTCATTTCCTCCTATACCAACGTGTGCAGGTATCCACATTATTTTAACTTTCTTATTCATTTCTGTCAGTAGTTGCTTTATCGTGTCGATAACCTCTGAACATTTCCCCGTATTTTGGATGGATTCAAAAGCTGATAGACTAGGCTGAAATTATTTTTTTCGCCTTGGTAGCTTTCGTTATTAATAAGCTTGACAATATACCCTGTAGTTCAGCTTCAAAAATAGTAGAATCTGATGGGAGTAGACCATTTGCTACTAATGTGCCTGATTCGTTTACAACTGCAAAAGCTGTTCTGTTGTCTTTTTTGGAGCCATTGGAGAATAGAAATTCCAAATTATTTTGTTTATAAGTTTCTGTATATGCTTTGAATAATTGTATATATTGAATGTGAGGAGTATTGTCTTTATGCAGATGCGTTAAATTACTAATAAATGAATTTTTGGTTAATAACCAAGGTGGAAATTTGAGCTTTGGGGTTTTAATTGGCGTGGCTTCTATGTTAAATTGAATCTTTAGGTTTAGTGTTTCAGAGAGTCCTGAATGTATTTTCGAGATTTTTTTTCTGACTTTTAATAATTGGGTTTCTTTGTGCAATAGCTCGGTTGTGTTTGTAAATGGTTTTGGTAAATACTTTCCTCGGAGGAGCAGTGTTCGGTTTTCTAAGGTTAAGATACCTCCTTCAGCTAGCATGTTTTCTATTGGAGTAGTCCTGAATGCTCTTAAACTTCTTCTAATGGCGGAATGATATGGTGCTTTTATTTTGTTTAAATGAGATTTTGCACACTTCCCATAAACTAGTAGACCGTAATCAATTTTAGAGACTATTGTTAATTTACTTATAGTTAATAGCGTGTTAGTATGAACATTAGTTTTATTTGATGAAAGATATTTAATTACATTTAGTCTAGAATTGATGTCATTTCTGATATAGTTACAGTGATCTTTAAAACTATTTTTATTATCAAAGATTACGCCTAGAATTTTTAAACTGTTTACATTAATGATAGTTGAGTTATTATATAAATTTTATGTCCGTACATTTACAATTAATTTTTTTACATACATGCAGATGTTTACATTTGTTAACAGAAATTTTCGCCCCTGATTGATTAGACCAATTATTAATTACATTCAATGCCTCAGCAAACTGGTTTGAAATTTCATTAGTGTTTTTTGTTTTTGAAAGTATGTATAGATCATCTGCATATAGGCAGTGTTGTAAATTTTTGTTACAATTTATGAGTTTGCTAATATCATTGAATGCAATTAGAAATAGAGTGACCGATAGCGGTGATCCTTGCGGAACGCCGTTGAAAAGTGAAAATGTAGGCGAAAATACATTGTTCACTCTGCAACGTATTTTACGGTTTTTCAAAAAGGACTTAACATAATTAAAAATTTTCGGACCGACTTTCCATTCTTGTAATTTTTCTAAGATTATGTGTGGACTTATTTTTTCAAAGGCTTTTTCGAAATCTATTGATAAAATGGATGTGTGATTTTTTATGGCTAGATTTTTAGATATTATATGATCTATATAAATAAGAGCATCTGTTGTATTAGAGTTTGTTTTAAATCCCACCTGATACGGGGACAATAAGTTATTGTAGGAAAGATACCACATTAAACGATTGGCTATTATCTTATCTAAAATTTTGCTAATACACGGTAATAAGGAAATTGGTCTATAGCTTGAGATTTCGTCTAAGTTTTTATTTGGTTTTTTAATCGGTATTATTATTGCTGTTTTATAGGCTTGAGGAATGGTTCCTTTATTCTAGATCTTATTGAAAAGTTCTAGAATTCTGTATTTGAATTTTAGTGGTGTTTTTCTTAACATTTCGTACGTTATTTTATCTTGACCTATTTAGACTATTGTCTAGTTCTGTTATGTTTAAGTCCATTTCTAGGAACTTGGTTTGCTTATTGCAGAGTAAAGGACTATATGTGATTTCTGTATTTACGGAAGGTGGTAAATTAATTACAGAGCATTCAGAGTAATATTTTCCAAAATGTGTTGCAATAGATAGCTTGTCGTCAGTTGTAATTGAGTCTGTTTTTATAGATTTGATTTGAAAAGGGGTATATGTTCCACTTAAGAGGGTAATTATTTTCCATAATGTGTTAACCGGAGTATGAGGATTAAGTATCTTAGTGAAGTCTTGAAATTTGAGTTGTTTTGCGGATTTCTTTTCTTTATTAAATAAAGCGTTTAACCTACGGTAATTTATTAAATTACAAATAGTAATGTTTCTACGGTAATTTTTCCAGGCTGCTTGTTTTTGAATTCTAAGGGTTTTGAGTTCGGGCGTCCACCAAGGGACATTTTGGTTTGCCGATTTTGGAGAAGATATAGGAATGGAGATGTTTGCGGAACTTCGTATTATTTTTTGAATTTGAGCTGCTTCTTTATTGATATTTTGAAAAGGGGGGGACTCATCACTTAATTCATTAATTTTGTTTTGGTATTTTGTCCAATCTGCGCGATTACAATTAAATTTGGCGGGTTTAGAGAGTTTAGTATTAGTTGAAGTCGAAAGATTAGTTTCTATCATTATTGGGAAGTGATCACTATTGTGTAAATCTTCACAAATATTCCATGTGACGTGTGGAAGTAACTGGGAGCTGCATAAAGATAGGTCTATGTTAGTGAATGTGCCATGGGTGGAGAAGTGAGTGGGAGAGCCTTTGTTTAAGATTGAGATGTTCGTACTGAAAATAAAATCTTCTATAATCTTACCTTTATGATTTGTACTAGAGGAGCCCCAAAGAGGACTCCATCCGTTAAAGTCGCTTACTAAAATAATTGGAGTTTTAATATTGGATATGATATTGGTTAGGTCTGAACCGGTGATTTTTTGGTCCGGAGGAATATATATTGAAATTATTGTGATTGGGGTTTTAGTATTGATTTCTAATGCAATAAATGACAGGTTGGAGGTTATTTGTATGTTTTTGTGTGGAATACTTTTGTGTATTATTATACCTGTGCCTTGTTTTGCTGTAGTGTTGTTTTGAAAGTTATGAAAGTATCCGGAGAACTGCTTAGGTGTGTGGGGAAATACGTTGTATTTCACATGTGTTTCTTGTAAACAAATTATTTGTGGTTTTTGGGATTTTAACAGTAGTTCTATTTCTGTGTAGTTGTTGAAATATCCTTTAATATTCCATTGAAGAATGTTAAGTATCATATTAAGTTGAATAAAGAAGACAGAAGGTGAAACGGAGTAAAACTAGCTATCATTATCATTTGTATGTATAGACATACAAGTGTAAGATTCTAGATTTGATAATTCCATTATGGAATCTTGGGTCAGATTGACCACTGTATTATTTTGGTTCAGTTCAGTTGTAGTTTTTTGTAATATGGTATGGTCACTATAATTTTGTGTAGAAGTTAATTTTTTAGGTAAATGTACGTTATTAATAAGATTTGTGGATGGGTAATCATTTATGTTAGTGGTTGAATTATTGTCTTCTGTTGAATTGTCGAGAGATAACTCGATTTTATTATTTTCTGAGATTTGAGTTGTAGTTGTTTTAATTGAGTGGGGATTGTCGTTTTGTACATTTGGTTTGTTGGTTTGAGCTTTAACTGTAGAATTATTGTTTGCCTTAGGTATAGTTATATTGTTTTTTGAGTTTAAAATTTGAGTTTTATTTTTGGGATTTGTCGTAGTGTTTTGATAAGTTATTGTAGATGAGTTGTTGTTTGGAAAGATGGAGGTTTTAATCGTTGGTGTGTTGTTTTTGGATACTGTAGAGTTTGAAACGGCCCGTGAGTACAGACCATAAGTTAAGGTTAATGGGTTGAGTTGTTTAAATGTTTGCCTAGCTTCGCCCATTGTGCATTTATTCTGCGTTTTAATTTTTAGAATCTCTTTCTGTTATACGTATTTTGGACATAATTTATAAGAGGCTGCATGCTCTTCAAAGCAATTTGCACACATTTGTGGTATTTGGCGGTGACGGAACAGATTCCGCCGAAGTTTTTTGTTTTTATAAATTTATCAGCAATTGTTTGATTTTTTGTTAAAACCAATAAGCTGCCATCGCGTAGTATGTTAATTTTTTCAACTTCGGAACTGATCCCTTTTATTGCACTTTGCAAGGCAAACACACTGAAGGACGACAGTGGTTTGTTTTTGTCGTTAGATTCTATAGTTATGAATTTAGGATGATGGTTGTTGGATTTTTTTAGGAGAGAGTCGCTTAAAGAGGGAAAGGCTTCACCTAAGCAGGGTTTTTTCCTTTTAGTTTTGGGGGTGGTTGACCACTTATCTTCACTAAGAGAAGCTAAGGGGCCAAACCTATTCCCCAGTGGACCCGGATTGTCCACCGGCATTATTATGGTGTGTTAGTAATAATCCACTTGTTTTTATTATTAGTATTTGGAAAGAAAGTATTACAAGAATGAAAAAAGAAAACAAAAAAATTAACGTACCCGTTTGCTTATTATGTGTGTATAGAGTAAAAACACTCTGATCGATTGATCTTTACACTATGAATGTCAGACGGTGACTGAAGAATTTATAATTTTGTAACAAATATTCCTTTTTTTGTTTTGTAATTTTAAATTTTGGAATATTTGAATTTTGTAAAAATAAAAAAGTCAGTTCACTTGTAACCAATAAACAGATCGATTGATCTAAAATATTGTTTAAACATATTATTTTTTTTTTTTTTTGCAATTTACGTCCTTGACAGTTTCTATATAAACTAAAGGGAAATAATTGAAAATTTATAATTAATTGCTACAAAAAGAATATTGGAAGTGAAAATATATAAAAATTCTCATTCGACTAAACATTAAACAAACTAGAACTAAACTTACAAAGTAATTTCAACTAAATATCATTTCATAACAAATTATGGATTTATCAAAAACATTTTTTCGTATTCGACATTTTTTTTTGACGACAAGACCATACCGGCTTTCTGATAAGAAATCGAGAAATTGAATATGTTTTATAAATACAATTAATTTGTAATTAGTTTTTAAAATTTAGCTATACCATGGTAGTTCAATACACTTTGTATATTTTATTTAAAAATAGTTAATTATTATCATTGTACCATCTACCATTTTCTCTGAAAAGTGTAAATATTCCTTAAATAAAAATTAATTATTTGAAAAAACCTTTGAAACCACTTTTATTGTTTTTATTTTTATTTGTGGATTAATTTATTTAATATGAATAAAATACATTTTATGATTAGAAGATACAAAATAGATTAAAAATATAAGTCACATTTAAAACACAATAAAGAAAAAATGATGGTTAATTTTACAATAATTTTACATTGTGTTATATAATAAAAAATTAATGAAGATCGGTCCATTATAATATTTTCAATTTATTAATTACGATAAAAATTAAATTAATGTGTCTTCTACATCTTGTACCATATGATAGGGTGATATAGATTCATACTTATTTTCAGTATTATTATGATTGAAATATATAGATGTTCTGTCGGCTCTTCTCCGCCTCAATGTCGCTTGATATAATCGAATGTACCATCTAATTTCGACATCAATCATGCTTTCAAACCTTAGCTGATTTTCAGAAGTAGATGGTGTCATCCGCATTAACATATTGTTCAAAATGTTATTATATAAAGCACATAATTCCACGCTCGATCGATTAGTACGTTCAATTCGTCTTCGATTTAAATCCATATATAGTTCATCATTAGGAATTCGATTTAATTCATTTACTTCAATTAAGCTCCGATTTAATTCACAGCGTAGGATGTCCATTTGATTTTTATTTAATTCACCTAATTCATCCCTGTTTAGTGAATTATTAGCAATCCGATTATTATCAATTTCATGTAATCTTTGTATTCCGCTATGTTCAAGTGAATTCCGCTTTAATTCATTGTTTGATGTTGGTTGATTATTTTCGATTTGGTTTGATTCTCTATTCGGGAGAGTAACAGTGTTAATTACTAGCCAACCAATGTTCTTTAGATTTATCGATTGTAGTTGATATGTCTGATTGCTTTGATTATTGATGTTGCTGTTTTCACTAGTATTTCTATTGTTAGACATTTTTGTGTCTATAATTTTTTTTTTATAAATTTATTTAAATATTTACTTAGTTTTTATAATAGTTTTTAAAATTTTATAATATTTTTTATAAAATTTTTAACTGTAGTTCTATCTGACTTAAAATTAGTACCCATGAATTATTACAAATGCAGAAGTTAACTGAGTACCTGTAAACTAAATATGTTTTATAAAACTTTTATTATTCTGCAAAAATAAAATTAAAGGAAAAACATTCAATACATTTGAAAACTCTTAACCAGGCGCAAACTACAATGTGTGTAAATAATAAATGAACAAACATGTATTTCGCCTAAGTCGAGCTACTAAAAAATTTACAATGCAAAAAAATCAAATAGCTAATTTCTTAACTTAACAAATTTGCCATTCGCAAATATTGAAAGTAATAAAAAAAAATTTATTAACAAAGAGCTTGAAAATTTGTTGTTTGTTAACAAGATAGGGTTTCAATAAATGATACGGGGCGGCTGTTGTTGGCTATTGGATCCGAAAGTATCTCTTTTATCAAGAATTGCCTAAAAATATTTGATTTTTCATAACCGCTGTTGTATACAAAAAAAGATTCATATCTTTTTATCCAAAATTGGAACCCGCATATTTTTGCATTAGGCAGATTCCGACTTTAGAGTAGTTCAAAATCAAAGTTAAACGCCTTTTAGACGCTTTATATGTCCAATATTTTATTTATGTTGTTTAACGTTATTTGAACATTTTTCATCTACCCTTTTTTTGTAATGTGATGTTTGCAATGTGGGTTTTATGTCAACTGTCCTATACCTATATAGCTTTTAAAAAATATAAACAAAACTTAGTGCGCAGATTTAATTATTTTTAATTGGAAAAAGTAATGGATTTTAGAGAATGCAAAATAAAAAAATAACAAAAATAGGTATTCATAAAATTAATTGTAAATATTAAATGAAATTATTTTTTTTTTTGTAATTAAAGTCTAACAATTTTGATTTATTATTTCGTGAAAATCTATACTTCTATTTTGATTGAAAAATGTTACGTAATAAATTTAACTGTAAATTGTTTTCAACATTTTATTTTCTTATTTAAATATTTTATTTATATATTAATTTTTTTATATGGCCGGTAGTCTTATTAGTTGTTGCTCTTATTAATTTATTTTAATCAATAATAAAATAAAATAATAATAAAATATTTCTTATTTATTAATTGAAATTACCAGCGATATTATAATTTTATTAAGACCAAAGACTATTAAAAACAAAAAATTAATTCAAATTAAATTCCTAAAATTTTGATAATAAAATAATTAAATAATTAAATCATAGATAACTAATGAGTTAAAGAGGTTAAAAAAGTTGTTTATTTTGTTTAAGAGCTGAATAAAAAAATATTTATTCGGTACTTCACTAGGTAAACTGACTGCATTGGCTGATACATGATACATGTTTTTCTTATGACAATAAAATTTTTTAGTATTATATGTGATATAAACCACGACTTAAACCTAATTAGGAAATGGTTTTCTATTCCCAAACTTATGCATTAAAATTAAGTTTATGTTCTTCAGCTTATCTGATGGCAACTTTTTACTAGATTATAATTTTATCTTCCACTCGTCAAATTGCTCTAAGTTTCCTTTATACATATTTGAATAATTCTATTTCCTTTTCTAAATCAAACTGGTGTAATATCGACTGTTCTGAAGGCGAAAGGGAGTCACTCTTAATTCCCAAAATCCATCTAAATCTTCTTGCCATCCGGAATCAAGGTTTTAATAACATGGAACGGAAGTTTGGCAGCCCCAGACGCTAAAACTTCAAATTTTCAAATATTTTTTTTTTTATATTTTTAACTAAAACAAGTAGATTTCCGAAGCAATGGGAAATCAAAATGGGATTCAAAAATTGGTGTCTAATCGCAGCTGATGGGTGTCTGATAATAGCTGATTGAGTAGCAGTGAGAGAGCTTTGAAATTTTCTCTTCAAATTAAATTAGTTTTTAAGAAGTTTTACCCATTAATTTGGTACAGAAATATATACACACAATTATACATATTTCTAAAATTTTGAAGAGCGAGTAAAATAATAAAGAAAAAAAAAATAATTTCATGTTATTTTACGATTTTATCCTTGCAGACTTTGGTTCTTTGTATCTCTTCACTCCTATTGTTTATTTCAGTTTTTGTTTTTCTTTTTGCATTGCATTAGAATTAGCTCCTCTAACACACGCAATTATTTCATTTTTATGATGAACTGAGCGAAACTTTGGTAAATAAAAATAATAGATAATAAAAATAAGAGGAAAAAGAATTTGTTTTTTTTTTGTTGTTTTTATGAAAATAAAAAAAAAAATCATGTATCAAGTAGGGTGAGTTTACCAATCAAATCTCATTGGTTTTGAAATAATTTTGAAAATAAAATAATTAAATTATATACTTTCTAAATTATTTAAAAATAATTTGATAAAGTTTATTGTTCAATTTTAAATAGAAGGGAATCTGAAATTACAAAATAATGTATGTGCTGAATGTAAATAAAGGCTTAATAATTTCTTATATACGCCAGTATTTGAATACGATAAATAAATTGATACTTAGAAAAAAATAATAATTGTATAATAGAATCATTTTGATTATGATTTTGCACTGCTTTGTTAAAATTATATTTATTCAATATGTTTTTTAAACCAATGTATTACAAGTATGTACATTGGCACCCTATATTTCTATTGCTATTTCTTCTAAAATTTTGTCCTCAAAATTAACTATTTCTATATTTATCAATAGTTTTCTTCCACAAATAGTCACTACTTGAAACTAATTCCATCCATTTTTCATCACATAGTTAAAAATAACAATTAAAAGTAATAAACTCAAAACTATTTCAAAAATACTGTATAGTTAAGTTATAAGACTTAAATAAATAAAATTTCGAATTTCAAAAAGTCTATTTATTATTTATGATTAAATAATGGCAATTAAAAACATTTGCAATTAACTTAATTAAGTAATATTTTTGTACACTGTTCAAAGTTGGAATTTTAAATGTTAAGTTTACATTACGTGTACATCGCTTATTTCGGAATAGTCAAAATATTTTGACAGAAAATAAACTCTTTTATTTAATTTGAGTACTACATTTCAAAACTATTTTCGTTTTTTATTCATTTAAATTAAAATATCGGAACAAAATTTGTTTTTTTAGAATATCTTTTACCATTCCCATTATTAATCGCGTAAATTTCGAGTCTATAGCTGAAATAAAATTGTAAACTAAAATTTTTACATATTATTTTACGTATCGCTACTGCAGTATAAATAAAAATAACATCTTATACAATTTTTATACAAAAACGTTCTGAACTGTTTCAAGCTAAACACACGAAAAAATTGTGATTTACCTATCCCAAAACAAAACCAAAAAGTAAATGTAAAGGGCCGTATACTTAAATTTGATTTAGCTCAAGTGAAAAAAAAACAAATAAAGAAATAAAACCAAAACAGAAAATTCTTCATAAATCTACAACTGCAATCAACCATTTCAAATATGATATAAATTTGTATTAAACGATCTTTGGCAGTCTACCCTATTATATTTTGAATAAAAAATATGCATAGAAATAACAGCGATAAAACACATATCCTCGTAACACACATCGTCATAACTCAATTACTCAACTCAATGAGATTGAGAATGATCCAAATTTTTTTTGTCAACTAAAAAAAGTAAGAAATAGAGAAAAGAAATTCAAAAAAAAAAAATAAAAATTTGAAAAGGAACAATGTAGGTATGGTTGAATGAAGTTGAATTATTCTAAAAAGTAGTTTAGAGTAAAAAATTTGGTAGAAATGATGTGGTTTTTTTTTGCTTTTTGTTAATAAATAAATTTAGTTTTTTTAGTTTCCACTGGGCATAATCTTGTAATTCTTTATTTATTTATTTACTTATTTCTTCAACAACTTTCTAATAATTTATACATTATCAATTGGATATGGAAAGGTTTTTTTTGTTTTTTTTTTATTATTTTGTTTTACGAAGAAATAGTGGAAATCTCGAAAGACGCCCATGACACAAAGTTTTGTACACTATATTGATAGCGAGGGACTTTAACCCCCTTTTTTTATTAAAAATTGACGAAATGATAACATTACTTATTTTTAATTTATTTAGAAATTTAAAAATTATATTAATATTTACATCAGTGGCGTGTGAAAGAATTTCTAAAGGGTTAACGTGTTGAAAGGTTGAGGATCTAATTTGGTTTATTACAGAGCATTGAAGAAGGAGATGATCCATATGTAACGGGAAGATGTTACAAAAATTGCATGTTGATTGCTGTTCCTTTTTAAGTAAGAAGGCATGGGATAAGTTGGTGTGTCCCAAACGGAGTCTAATAAAACATTTGTTCATGATGGATGAAGTTGTGGTTGGTAGTGAAATAGGTATTCTATCCGGATTAACTGACTTGTATTTATGATTGTAGTTTTCCCATTCGTTTTTAAAGTATTCCAAAATTTTCTTTGCTGTAAATTTGGCTATTGATTTTTTACTATGTGGTGTGAAAGTTAATAGAGGTGAGTTGATGGCCGCTTTGACTGCTTTGTCTGCTAATTCATTTCCTCCTATACCAACGTGTGCAGGTATCCACATTATTTTAACTTTCTTATTCATTTCTGTCAGTAGTTGCTTTATCGTGTCGATAACCTCTGAACATTTCCCCGTATTTTGGATGGATTCAAAAGCTGATAGACTAGGCTGAAATTATTTTTTTCGCCTTGGTAGCTTTCGTTATTAATAAGCTTGACAATATACCCTGTAGTTCAGCTTCAAAAATAGTAGAATCTGATGGGAGTAGACCATTTGCTACTAATGTGCCTGATTCGTTTACAACTGCAAAAGCTGTTCTGTTGTCTTTTTTGGAGCCATTGGAGAATAGAAATTCCAAATTATTTTGTTTATAAGTTTCTGTATATGCTTTGAATAATTGTATATATTGAATGTGAGGAGTATTGTCTTTATGCAGATGCGTTAAATTACTAATAAATGAATTTTTGGTTAATAACCAAGGTGGAAATTTGAGCTTTGGGGTTTTAATTGGCGTGGCTTCTATGTTAAATTGAATCTTTAGGTTTAGTGTTTCAGAGAGTCCTGAATGTATTTTCGAGATTTTTTTTCTGACTTTTAATAATTGGGTTTCTTTGTGCAATAGCTCGGTTGTGTTTGTAAATGGTTTTGGTAAATACTTTCCTCGGAGGAGCAGTGTTCGGTTTTCTAAGGTTAAGATACCTCCTTCAGCTAGCATGTTTTCTATTGGAGTAGTCCTGAATGCTCTTAAACTTCTTCTAATGGCGGAATGATATGGTGCTTTTATTTTGTTTAAATGAGATTTTGCACACTTCCCATAAACTAGTAGACCGTAATCAATTTTAGAGACTATTGTTAATTTACTTATAGTTAATAGCGTGTTAGTATGAACATTAGTTTTATTTGATGAAAGATATTTAATTACATTTAGTCTAGAATTGATGTCATTTCTGATATAGTTACAGTGATCTTTAAAACTATTTTTATTATCAAAGATTACGCCTAGAATTTTTAAACTGTTTACATTAATGATAGTTGAGTTATTATATAAATTTTATGTCCGGACATTTACAATTAATTTTTTTACATACATGCAGATGTTTACATTTGTTAACACAAATTTTCGCCCCTGATTGATTAGAGCAATTATTAATTACATTCAGCCTCAGCAAACTGGTTTGAAATTTCATTAGTGTTTTTTGTTTTTGAAAGTATGTATAGATCATCTGCATATAGGCAGTGTTGTAAATTTTTGTTACAATTTATGAGTTTGCTAATATCATTGAATGCAATTAGAAATAGAGTGACCGATAGCGGTGATCCTTGCGGAACGCCGTTGAAAAGTGAAAATGTAGGCGAAAATACATTGTTCACTCTGCAACGTATTTTACGGTTTTTCAAAAAGGACTTAACATAATTAAAAATTTTCGGACCGACTTTCCATTCTTGTAATTTTTCTAAGATTATGTGTGGACTTATTTTTTCAAAGGCTTTTTCGAAATCTATTGATAAAATGGATGTGTGATTTTTTATGGCTAGATTTTTAGATATTATATGATCTATATAAATAAGAGCATCTGTTGTATTAGAGTTTGTTTTAAATCCCACCTGATACGGGGACAATAAGTTATTGTAGGAAAGATACCACATTAAACGATTGGCTATTATCTTATCTAAAATTTTGCTAATACACGGTAATAAGGAAATTGGTCTATAGCTTGAGATTTCGTCTAAGTTTTTATTTGGTTTTTTAATCGGTATTATTATTGCTGTTTTATAGGCTTGAGGAATGGTTCCTTTATTCTAGATCTTATTGAAAAGTTCTAGAATTCTGTATTTGAATTTTAGTGGTGTTTTTCTTAACATTTCGTACGTTATTTTATCTTGACCTATTTAGACTATTGTCTAGTTCTGTTATGTTTAAGTCCATTTCTAGGAACTTGGTTTGCTTATTGCAGAGTAAAGGACTATATGTGATTTCTGTATTTACGGAAGGTGGTAAATTAATTACAGAGCATTCAGAGTAATATTTTCCAAAATGTGTTGCAATAGATAGCTTGTCGTCAGTTGTAATTGAGTCTGTTTTTATAGATTTGATTTGAAAAGGGGTATATGTTCCACTTAAAAGGGTAATTATTTTCCATAATGTGTTAACCGGAGTATGAGGATTAAGTATCTTAGTGAAGTCTTGAAATTTGAGTTGTTTTGCGGATTTCTTTTCTTTATTAAATAAAGCGTTTAACCTACGGTAATTTATTAAATTACAAATAGTAATGTTTCTACGGTAATTTTTCCAGGCTGCTTGTTTTTGAATTCTAAGGGTTTTGAGTTCGGGCGTCCACCAAGGGACATTTTGGTTTGCCGATTTTGGAGAAGATATAGGAATGGAGATGTTTGCGGAACTTCGTATTATTTTTTGAATTTGAGCTGCTTCTTTATTGATATTTTGAAAAGGGGGGGACTCATCACTTAATTCATTAATTTTGTTTTGGTATTTTGTCCAATCTGCGCGATTACAATTAAATTTGGCGGGTTTAGAGAGTTTAGTATTAGTTGAAGTCGAAAGATTAGTTTCTATCATTATTGGGAAGTGATCACTATTGTGTAAATCTTCACAAATATTCCATGTGACGTGTGGAAGTAACTGGGAGCTGCATAAAGATAGGTCTATGTTAGTGAATGTGCCATGGGTGGAGAAGTGAGTGGGAGAGCCTTTGTTTAAGATTGAGATGTTCGTACTGAAAATAAAATCTTCTATAATCTTACCTCTATGATTTGTACTAGAGGAGCCCCAAAGAGGACTCCATCCGTTAAAGTCGCTTACTAAAATAATTGGAGTTTTAATATTGGATATGATATTGGTTAGGTCTGAACCGGTGATTTTTTGGTCCGGAGGAATATATATTGAAATTATTGTGATTGGGGTTTTAGTATTGATTTCTAATGCAATAAATGACAGGTTGGAGGTTATTTGTATGTTTTTGTGTGGAATACTTTTGTGTATTATTATACCTGTGCCTTGTTTTGCTGTAGTGTTGTTTTGAAAGTTATGAAAGTATCCGGAGAACTGCTTAGGTGTGTGGGGAAATACGTTGTATTTCACATGTGTTTCTTGTAAACAAATTATTTGTGGTTTTTGGGATTTTAACAGTAGTTCTATTTCTGTGTAGTTGTTGAAATATCCTTTAATATTCCATTGAAGAATGTTAAGTATCATATTAAGTTGAATAAAGAAGACAGAAGGTGAAACGGAGTAAAACTAGCTATCATTATCATTTGTATGTATAGACATACAAGTGTAAGATTCTAGATTTGATAATTCCATTATGGAATCTTGGGTCAGATTGACCACTGTATTATTTTGGTTCAGTTCAGTTGTAGTTTTTTGTAATATGGTATGGTCACTATAATTTTGTGTAGAAGTTAATTTTTTAGGTAAATGTACGTTATTAATAAGATTTGTGGATGGGTAATCATTTATGTTAGTGGTTGAATTATTGTCTTCTGTTGAATTGTCGAGAGATAACTCCATTTTATTATTTTCTGAGATTTGAGTTGTAGTTGTTTTAATTGAGTGGGGATTGTCGTTTTGTACATTTGGTTTGTTGGTTTGAGCTTTAACTGTAGAATTATTGTTTGCCTTAGGTATAGTTATATTGTTTTTTGAGTTTAAAATTTGAGTTTTATTTTTGGGATTTGTCGTAGTGTTTTGATAAGTTATTGTAGATGAGTTGTTGTTTGGAAAGATGGAGGTTTTAATCGTTGGTGTGTTGTTTTTGGATACTGTAGAGTTTGAAACGGCCCGTGAGTACAGACCATAAGTTAAGGTTAATGGGTTGAGTTGTTTAAATGTTTGCCTAGCTTCGCCCATTGTGCATTTATTCTGCGTTTTAATTTTTAGAATCTCTTTCTGTTATACGTATTTTGGACATAATTTATAAGAGGCTGCATGCTCTTCAAAGCAATTTGCACACATTTGTGGTATTTGGCGGTGACGGAACAGATTCCGCCGAAGTTTTTTGTTTTTATAAATTTATCAGCAATTGTTTGATTTTTTGTTAAAACCAATAAGCTGCCATCGCGTAGTATGTTAATTTTTTCAACTTCGGAACTGATCCCTTTTATTGCACTTTGCAAGGCAAACACACTGAAGGACGACAGTGGTTTGTTTTTGTCGTTAGATTCTATAGTTATGAATTTAGGATGATGGTTGTTGGATTTTTTTAGGAGAGAGTCGCTTAAAGAGGGAAAGGCTTCACCTAAGCAGGGTTTTTTCCTTTTAGTTTTGGGGGTGGTTGACCACTTATCTTCACTAAGAGAAGCTAAGGGGCCAAACCTATTCCCCAGTGGACCCGGATTGTCCACCGGCATTATTATGGTGTGTTAGTAATAATCCACTTGTTTTTATTATTAGTATTTGGAAAGAAAGTATTACAAGAATGAAAAAAGAAAACAAAAAAATTAACGTACCCGTTTGCTTATTATGTGTGTATAGAGTAAAAACACTCTGATCGATTGATCTTTACACTATGAATGTCAGACGGTGACTGAAGAATTTATAATTTTGTAACAAATATTCCTTTTTTTGTTTTGTAATTTTAAATTTTGGAATATTTGAATTTTGTAAAAATAAAAAAGTCAGTTCACTTGTAACCAATAAACAGATCGATTGATCTAAAATATTGTTTAAACATATTATTTTTTTTTTTTTTTGCAATTTACGTCCTTGACAGTTTCTATATAAACTAAAGGGAAATAATTGAAAATTTATAATTAATTGCTACAAAAAGAATATTGGAAGTGAAAATATATAAAAATTCTCATTCGACTAAACATTAAACAAACTAGAACTAAACTTACAAAGTAATTTCAACTAAATATCATTTCATAACAAATTATGGATTTATCAAAAACATTTTTTCGTATTCGACATTTTTTTTTGACGACAAGACCATACCGGCTTTCTGATAAGAAATCGAGAAATTGAATATGTTTTATAAATACAATTAATTTGTAATTAGTTTTTAAAATTTAGCTATACCATGGTAGTTCAATACACTTTGTATATTTTATTTAAAAATAGTTAATTATTATCATTGTACCATCTACCATTTTCTCTGAAAAGTGTAAATATTCCTTAAATAAAAATTAATTATTTGAAAAAACCTTTGAAACCACTTTTATTGTTTTTATTTTTATTTGTGGATTAATTTATTTAATATGAATAAAATACATTTTATGATTAGAAGATACAAAATAGATTAAAAATATAAGTCACATTTAAAACACAATAAAGAAAAAATGATGGTTAATTTTACAATAATTTTACATTGTGTTATATAATAAAAAATTAATGAAGATCGGTCCATTATAATATTTTCAATTTATTAATTACGATAAAAATTAAATTAATGTGTCTTCTACATCTTGTACCATATGATAGGGTGATATAGATTCATACTTATTTTCAGTATTATTATGATTGAAATATATAGATGTTCTGTCGGCTCTTCTCCGCCTCAATGTCGCTTGATATAATCGAATGTACCATCTAATTTCGACATCAATCATGCTTTCAAACCTTAGCTGATTTTCAGAAGTAGATGGTGTCATCCGCATTAACATATTGTTCAAAATGTTATTATATAAAGCACATAATTCCACGCTCGATCGATTAGTACGTTCAATTCGTCTTCGATTTAAATCCATATATAGTTCATCATTAGGAATTCGATTTAATTCATTTACTTCAATTAAGCTCCGATTTAATTCACAGCGTAGGATGTCCATTTGATTTTTATTTAATTCACCTAATTCATCCCTGTTTAGTGAATTATTAGCAATCCGATTATTATCAATTTCATGTAATCTTTGTATTCCGCTATGTTCAAGTGAATTCCGCTTTAATTCATTGTTTGATGTTGGTTGATTATTTTCGATTTGGTTTGATTCTCTATTCGGGAGAGTAACAGTGTTAATTACTAGCCAACCAATGTTCTTTAGATTTATCGATTGTAGTTGATATGTCTGATTGCTTTGATTATTGATGTTGCTGTTTTCACTAGTATTTCTATTGTTAGACATTTTTGTGTCTATAATTTTTTTTTTATAAATTTATTTAAATATTTACTTAGTTTTTATAATAGTTTTTAAAATTTTATAATATTTTTTATAAAATTTTTAACTGTAGTTCTATCTGACTTAAAATTAGTACCCATGAATTATTACAAATGCAGAAGTTAACTGAGTACCTGTAAACTAAATATGTTTTATAAAACTTTTATTATTCTGCAAAAATAAAATTAAAGGAAAAACATTCAATACATTTGAAAACTCTTAACCAGGCGCAAACTACAATGTGTGTAAATAATAAATGAACAAACATGTATTTCGCCTAAGTCGAGCTACTAAAAAATTTACAATGCAAAAAAATCAAATAGCTAATTTCTTAACTTAACAAATTTGCCATTCGCAAATATTGAAAGTAATAAAAAAAAATTTATTAACAAAGAGCTTGAAAATTTGTTGTTTGTTAACAAGATAGGGTTTCAATAAATGATACGGGGCGGCTGTTGTTGGCTATTGGATCCGAAAGTATCTCTTTTATCAAGAATTGCCTAAAAATATTTGATTTTTCATAACCGCTGTTGTATACAAAAAAAGATTCATATCTTTTTATCCAAAATTGGAACCCGCATATTTTTGCATTAGGCAGATTCCGACTTTAGAGTAGTTCAAAATCAAAGTTAAACGCCTTTTAGACGCTTTATATGTCCAATATTTTATTTATGTTGTTTAACGTTATTTGAACATTTTTCATCTACCCTTTTTTTGTAATGTGATGTTTGCAATGTGGGTTTTATGTCAACTGTCCTATACCTATATAGCTTTTAAAAAATATAAACAAAACTTAGTGCGCAGATTTAATTATTTTTAATTGGAAAAAGTAATGGATTTTAGAGAATGCAAAATAAAAAAATAACAAAAATAGGTATTCATAAAATTAATTGTAAATATTAAATGAAATTATTTTTTTTTTTGTAATTAAAGTCTAACAATTTTGATTTATTATTTCGTGAAAATCTATACTTCTATTTTGATTGAAAAATGTTACGTAATAAATTTAACTGTAAATTGTTTTCAACATTTTATTTTCTTATTTAAATATTTTATTTATATATTAATTTTTTTATATGGCCGGTAGTCTTATTAGTTGTTGCTCTTATTAATTTATTTTAATCAATAATAAAATAAAATAATAATAAAATATTTCTTATTTATTAATTGAAATTACCAGCGATATTATAATTTTATTAAGACCAAAGACTATTAAAAACAAAAAATTAATTCAAATTAAATTCCTAAAATTTTGATAATAAAATAATTAAATAATTAAATCATAGATAACTAATGAGTTAAAGAGGTTAAAAAAGTTGTTTATTTTGTTTAAGAGCTGAATAAAAAAATATTTATTCGGTACTTCACTAGGTAAACTGACTGCATTGGCTGATACATGATACATGTTTTTCTTATGACAATAAAATTTTTTAGTATTATATGTGATATAAACCACGACTTAAACCTAATTAGGAAATGGTTTTCTATTCCCAAACTTATGCATTAAAATTAAGTTTATGTTCTTCAGCTTATCTGATGGCAACTTTTTACTAGATTATAATTTTATCTTCCACTCGTCAAATTGCTCTAAGTTTCCTTTATACATATTTGAATAATTCTATTTCCTTTTCTAAATCAAACTGGTGTAATATCGACTGTTCTGAAGGCGAAAGGGAGTCACTCTTAATTCCCAAAATCCATCTAAATCTTCTTGCCATCCGGAATCAAGGTTTTAATAACATGGAACGGAAGTTTGGCAGCCCCAGACGCTAAAACTTCAAATTTTCAAATATTTTTTTTTTTATATTTTTAACTAAAACAAGTAGATTTCCGAAGCAATGGGAAATCAAAATGGGATTCAAAAATTGGTGTCTAATCGCAGCTGATGGGTGTCTGATAATAGCTGATTGAGTAGCAGTGAGAGAGCTTTGAAATTTTCTCTTCAAATTAAATTAGTTTTTAAGAAGTTTTACCCATTAATTTGGTACAGAAATATATACACACAATTATACATATTTCTAAAATTTTGAAGAGCGAGTAAAATAATAAAGAAAAAAAAAATAATTTCATGTTATTTTACGATTTTATCCTTGCAGACTTTGGTTCTTTGTATCTCTTCACTCCTATTGTTTATTTCAGTTTTTGTTTTTCTTTTTGCATTGCATTAGAATTAGCTCCTCTAACACACGCAATTATTTCATTTTTATGATGAACTGAGCGAAACTTTGGTAAATAAAAATAATAGATAATAAAAATAAGAGGAAAAAGAATTTGTTTTTTTTTTGTTGTTTTTATGAAAATAAAAAAAAAAATCATGTATCAAGTAGGGTGAGTTTACCAATCAAATCTCATTGGTTTTGAAATAATTTTGAAAATAAAATAATTAAATTATATACTTTCTAAATTATTTAAAAATAATTTGATAAAGTTTATTGTTCAATTTTAAATAGAAGGGAATCTGAAATTACAAAATAATGTATGTGCTGAATGTAAATAAAGGCTTAATAATTTCTTATATACGCCAGTATTTGAATACGATAAATAAATTGATACTTAGAAAAAAATAATAATTGTATAATAGAATCATTTTGATTATGATTTTGCACTGCTTTGTTAAAATTATATTTATTCAATATGTTTTTTAAACCAATGTATTACAAGTATGTACATTGGCACCCTATATTTCTATTGCTATTTCTTCTAAAATTTTGTCCTCAAAATTAACTATTTCTATATTTATCAATAGTTTTCTTCCACAAATAGTCACTACTTGAAACTAATTCCATCCATTTTTCATCACATAGTTAAAAATAACAATTAAAAGTAATAAACTCAAAACTATTTCAAAAATACTGTATAGTTAAGTTATAAGACTTAAATAAATAAAATTTCGAATTTCAAAAAGTCTATTTATTATTTATGATTAAATAATGGCAATTAAAAACATTTGCAATTAACTTAATTAAGTAATATTTTTGTACACTGTTCAAAGTTGGAATTTTAAATGTTAAGTTTACATTACGTGTACATCGCTTATTTCGGAATAGTCAAAATATTTTGACAGAAAATAAACTCTTTTATTTAATTTGAGTACTACATTTCAAAACTATTTTCGTTTTTTATTCATTTAAATTAAAATATCGGAACAAAATTTGTTTTTTTAGAATATCTTTTACCATTCCCATTATTAATCGCGTAAATTTCGAGTCTATAGCTGAAATAAAATTGTAAACTAAAATTTTTACATATTATTTTACGTATCGCTACTGCAGTATAAATAAAAATAACATCTTATACAATTTTTATACAAAAACGTTCTGAACTGTTTCAAGCTAAAAACACGAAAAAATTGTGATTTACCTATCCCAAAACAAAACCAAAAAGTAAATGTAAAGGGCCGTATACTTAAATTTGATTTAGCTCAAGTGAAAAAAAAACAAATAAAGAAATAAAACCAAAACAGAAAATTCTTCATAAATCTACAACTGCAATCAACCATTTCAAATATGATATAAATTTGTATTAAACGATCTTTGGCAGTCTACCCTATTATATTTTGAATAAAAAATATGCATAGAAATAACAGCGATAAAACACATATCCTCGTAACACACATCGTCATAACTCAATTACTCAACTCAATGAGATTGAGAATGATCCAAATTTTTTTTGTCAACTAAAAAAAGTAAGAAATAGAGAAAAGAAATTCAAAAAAAAAAAATAAAAATTTGAAAAGGAACAATGTAGGTATGGTTGAATGAAGTTGAATTATTCTAAAAAGTAGTTTAGAGTAAAATAAAAATTTGGTAGAAATGATGTGGTTTTTTTTTGCTTTTTGTTAATAAATAAATTTAGTTTTTTTAGTTTCCACTGGGCATAATCTTGTAATTCTTTATTTATTTATTTACTTATTTCTTCAACAACTTTCTAATAATTTATACATTATCAATTGGATATGGAAAGGTTTTTTTTGTTTTTTTTTTATTATTTTGTTTTACGAAGAAATAGTGGAAATCTCGAAAGACGCCCATGACACAAAGTTTTGTACACTATATTGATAGCGAGGGACTTTAACCCCCTTTTTTTATTAAAAATTGACGAAATGGAAAGAGGTCTTGGAGGAAAATAGATTGAGAATAAGTTGAAGAAAAAGAAAATATATGCATCCTCCATTTGAGGCGAATCTTTATGAACCAAATAACACTATTTATATGGATAAGTACCCTCTTTCTATGGATGAAGGAAATTTTAAATATTTAGAGTGGACAAACACGGGGAAATTTATGAAGATATTCAAAACAGAATAAGAACGGGCAGCAAAAATGCAGTAGGAGAATTTCAGTTAAAATGACGTGTACAAGAATGTTGTTTGGCCTGTACTTATCGATGGAAAAGAATGTTTCCAAGCAAACAAATTTATGAAAAAGGAAATTAGAATGCTGCGAGGTAAAAAATAATTATATTAGAGATTCAGCTAAAGTACGCATCATCGCTGTAAAAGTTAAGGGGAACAGACTCAGATGGCCTAGGAGAGAAAAGAAAAATATATTTACAAAATCAGTTATACTTTATTCCTTCAAAATTTGTAGCAACCAGTAAAATTTTTTTTTTACATAATTTTTTTCAAAGATCCACAAACAATTTCGTCTGATCGAAAATAATAGCAAATACTGTAATATTTTAATTCTATGACTAAATCAATCATTTGTTTCCTCAAACCAATTTGGTAAATCGCTAATGCAAGCAGGCTGAATTTTTAAAAGTATTCCTTCCTCATGACTTCGAGTTTTCATAATTATATTAAAAATATAGACAAAACGTTTGCAGACTTCAAAATATTCGTTTGAAGGAGCTCGAAGTGACCCAAAATCAGAATCAGTTTTAAAATTTTTAAAATATATTAAGTATTTACTTTCATTTGACATTGATGCTAAGTCAATGTTAACTAAATTTTACAGTTACTACAGTTACTTATTACTCGATCCTTTCAAAGTTTCTTCATTAAAAATCCGGCAAAGTATCTTGTAGCATTTTTAGATAAAAAAGCTGCTGCTATATCTTCCGGCTCAAAATTTTTACTAGATTCTTTTCATATAATATTTATTTTACCATTAGAATTTGGTAATCATGCAATAAAAATATGTGTTGGTTGGAAACTGCTTATCGGTATCTAAAAATTTTTTATTCTCTCATTTATTTTATCCAATACCAACTAATCCATACAAATTTTTTTTCTTTTTAAAAAAAAAGATTTTGATATTGATTGATATTGAGTTGGCATTGATAGTAAATCTGTAATAGTGCGATCCATGAAAAAATTTTATTACTAGAAAAATAAATAAGGTTAATAATAATAATTCCGATAATAATATGGATGAAATTTCTATGTAAAAATATTTGCTTTGCCACATATGTTTATTTGTATAAAAAATTTGGGAAATTCCTTATTAAAATATTTGGATCTACTTGGAACCGACTCGAAGAGAATATGATTTTTGCATGTTGGATATTAAGGACAACAACTTACAATCTTGATATTAAACAATTATTATATCATAAATAGCAAGAAATTGCATACAAATACTGTATGATAACAATATTTAACTTAGATTTTGGGTTATTTTTGCTTAATTTATTTATGACGCCCCGCGGTAAATTATGAGAGTATTCCAACATTACCTAAACAGTTAAATATTAAAATTTGTAAAAAAATATTCAAATAACTCAGATCCAATATCCCGCCATTTTTACTTCAAACTATTTTAATTATGACCCACTACGATAAAAAAGGTTTGCACTCGCTGGAGTAGAGTATGTAAAAATAAATAAAAACATAGCAAAAAAATAATGCAAATATACATTTCTCAATTAAAAATTTCAAGAGAAAATGAAAGATATTCAAAAATAGCTTTAAAATAGCTTTTAAATTTCTGGTTTTTATTTTATTAGGCGATCGGACATCTACTTGTAAATTATCTTTGCTAAAACTGTGCTGTGTATATTACCTACCGTCGGCAAAAACAGGGTTCCAATAAATAATTCTTTTTTTGTTACTTTTCTTACTAAAACCAAAGACCTTCATAGTTATAAAGATGTGTCACGCCATATATTGAAATTCTTCAGCTAAAATTTGAAGTGGATTTTAAATAAATTCACCAAATCCACAAAGCTTTGTAAAATGAGAGCAATTTTAATGAGAGTGAGTTTACAAGAAAGTTTTTTATTTTCTTCTGTTAAAGCTTCAAAAAAATATTTTGTTCTTGTATTTTCTTTATAATTTTTTCAAGTAAAGAAAGAAGTGAGAAATAGGAATTTTTTACTGACTCTTTCTCTTTGAAATAATACATTTGGATATACATACATATAAATAAAATGCCTCTATCTATACCCTTCTGTAAGAAAAGTTGAAAAAAGGTTTTTTTTGGTTTTCTGAAAAATAACTTTTATTTAATATTTTACACAATTATTACAAGTAATGAATAACTTATATGTAGGTAAATTTAATATTAAAAAATATTTATATTTAATTTGATATTAATTTATTGATTTAGTAAAATTTGTGTTTTAGATCTTCTCGAACTTTTATCATTAAATGTAATCCAAGAACAATGTTTTCGCAATAATATGGTGATCAATAGATTTAAAATCTGCATCTTGTGTGAATAGCATGTGTCGTTCTTATCATACCAAAATTTGTGAGGCGATTCTTGAGTACATTTTTCACATTTTTCAATAATAATTTTTTTATTATTTTTAAGTTTTTTATTCTCGGTAAAGATTTTTTCAAAAACTTTTATATGAATTTTGCAAACATCAAAAAACATATCAGATGGTGCATATAAACTACCAAAATCTGATCCAGTGCTATAATTTTTTTTATGAATAAACATTTCTGAAGGATATGTTAGAATTTCAGTTAGCTTTACCATTTCAATTTTGCATTTTAAACATGTGATTCGTCGTACAATATAACCTATAAAATATCTCGTAGATGTTAACTCTATAGGTATATAAACCGAGTTAAAGGAATCTATTTTTTCGTTAAAATAGTCTTCATTTTCCTTTACAATGTCTTCATATAATAAAGGGCCACCATCATTGTTATCAGTATAATTTTTAATATCATTATCATAACAATAGTCAATAGTTTGTTGAGTGTCTTCCATAATAGAACGAAAATCAGCTGCCAGCATAATATCATCATCTTCTTGACAATTTGATTTCCTCTTAAAATTCAGTTGACAAAGTTTCAATGAAAGTAATTTGGCTATTATTATGTTGAATTCGTGAACTGATGGATTCTTATAGTGTCCGCCTTTAGCTCGAATATAATAAAAACAATTTTCCAAAGGGTCCTGATTAAAACGGCTAGTAAGTATAAATGAAATATTTCTATTTTCGTTTGACATTTCTTGTGTTGAATGTAAAATGTCATTGGTTGTTTGAATCAATCCATTTATACAAAATATTTTATTTCCTAGATAATTAATGTTTTTAAGATATATAAGAAACTCTTGCAATTTTTCCCAAATATGGTTATTAATTTGCTGTCCACGTTTTTTTTTTTTTTTTTTTTATATATTATAGCCAAAACTTAGGTTTTGAACCTTTTAGTACTTGCGTACCGTTGATCATTTGAAAAAGGAAAGGATAGCTAAAGGAAAGGAAAGAAAAAGGAAGAAGAATAGTTTTGTGGGAAAGAGCGAACAATGTTGTTAATATTCGTCTTAAATTTCTGTAAATCATAAATAAAAAATCCTTCTCTCATTGGGAATGCTTCGATTGGGACGCGATTCCACAATCGAGATGTTCTTACTATAAAAGAATTTCCATAGCCGGACTTAAACCATCTCGGAATTTCCACTGTGAAAGGGTGTGCACTTGATGCCTCTCGTGTTATGCGACAGAATTGCTTGAGAGGAGGAAGAAGTGACTTTAGTTCCTCGGAACAAGTGCCAACACCAAGTAGATATCTATAAAATAGAGAAAGTGCTCCAATAATACGACGATGACCAAGTGGTATAAGGGATGAGGTCACATTTATGTCGCCTATAAGACGAATGGCGCGGTTTTGAACTTTGTCCAAAAAATTTAAAGCAGCTTTTGGTGCACCTGCCCATAAATGTGAGTTATACTCGAGCTTGGGTCGTATATATGCTTTATAGATTTTTAAGAGGTCTGGAGATGAAAAATAAGCTTTGCAGCGACTTAAAAAGCCCAAACATTTGGCGGCGCTTTTCGCAATATCGAAAATATGCTCATTCCAGTGCATATTTTGATTCACTCGCATCCCGAGAATGTTCAAGTCTTTGAGTCGCTGAATAACTTCATTTTGAAGTCGGAGAATTGGTTCGAATGTTGTTAGCTTGTTACTAACAAGACAGCTTTGAGTTTTTGAAGTGTTAAACTCGACTCTGTTTGCTCTACCCCAGTCGACAATTTTGGCTAGGTCGTGATTGAGTGCACCAGCCATCATTGTTCTTTTGGAGTTGACTGCCGAAGTTGTAGCATTATTTGTTTTAAGAAAATCATATGATGCTACTAGAGTACTGTCATCAGCAAAACTATGGATTGGATTGAAAGTTAATTTGAGAAGGTCATTAATGAAAATGAGAAATAGGGTGGGTGAAAGGACGGAGCCTTGTGGAACACCAGCATTGATTTGAAGTTGGTCGGAAAAACTACCGTCAACTGAAACTATGATAGATCGATTTAGGAGAAAGCTTTCAATCCATTTAGAAAAGGTTGGACCGAGGCCTACAGCATTGCATTTTGCTATAAGAGCAGAATGCCAGATTCGATCAAAAGCCTTAGATATATCTAGAGCTACAACAGCAGCTTCACCAGATTGATGAAGACTGGTGTTAAGCTTTTCGCAGAGGCATGTCATGAGATCACCGGTGGAACGCTGAGCTCGAAAGCCGTATTGACTATCATGAATTATACCTCTACTATCAAGATATTTCTTCAACTTTTGATTGACTAAGAT
Organism: Argyra leucocephala; assembly: GCA_963942445.1. NCBI lineage: Eukaryota > Metazoa > Arthropoda > Insecta > Diptera > Dolichopodidae > Argyra > Argyra leucocephala. The sequence goes on from OZ012682.1 coordinate 3,319,376, forward strand.
TTCCATCGTTTTGGAAATAATGGAAGTAATAGCTATGGGCCTATAGTTCGAAGGATTGCTTTTGTCACCTTTTTTAGGAATAGGATAAACTTGGGCAACTTTCCAATTGGACGGGTAAGTTCCTGAAGAAAAGGACAAATAGAATAAGTTGCGCAGAGGTTTAGAAACGGCGAGGGCAATGTGTCGCAGCACAATCGCAGGTATACCATCGGGATGGTAGATTTTTTTATATCAAGATTCTTCAAGACTTTTACTACAGCTCTTGTTCTGAAGTATATCCTTCCAAGCGAAGAATTAACAACAGGGATTGTTGGCGGAACTTGGGCTGTATTAGGGAGTGTGGAATTGGCTGCAAATAATTTTGCAAAAAGGTTAGCTTTTCCAACAGAATCTGATATAATTGTACTATTATCAATCATAGGTGGAAATGAAGATTGGCAAAAATTTTGCCCAACGCTTTTAGCAAACGTCCAGAAGGATCTGCTGTTGTTAGGGAGATTAAAGATTTCTCGTCTCAACCTTTGGTTGTGCAGGAATTTTTGCTGATTGATAATTTTTTTACATTTATTCCTAACCACTTTATAACTCTCATATGTGTTGACAGTTTTATTATTCTTGTATTTTTTATAGGCTTCTTCTTTGGATTTCAGAGCTTTGCTGCAGATATCATTAAACCAAGCTGAGGGATTTCGTTTTATACTTTTAAGGCTATTTGGAATGAAGATTTTCATTCCTAATAGAATCCTTTTGGTAATCACCTCTGCAGCAAAGTTGACATTTTTATATTGGAAACACAACGACCAGTTCGATGCATTTAAAAAGTTGTTGAAGCCTTCCCAGTCAGCTTGGTGATAATGCCAGACTAGTCTTTTGGGAGACTTAGAAGAACTGGTTGTTGTGCCTACTTCGAAGCTTGTGCTTACAAGACAGTGGTCGGAACCACCTAGCAGAGAGCTAACAGATATTGCATATTTCTCTGGATGGGTAGTTAGGAATAAATTCAGGAGATGTCCGTTCTGGTCGCGTCGGTCTGGTATCCTCGTAGGGCTTTTGACAAGTTGAGAAAGGTTGAAAAAGTTGGAAAAAAGTTCAACTTGTTTGCCTTCGGGACTGTTGTGACTAGAAAAGTGAAGCCAGTCCCTGTTATGAATATTAAAATCTCCCGCCAAAACAATCTCAGATTCGGGAGTGGTTTCCAGAACTGAGTTTATCTGATTAGATAGACTTTCTATAAGCATATCAGTTTCTAGCTGGTTCGCTTGAGGCGATCTGTAAATAAAACATAAGTGAATGATGCGCTTATCGACGTGTATTTTCATCCAATTATATTGATAAATTGGGTTGGAGCACTCAAAATTTTGAAGTGTCTTATAAGCTACATCATTTCGTATATACAAAGCAATCCCTCTATGGGGTATAAAAAGTGGCACAAGCGAATAATTATTGATATTAAAATTAATATCATTATTCACAACTTGTGTTTCACTTAGTGCTAAAATTGCTGGATTTTGAAGCCGTAGATGGCTTTCGACGGAATGGAAATTCGTTGATAGACCGCGGATGTTACAAAAATCTATCTTAAACATTATAGAGAACAATTTACAAGAGAGAAGGTAAATAAATTAAAATTGACAGAAGTAATCCAAAAATGAAAAACAACACAACAAAAAAAAAAAAAAAAAAAAAAAGATAAATAAATAATTAAAATTTTTAAAATCTTTTTTCCCTTTAAATTTTTAAATTTTTTTCTTTCTTTTTGGCCCACATTACCACTTACTTATACCACCCCTGTAATGAATGCAACTGAGACAAATATCTACACACAACAGTTTTTAATACCTTATTGAGTGTAGAAATATTCTCAGAGACATTCACTGCAGGTTAGAACACTGAGAAAATTACGGAATAAAAACAAAAATAAAAATAAAAATTATAATGAATTAATGAGAGATTTACAAAAAAAAAGAAATTTATTAAAGAAAAACAAAAAAAAAAAATAAAAATTTTTTTGTGGCTTAAGATAATGTATTTGGGTACGGTTTGAGTTTGAACAAGAAAGAGTGTGTTATGTACGTGTGCGTCATGATTTAACTATTGTCAGCTAAGACGAAGAGTTAACAACATTTATAATATAATAAAATAATAGGAGAGAATGGAAGAAAATTTAAGTTTTGGCTATTGTTAATTTTAGGTAAATATTTTGATTAATGAAATTATTATAATTTAATTTTCCGTTTTAATAATTATATTGTTATTGACACTGATTAGATATTTAATATTTTTTTTTTGTTTTTTTCTCTTGTTGTTTATTTAAAGCACTATTTCAATTTATTTTGTTTATCTCTTTTTTTTTTTTATTTTAATTTTATAATTTTAAATTTTAAATTTTTTCTTTTTGTATTGATTACACCGCACAAATTCACGTGCACTTAGGTTGAAGTACAGTGGTAAACTGAAGGTATTAAATGGATTACGATCACTTAATACCTTGCTGTTAAGACAATCAAAATACGTATCAATTTTTTTTAGAAATATAGCTGTAGAATTTGCTACATTAGATGTATTCCTTTGAAATTGTTTATTTTCACTGGCGGATGAAATCGCAGCTGCAACACTGTTACTTAATGTTTGAACTGCTAAGCTGAAACGCATTTTTTCAAATGTTGTTGGCTCAATATGAGATGTGGTTAGTTTAGTCATTTTTGTAACTTTCCCATGTTCCAGTTCAAATATTTCTCTAATAATATCGAAGCTTACTATACCGTCATGTGTTTCAAAGTTCGCTTTTAAAAGTACATTTCGTACAGATTTAATAAAATGAGGTACATCATACAACAAGTAAGTTTTTTTTTCTTTATGGTAAAAGTACGGTTTATCTATTGATGCCCCTAAAGAATTGAAACATTTGCGGTTATTCGGGCCTTGATCACAAGTTATAGCTCTCACGTTGAATCCTATTTTCGATATTATGTCTAGATTTTCTTTTAATATTTTGATCAATGTATCGCCTTTTATAGAGCTTGTTACGAAATAATTTAGAATGAATTTCCAGTTTTTTAGTAATCCTCTTAGCATGAAAACACATATTTGGCTCCCAACTTGATTGAATCGTTCATATCCCAAATCAACAATTCCATCCACGACATCTGCTGAAATATTATATGTTAAATTCTTTTTATAGACACTTCATCAAAAATTAAAACGCATTCTCTTTCTTCGAAGCTCATGTCTTTTATAGCACTTTCGAGAGCCTTATAAATACATAAATTGTTTTCTGGTTGAAAATTTTTAATTTCATTCCACCTGCGCAAAGACGAAATACTAGGGAGATTCAATTTTAATGTATCACGTAAAAATAAATATATAAAGATAAATACATAAATTAAACTAATTATAAAAATAATAAGAAAAAATAAATTTATTACACACCTGTAATAAATCCTTTGTGCAAATAATTTTTCCTCTTCGTTCCAAATAGCACTTTTGGATTTTTTTTTTGTTAATATCATTTTAGAAAAATTTTTTACGTTTTCACTTATATCCTGTAATTTTTCAATTGTTGCTTCCATGGATTTTTGATCTGCCACTTTGTTAATTTTAGTTGATATAAGTGTTTTGTTTTTTAATTGTGTTACTTTTTTTTTTTATTTCTGTATTTCAATTTTGTTCTGCTGATAAATATGAGATAATTTCTTTATTTTTTTTTGATAAAATGATTCATTTTTTATACTTTTTATGCAACGTTTGCAAAGTGCTATTGGAGAATTAGAACGTTTTCTTTTACGAGGTGGTGATGTGAAGTTACCCACATTTTCATTGTCTTGATTATTAATTTGTGTATCTTTTTCGTGTGTATTGACATCCAAAAATATATTTGGAATTGCACCATTTTTTAATCTTGTTGCTCCTATTAAATCAGGAGAAAAGTGTTTCTCACATAAAAATAATAAGGGGGAATCTGCTACAAACTCTTCGCTAAATTTACATGTTTGCACCCACAAATTAAATATAGGAGAATCGTAATCCGGAAATTTAAATAACTTCAAGGTCGGAATATCTCTTTTAGATTTTCGGCAATGGCAAACTGCATTTATTTCATGCTTTCGCTGATCTTCTGCTCATTTTTCCAAGATATTGAATTTTTATATAGAATAATTTTTTTTACTAAAACAAGTAGAATGTTTAAATTAATAGTGGCCTTTATTCAAATTTTTATCATCTTATATTCTATTTTTCTACAAAGTAAGATTCTTAAAAATATTACCTAATAATAATTACTATTCAGGCATATATTTCCAAAATTATAATTTATATTTGATCCTTATTATTGTGTTATAATAAATTGTTATTTATTTTATTATATTTATTTATTTCAAAATTATTAATTTCTAATATTTATTTCTAAATTTTATTACGTCAGTAAAATATCCTTTCTTTTAAAATAAAATTTTACTTACCTGTGAACTGATTAATTACCACAAAACATCAGGTTGTTCGTTGTAAGATTTACCTACTTATTAATTGTGCCAACTAATTTATCAAACACCTTAATGAAATAAACAAAAATTCATCGACTTTTATTCCATAAATCTAAAAATTCAGCATGAACAGCTCTAAATTTAATTAGGGTTACTGTTTATATTTAGCGTTTATTTTCTAAACGTTTATGAAATTATATTTCAATTTTATTATATTAATAATAAAAGGATTTATTGGAAAGTTGATGAAAAGGATAATCTTCTGGTGGTATTGGAAAAGATAATCTTGTGGTGGAACAGGTAGAATGTGATGACATAACTATACAAACAAAATTTTTAATTTCTTTTTTCCTCCAAAAAATCCAAAAAAGGAAGAAAATAAATGAATACTAAAAGAAATAGGCAAACAACTAACCCATATAGCTAATATAAAATTCGCTCAGAATATTCTGGTTAGGTGTTATTTATTCATTTATTTCACAATTCAAAAACCTATGTTAGAATTTCTTTTGAATATTACGAGTGTTTCAATTAAAATAATGATAATCTTTTTAAACTGAAACACTATTATCGAGTAAAAAAGTGTGTGTATCATAATGGATTTTGAACAATTTAATTTTTCATTCTCATTGGGTACTATTTCTAAGGTATTATTTTTTAGGTATTATTGGTATTATTATTAAAAAATTTTAATAAAATTATTTTCAATTTGTTTATTATCAAATTACAATAGCATATTATGAAAATGTATTATGTACAAAAATCCGTATCAAAATAAGAAAATAATCGAAAAATATCCGAAAATAAGAAATTTAAATAAATAAATAACAAAAAAGTGCATTGTTGAAAAATTTAACATACCTATTTGAAATATTATCTTAAAAAATTATTCAATATCAAAACAAAATTGAAACCTAAAGATATTTAATTTTCATTCATAATGTAATAAGTAACTTCATAAATAATTTTATCAACTCTATTTAATAAAATTCATACCAAATATAAGTCCGTTATTAAAATTTTTTATTTAAAATAACTCTAGTCAATAAAATTCATATCACCATATAAAAAAGCTGTCCGTTATTAAAAATTTTGTTTCAAAAGAATTCTTTCTACCGTTATTAATATTAATTCATTTTCATATCAACTCAAAATTTACTTTATGAACTTCACAAAAATTCATTTTTAGAAATTATGTGTGCTATTAAAATTCTCGCATACAAGCTCAGTAAACGATTTAAAGAATAAAAGAAGAAAACATATGCATTCCTGTAAATTAACTAACAATATAGAATAAACCATCCATATAAAGAGGAAAAACCGGATTATCAAACTTTCAAAAAGGCTTTTGCTTTTTATCTTTTGTTTTCATTATTTTTGTTTTGAAAAATCCTGTCCGCTTAAGTTAGAACTACTTCATCTGATACTTACTTATCATCTGAGAAGTGAGCAGTGAGCTGTGTGAAGCTACAAATAATATATGTATACAATTTTTATTTTTACAAACAAGAAACAAGAACATAATATTCGTTCGTAGTTCGTATCGTACATCTCCGTATACATCTTCGCCAAGCTGAAGCTCTCTCTTTTATTATTTTTTGCCTTTTTAATTTTGTTTTTTTTTTTTTTATGAAAACAAAAACTTTCAAAATTTATGTTCATTTGCTTCTTCTACGTGACACATCTTTATAACTATTAAGGTCTTTGCTAAAACTGTTCCGTATGCGTTACCTGCCGTGGGCAAAATTTTTGGGGATTTTATTTTTGGGGATTTTATTTTTGGGGATTTTATTTTTGGGGACTTAAACCCTTTTTTTTATGGCAAAATTCTTTATAGATTTTGTTTTTTTTGTGAATTGAGTCATCCCATAGCACTACAATATATAAACTAAAGGGAAATAATTGAAAATTTATAACTAATTGCTACAAAAAGAATATTGTAAATGAAAATATATAAAAATTCTCATTCGACTAAACATTAAACAGAACTAAACTTACAAAGTAATTTCAACTAAATATCATTTCATAACAAATTATGGATTTAGAGTTGACTTCATCTATAATTTTTGAGTCCAATTCAAATATAAAATTATGACGATGTTGATCGAATTGTATGTTTATATACTATTCTTATTAATTATGTTAAAATTATATTTTTAAAAGTCTTGTAGTTTGTTTGATTTAAACGAAGTAAATAAACAAATGTTTTTGGTTATGAATTTTCTTCCTGTTTTTGCAAAAATACCTTCAAATTTTCCTTTTTTGTAACCCGTTACATAGCGACATATAATTGTGCATGAAAAAACACTGATAAATTGCCACTTTGTCAGGTGTTTGTCCGTAATCTAAGACTCTTGTTGATTGTCATTGCAAAACATGCTCTTATTGGGAACTGTCTCTTCTCAGCTCAAATGATAGTCCGTCTGATAATGTTAATGGAATTCTTGGAATCAAAACTATATCACCTTGATGTGATCCATGTAAAATCTCAGCCTCAATCATATATATTATTTTATTACCTCATAGTATAGTATTTCTAGTAATTTTCAATTGAGTTCCATTGCAGAGTTCTTTTGTAACCGTTTTCTTTAGTTCCAAACAGTGGTGTGGTGAATCCACTTCGATTGAATGAATTTAACAGAGGTCGTACAAATGTTGGTTTTCAGTTTCTGAAATTGTATCAAAACTTCTGTAAATCCTTTTGGTGGCTGGTAGCTTCTGTATTATTTGTTCGTTGATTTTATCGACGGTCTCGTTGAGAGTTGTCCATATTGTCCAGTCAGATGAATCGTTGGATGTTGTGATATTGGTGAAGTTTTCGAATTTTCCTATATCATCGCATAAATTAGGTGGCAATTCGATATTTTGGAAACTGTTGTCTTATTAATATTCAATGGTATTGAGTATAGTTACCGTTCTACCTTGTAATAAATTTGATAAATTTCCTGATGAAGCGACTGCTAATGAGAAATCATTACTTGCTCTAACTTTTGCTAATATAGAGTTGTAAAGAAATATTTTACCAGTTCCTCCAGGTTCACCTTTCACTCATATACGTACATATAAATATTTTAGAAAAGTGGAATACCCTAATTTGGAGTCCAAGTCTAAAATCTCTCCTAACTCAAGCCTCTTCTATCGTATCGGTAGTGAGTAGGTAGGGAGTCACTTGGACCAGACAGTCAGAATCTCAAGGTAGAGAATCAATTATAAATATTTAAAAAAAGGTGGAGAAGCATATTTATGTAGGTCATTGATCTTGTCATGATTCTTTGGGTGGAACTCTGTCCGGCTGATCGCCAAGGCTAAGATTCCAAGGCTAAGAAAATGCTAGTGGTCATTTTCGAGGGCTTCTAGTATATGATATGTGTGCATGTATGTATGATTATATGTTATGTGAGTTTGTGTGTGTGATTAGTGACTATGAATGTCAATTATTAAAAAAATTTAATTGTTTGAATGTTGGATTTGAGTTCGGTGTCTGAATGATTAACGCGCGACCACGCTAACCAATCAACTACCAAGCCATATAAAAAAGTTGATGTTAATTGTGTATATAAACGATTGATGTAGTGTTAAAAATTCTATAAATAACTTATGCTATGGATTTGATAAAAAATTTGAGAAAAAAGAGGTCTTATCATAAATTTGTAAAATTATGAAATTATATGAAACAAATATGACAAAATTTTTGTGTTGATGTTTTTATTGTTTGAATGCTGAATATTTAGAGTTTGTAATGTGTGTTCACGCAACAAAATGAAATTTTTTAGCAGAGCAGGGTACCTACCAGAATAATCTTCCAAATACTCGTAATAATTCCCGTCGAGTAACCGTAGATTCAAAAAACTCGAAGATGCTAATTTGAAAATACAACTTGACAAAAGTGAGTTTATGAAACAAGAAACAGAATTCTTGGGACATATAATAACAACAAAGGGAATTGAGCCAAACCCTAACAAAATAGAGGCAATTAATAAATTTCCAACTCCTAAGACTCCCAAGCAAATAGAAAGTTTTTTGGGAAAGTTCAACCGATCGATGAAGACCCAATAATTAAGACCTTGAAAATCTATAACGAAACAATTCATTCAGCAACAGGTAAAAGACCTATAGAATTCCTAAACGGAACAATTAAAGCTAATAAATATTTACATATTCATAATAAACTTATCAAAAATAAAGAAAAATCCATTAACAAAATTAACCAAAAAAGTACAAGGAAAAGCTACCTATTACCTTAAACTTAATAGGGTAACAAAACTCCAACCCTACCATAAAAAGTTGATATAATGGAATCCAGCGAAAACCACTTTAAAATTAATAAAGAAATTCTACCTCGTTATATCAATAAATTTAAAAGGAAACTTAAACATCAAGATTAATACAAGTTTATTAAATATTAATTCATTTTAGGTATCTTAACATTTTTCATTGTCCTATTAATATCGTCTTGTGCCCTGGCACTATCGTCAATCGAAGTAAACCAAATACCAAAAGGAAATGGTTATATCCTTTTCCAAAAATCAGAAATAAAAATAATCCATAGCTATAAAAGAGTAATGCATGTAATTGACCTCCTACAATATGAGGAGAGTATTAATAAAATAGAATCTAACATTATCCAATTGCATGAAAAAACAGATATTCCCAGTAGCTTGCTTCATAATCTAAAACAATTAAAAGAAGATCTCAATAGCATTATACCACATCATGTTAATAAAAGAGGTTTAATGGATATAGCTGGAAATGGTTTACGTTTTTTGGATGGTACAATGGACAACGAGGATAGGAAAGAGATTCAAGATCACTTTAACATTATTGAAAAGAATAGTGGTAAGGTTATTGATAATTTAAATGAGCAAGTCTCGATAAATGAACAGATTTCAGATCAGGTTAAAAATATAACAAATGTAAATTTAGCTCAAACCCAAATTAATAATGAAATAAATAAGTTAAAAAATAATGTTAACCAAGTAAATGAAGACCTTAAATTTTTTATGATAAAAATAGAAATAAATGAAAATATTAATTTATTAACTAAACAAATTTTAGATATTAAGGAAGTTATCCTCTCAAGTAAATTAGAAATTTTATCAAAAAATATTATAACTCAAGAGGAAATAAAAGATTACAATATTACTGTTGAAATGTTACCGTATATAAAAAATTGTGTACTTTTTAAAGAATATGTAATTATTTTTGTTCTATCTATTCCAAATTTCACTGTTGAAAGGTGTTTCAAAACTACTGTTGAAAACATCTCAAATAAAAATAATTTTCTAGAACTTGATACGAATACAGATCAAATTATAACATGTAAACACAATATTTTTAAGAATATAGAACAAAAAGAAATAATGAAAAAAGATTTAATATCATTTCAAGTTAAGTGTATTTCAAATTTATTAAATACGGAACTTATGCGGTGTAACTACCATAAAAAACTATCATAAAAATACTTCAACGGAAATAAAAAGATTATCAGATACTGTTGTAATTACAAAAAATTTAGACGAAACCTTATTACTTAATAATTGTGGGCAAGGACCCTTAGAGGTTCATATTAAAGGTAATAACATCATTAAATTCATAAACTGTAAAATTTCAATTGGTTCCTTTCGATTTGAAAATTTCGAAGAGGAATATTACAACAGGATATTACCCTATGTAGCGCGTAATATTAGTATTGAAGAAGTTGTTAACGAGATTCAATTAAAAGATTTGTATAATAGCCATATCAATAATACCAAGCATATTGAAGAAATAAAATTTGATAACACTTGGAGATGGTATACTAATATTACAACAACTACCACAATTGGGATTCTTTCTCTTATTGTGTTATTTATTTCAATTTTTCTTTTTAAGCAATTTAAAACAAAAATTCCTAAACTAAACGTTGAATTAAAAGCTATTCGCCAGGAGTCGAATCTTAAGAGGGGAGGAGTTATATCATCACCTTCCACTCTTAACATTGAACGCATCGATAATGCAAGTACTTCTTTGCGTGATTATCCAATCCAACTGGATTGCCCATTAAACTAACTAAACTTATTTTAAATATTAAGCACGAGTTGTTACTCATGTTACAGTATTTAATTTTTTTTATATTATTCGTTAATACTTAATTTCAAAATTCTAAAACAGGAAGTGTCATCAAAATATTTATGATTAATAGATTTATCTGACCTTTCTTTCACAATTAATTTTATTTTATAATGTAAGTTTTACGTTATAATGTAAACAAATGACCCACTTAAATTCGTCTATGTTGCATTTTTGCATTTATTTTATTCCGTTCGATCGTTGCACTCGAAAACATATGGTTCACATACAACAAATTAATAATGTCGAAATCTAAGAATAAGCATTATTCTTTGATTTATTTTTTTTTGGTTTTGAAATGTGTAATAATTTTTAGAAGATAAGAATTTATTATTATTATTATTATTATTTTTTATTGGATATAATTTAAATTATATACAATAGTAATTTACAAGCACTAGCTACCATGGCTATCGGCTTTTTTTGTTTTTTTTTTTTTTTATAATTCAATTTTTAAAATACTAAAATTAATAACATTTCATTAAAACAAATTAAAATTATATTACAATCCTATTCTAATTTCTTATTGTTAATAACTACTTATATTGCTAACAGTAATCTTTTGTTTTTGTTCTTTTCTTTTTATTTTGTTTCGATCGTGTTTATTTATTATAACGGCATTACAAATTCCTGCCAATAGTGAGATATTACAAATAACTAAGTTTATTTTCTTTTATTATTCTTGTCATTCTTTAATTAGTAATATTTTATATGATAATAACTTTTAATTGTCTGTTTTGTTTCTCTTTATTTTAATAAGTGTTCTAAACTTTAATTTTGATATTTAATGGTCGAATGAAATTCAAATTGTTATAATTATTAATTGATTTGAACTTAGATAACATTACTTATTTTTAATTTATTTAGAAATTTAAAAATTATATTAATATTTACATCAGTGGCGTGTGAAAGAATTTCTAAAGGGTTAACGTTTTGAAAGGTTGAGGATCTAATTTGGTTTATTGCAGAGCATTGAAGAAGGAGATGATCCATAGTTAACGGGAAGATGTTACAAAAATTGCATGTTGATTGCTGTTCCTTTTTAAGTAAGAAGGCATGGGATAAGTTGGTGTGTCCCAAACGGAGTCTAATAAAACATTTGTTCATGATGGATGAAGTTGTGGTTGGTAGTGAAATAGGTATTCTATCCGGATTAACTGACTTGTATTTATGATTGTAGTTTTCCCATTCGTTTTTAAAGTATTCCAAAATTTTCTTTGCTGTAAATTTGGCTATTGATTTTTTACTATGTGGTGTGAAAGTTAATAGAGGTGAGTTGATGGCCGCTTTGGCTGCTTTGTCTGCTAATTCATTTCCTCCTATACCAACGTGTGCAGGTATCCACATTATTTTAACTTTCTTATTCATTTCTGTCAGTAGTTGCTTTATCGTGTCGATAACCTCTGAACATTTCCCCGTATTTTGGATGGATTCAAAAGCTGATAGACTGTCGGTAAAAATTATTTTTTTCGCCTTGGTAGCTTTCGTTATTAATAAGCTTGACAATATACCCTGTAGTTCAGCTTCAAAAATAGTAGAATCTGATGGGAGTAGACCATTTGCTACTAATGTGCCTGATTCGTTTACAACTGCAAAAGCTGTTCTGTTGTCTTTTTTGGAGCCATTGGAGAATAGAAATTCCAAATTATTTTGTTTATAAGTTTCTGTATATGCTTTGAATAATTATATATATTGAATGTGAGGAGTATTGTCTTTATGCAGATGTGTTAAATTACTAATAAATGAATTTTTGGTTAATAACCAAGGTGGAAATTTGAGCTTTGGGGTTTTAATTGGCGTGGCTTCTATGTTAAATTGAATCTTTAGGTTTAGTGTTTCAGAGAGTCCTGAATGTATTTTCGAATTTTTTTTTCTGACTTTTAATAATTGGGTTTCTTTGTGCAATAGATCGGTTGTGTTTGTAAATGGTTTTGGTAAATACTTTCCTCGGAGGAGCAGTGTTCGGTTTTCTAAGGTTAAGATACCTCCTTCAGCTAGCATGTTTTCTATTGGAGTAGTCCTGAATGCTCTTAAACTTCTTCTAATGGCGGAATGATATGGTGCTTTTATTTTGTTTAAATGAGATTTTGCACACTTCCCATAAACTAGTAGACCGTAATCAATTTTAGAGACTATTGTTAATTTACTTATAGTTAATAGCGTGTTAGTATGAACATTACTTTTATTTGATGAAAGATATTTAATTACATTTAGTCTAGAATTGATGTCATTTCTGATATAGTTACAGTGATCTTTAAAACTATTTTTATTATCAAAGATTACGCCTAGAATTTTTAAACTGTTTACATTAATGATAGTTGAGTTATTATATAAATTTTATGTCCGGACATTTACAATTAATTTTTTTACATACATGCAGATGTTTACATTTGTTAACACAAATTTTCGCCCCTGATTGATTAGAGCAATTATTAATTACATTCAGCCTCAGCAAACTGGTTTGAAATTTCATTAGTGTTTTTTGTTTTTGAAAGTATGTATAGATCATCTGCATATAGGCAGTGTTGTAAATTTTTGTTACAATTTATGAGTTTGCTAATATCATTGAATGCAATTAGAAATAGAGTGACCGATAGCGGTGATCCTTGCGGAACGCCGTTGAAAAGTGAAAATGTAGGCGAAAATACATTGTTCACTCTGCAACGTATTTTACGGTTTTTCAAAAAGGACTTAACATAATTAAAAATTTTCGGACCGACTTTCCATTCTTGTAATTTTTCTAAGATTATGTGTGGACTTATTTTTTCAAAGGCTTTTTCGAAATCTATTGATAAAATGGATGTGTGATTTTTTATGGCTAGATTTTTAGATATTATATGATCTATATAAATAAGAGCATCTGTTGTATTAGAGTTTGTTTTAAATCCCACCTGATACGGGGACAATAAGTTATTGTAGGAAAGATACCACATTAAACGATTGGCTATTATCTTATCTAAAATTTTGCTAATACACGGTAATAAGGAAATTGGTCTATAGCTTGAGATTTCGTCTAAGTTTTTATTTGGTTTTTTAATCGGTATTATTATTGCTGTTTTATAGGCTTGAGGAATGGTTCCTTTATTCTAGATCTTATTGAAAAGTTCTAGAATTCTGTATTTGAATTTTAGTGGTGTTTTTCTTAACATTTCGTACGTTATTTTATCTTGACCTATTTAGACTATTGTCTAGTTCTGTTATGTTTAAGTCCATTTCTAGGAACTTGGTTTGCTTATTGCAGAGTAAAGGACTATATGTGATTTCTGTATTTACGGAAGGTGGTAAATTAATTACAGAGCATTCAGAGTAATATTTTCCAAAATGTGTTGCAATAGATAGCTTGTCGTCAGTTGTAATTGAGTCTGTTTTTATAGATTTGATTTGAAAAGGGGTATATGTTCCATTTAAGAGGGTAATTATTTTCCATAATGTGTTAACCGGAGTATGAGGATTAAGTATCTTAGTGAAGTCTTGAAATTTGAGTTGTTTTGCGGATTTCTTTTCTTTATTAAATAAAGCGTTTAACCTACGGTAATTTATTAAATTACAAATAGTAATGTTTCTACGGTAATTTTTCCAGGCTGCTTGTTTTTGAATTCTAAGGGTTGTGAGTTCGGGCGTCCACCAAGGGACATTTTGGTTTGCCGATTTTGGAGAAGATATAGGAATGGAGATGTTTGCGGAACTTCGTATTATTTTTTGAATTTGAGCTGCTTCTTTATTGATATTTTGAAAAGGGGGGGACTGATCACTTAATTCATTAATTTTGTTTTGGTATTTTGTCCAATCTGCGCGATTACAATTAAATTTGGCGGGTTTAGAGAGTTTAGTATTAGTTGAAGTCGAAAGATTAGCTTCTATCATTATTGGGAAGTGATCACTATTGTGTAAATCTTCACAAATATTCCATGTGACGTGTGGAAGTAACTGGGAGCTGCATAAAGATAGGTCTATGTTAGTGAATGTCCCATGGGTGGAGAAGTGAGTGGGAGAGCCTTTGTTTAAGATTGAGATGTTCGTACTGAAAATAAAATCTTCTATAATCTTACCTCTATGATTTGTACTAGAGGAGCCCCAAAGAGGACTCCATCCGTTAAAGTCGCTTACTAAAATAATTGGAGTTTTAATATTGGATATGATATTGGTTAGGTCTGAACCGGTGATTTTTTGGTCCGGAGGAATATATATTGAAATTATTGTGATTGGGGTTTTAGTATTGATTTCTAATGCAATAAATGACCGGTTGGAGGTTATTTGTATGTTTTTGTGTGGAATACTTTTGTGTATTAGTATACCTGTGCCTTGTTTTGCTGTAGTGTTGTTTTGAAAGTTATGAAAGTATCCGGAGAACTGCTTAGGTGTGTGGGGAAATACGTTGTATTTCACATGTGTTTCTTGTAAACAAATTATTTGTGGTTTTTGGGATTTTAACAGTAGTTCTATTTCTGTGTAGTTGTTGAAATATCCTTTAATATTCCATTGAAGAATGTTAAGTATCATATTAAGTTGAATAAAGAAGACAGAAGGTGAAACGGAGTAAAACTAGCTATCATTATCATTTGTATGTATAGACATACAAGTGTAAGATTCTAGATTTGATAATTCCATTATGGAATCTTGGGTCAGATTGACCACTGTATTATTTTGGTTCAATTCAGTTGTAGTTTTTTGTAATATGGTATGGTCACTATAATTTTGTGTAGAAGTTAATTTTTTAGGTAAATGTACGTTATTAATAAGATTTGTGGATGGGTAATCATTTATGTTAGTGGTTGAATTATTGTCTTCTGTTGAATTGTCGAGAGATAACTCGATTTTATTATTTTCTGAGATTTGAGTTGTAGTTGTTTTAATTGAGTGGGGATTGTCGTTTTGTACATTTGGTTTGTTGGTTTGAGCTTTAACTGTAGAATTATTGTTTGCCTTAGGTATAGTTATATTGTTTTTTGAGTTTAAAATTTGAGTTTTATTTTTGGGATTTGTCGTAGTGTTTTGATTAGTTATTGTAGATGAGTTGTTGTTGTGAAAGATGGAGGTTTTAATCGTCGGTGTGTTGTTTTTGGATACTGTAGAGTTTGAAACGGCCCGTGAGTCCAGACCATAAGTTAAGGTTAATGGGTTGAGTTGTTTAAATGTTTGCCTAGCTTCGCCCATTGTGCATTTATTCTGCGTTTTAATTTTTAGAATCTCTTTCTGTTGTACGTATTTTGGACATAATTTATAAGAGGCTGCATGCTCTTCAAAGCAATTTGCACACATCGAACGTGTGCAATCCTCATTGTTATGTGGTGGCATGTTGCATTTTTCACAGATGGGGTTCCTATTGCAGCGTTTTTTCGTATGTCCCAATAACTGACATGTTTGACATCTCATGGGATTGGGGAAGTATTCTCGTACTTCCTTGGTATACCAAGCAACGTTAATTTTTTGTGGAATTTTGTATACGTCAAAAGTCAACAGGATTAAACCCGTGTAAAATGAATTCCCGTCTTTATCAGTTTTCTTGAATTTGAATACGTCTGTAACTCCTTGACTTTTTAGTTCATCGCAAATTTCGGCTTCTGATATCTGTCTTAGATTTCTGTCATAAATTGAGTCTTTACAGCTATTTAAATGTTGGTGGTATTTGGCGGTGACGGAACAGATTCCGCCGAAGTTTTTTGTTTTTATAAATTTATCAGCAATTGTTTGATTTTTTGTTAAAACCAATAAGCTGCCATCGCGTAGTATGTTAATTTTTTCAACTTCGGAACTGATCCCTTTTATTGCACTTTGCAAGGCAAACACACTGAAGGACGACAGTGGTTTGTTTTTGTCGTTAGATTCTATAGTTATGAATTTAGGATGATGGTTGTTGGATTTTTTTAGGAGAGAGTCGCTTAAAGAGGGAAAGGCTTCACCTAAGCAGGGTTTTTTCCTTTTAGTTTTGGCGGTGGTTGACCACTTATCTTCACTAAGAGAAGCTAAGGGGCCAAACCTATTCCCCAGTGGACCCGGATTGTCCACCGGCATTATTATGGTGGTTAGTAATAATCCACTTGTTTTTATTATTAGTATTTGGAAAGAAAGTATTACAAAAATGAAAAAAGAAAACAAAAAAATTAACGTACCCGTTTGCTTATTATGTGTGTATAGAGTAAAAACACTTAAAGAAAAAAACACTCTGATCGATTGATCTTGACACTATGAATGTCAGACGGTGACTGAAGAATTTATAATTTTGTAACAAATATTCCTTTTTTTGTTTTGTAATTTTAAATTTTGGAATATTTGAATTTTGTAAAAATAAAAAAGTCAGTTCACTTGTAACCAATAAACAGATCGATTGATCTAAAATATTGTTTAAACATATTATTTTTTTTTTTTTTTGCAATTTACGTCCTTGACAGTTTCTATATAAACTAAAGGGAAATAATTGAAAATTTATAATTAATTGCTACAAAAAGAATATTGGAAGTGAAAATATATAAAAATTCTCATTCGACTAAACATTAAACAAACTAGAGCTAAACTTACAAAGTAATTTCAACTAAATATCATTTCAGAACAAATTATGGATTTATCAAAAACATTTTTTCGTATTCGACATTTTTTTTTGACGACAAGACCATACCGGCTTTCTGATAAGAAAATTAATCGAGAAATTGAATATGTTTTATAAATACAATGCGTCACTACTAATTTGTAATTAGTTTTTAAAATTTAGCTATACCATGGTAGTTCAATACACTTTGTATATTTTATTTAAAAATAGTTAATTATTATCATTGTACCATCTACCATTTTCTCTGAAAAGTGTAAATATTCCTTAAATAAAAATTAATTATTTGAAAAAACCTTTGAAACCACTTTTATTGTTTTTATTTTTATTTGTTGATTAATTTATTTAATATGAATAAAATACATTTTATGATTATAAGATACAAAATAGATTAAAAATATGAGTCACATTTAAAACACAATAAAGAAAAAATGATGGTTAATTTTACAATAATTTTACATTGTGTTATATAATAAAAAATTAATGAAGATCGGTCCATTATAATATTTTCAATTTATTAATTACGATAAAAATTAAATTAATGTGTCTTCTACATCTTGTACCATATGATAGGGTGATATAGATTCATACTTATTTTCAGTATTATTAGGATTAAAACATATAGATGTTCTGTCGGCTCTTCTCCGCCTCAATGTCGCTTGATATAATCGAATGTACCATCTAATGTCGACATCAATCATGCTTTCAAACCTTATCTGATTTTCAGAAGTAGATGGTGTCATCCGCATTAACATATTGTTCAAAATGTTATTATATAAAGCACATAATTCCACGCTCGATCGATTAGTACGTTCAATTCGTCTTCGATTTAAATCCATATATAGTTTATCATTAGAAATTCGATTTAATTCATTTACTTCAATTAAGCTCCGATTTAATTCACAGCGTAGGATGTCCATTTGATTTTTATTTAATTCACCTAATTCATCCCTGTTTAGTGAATTATTAGCAATCCGATTATTATCAATTTCATGTAATCTTTGTATTCCGCTATGTTCAAGTGAATTCCGCTTTAATTCATTGTTTGATGTTGGTTGATTATTTTCGATTTGGTTTGATTCTCTATTCGGGAGAGTAACAGTGTTAATTACTAGCCAACCAATGTTCTCTAGATTTATCGATTGTAGTTGATATGTCTGATTGCTTTGATTATTGATGTTGCTGTTTTCACTAGTATTTCTATTGTTAGACATTTTTGTGTCTATAATTTTTTTTTTATAAATTTATTTAAATATTTACTTAGTTTTTATAATAGTTTTTAAAATTTTATAATATTTTTTATAAAATTTTTAACTGAAGTTCTATCTGACTTAAAATTAGTACCCATGAATTATTACAAATGCAGAAGTTAGCTGAGTACCTGTAAACTAAATATGTTTTATAAAACTTTTATTATTCTGCAAAAATAAAATTAAAGGAAAAACATTCAATACATTTGAAAACTCTTAACCAGACGCAAACTACAATGTGTGTAAATAATAAATGAACAAACATGTATTTCGCCTAAGTCTAGCTACTAAAAAATTTACAATGCAAAAAAATCAAATAGCTAATTTCTTAACTTAACAAATTTGCCATTCGCAAATATTGAAAGTAATAAAAAAAAATTTATTAAACAAAGAGCTTGAAAATTTGATGTTTGTTAACAAGATAGGGTTTCAATAAAAGATAAGAATTGCCTAAAAATATTTGATTTTTCATAACCGCTGTTGTATACAAAAAAAGATTCATATCTTTTTATCCAAAATTGGAACCCGCATATTTTTGCATTAGGCAGATTCCGACTTTAGAGTAGTTCAAAATCAAAGTTAAACGCCTTTTAGACGCTTTATATGTCCAATATTTTATTTATGTTGTTTAACGTTATTTGAACATTTTTCATCTACCCTTTTTTTGTAATGTGATGTTTGCAATGTGAGTTTTATGTCAACTGTCCTATACCTATATAGCTTTTAAAAAATATAAACAAAACTTAGTGCGCAGATTTAATTATTTTTAATTGGAAAAAGTAATGGATTTTAGAGAATCCAAAATAAAAAATAACAAAAATAGGTATACATAAAATTAATTGTAAATATTAAATGAAATTATTTTTTTTTTTTGTAATTAAAGTCTAACAATTTTGATTTATTATTTCGTGGAAATCTATACTTCTATTTTGATTGAAAAATGTTACGTAATAAATTTAACTGTAAATTGTTTTCAACATTTTATTTTCTTATTTAAATATTTTATTTATATATTAATTTTTTTATATGGCCGGCAGTCTTATTAGTTGTTGCTCTTATTAATTTATTTTAATCAATAATAAAAATAAAATAATAATAAAATATTTCTTATTTATTAATTGAAATTACCAGCGATATTATAATTTTATTAAGACCAAAAACTATTAAAAACAAAAAATTAATTCAAATTAAATTCCTAAAATTTTGATAATAAAATAATTAAATAATTAAATCATAGAGAACTAATGAGTTAAAGAGGTTAAAAAAGTTGTTTATTTTTTTTAAGAGCTGAATGACAAAATATTTATTCGGTACTTCACTAGGTACACTGACTGCATTGGCTGATACATGATTTTTTTTTTTATTTTCATAAAAACAACAAAAAAAAAACAAATTCTTTTTCCTCTTATTTTTATTATCTATTATTTTTATTTACCAAAATTTCGCAAAAATTCTAATGCAATGCAAAAAGAAAAACAAAAAATGAAATAAACAATAGGAGTGAAGAGATACAAAGAACCAAAGTCTGCAAGGATAAAATCGTAAAATAACATGAAATTAGACATGAGTTTACCAATCAAATCACATTGTTTTTGAAATAATTTGGAAAATAAAATAATTAAATTATATACTTTCTAAATTATTTAAAAATAATTTGATAAAGTTTATTGTTCAGTTTTAAATAGAAGGGAATCTGAAATTACAAAATAATGTATGTGCTGAATGTAAATAAAGGCTTAATAATTTCTTATATACGCCAGTATTTGAATACGATAAATAAATTGATACTTAGAAAAAAATAATAATTGTATAATAGAATCATTTTGATTATGATTTTGCACTGCTTTGTTAAAATTATATTTATTCAATATGTTTTTTAAACCAATGTATTACAAGTATGTACATTGGCAACCCTATATTTCTATTGCTATTTCTTCTAAAATTTTGTCCTCAAAATTAACTATTTCTATATTTATCAATAGTTTTCTTCCACAAATAGTCACTACTTGAAACTAATTCTATCCATTTTCATCACATAGTTAAAAATAGCAATTAAAAGTAATAAACTTAAAACTATTTCAAAAATACTGTATAGTTAAATTATAAGACTTAAATAAATAAAATTTCGAATTTCAAAAAGTCTATTTATTATTTATGATTAAATAATGGCAATTAAAAACATTTGCAATTAACTTAATTAAGTAATTTTTTTGTACACTGTTCAAAGTTGGAATTTTAAATGTTAAGTTTACATTACGTGTACATCGGAAATTCGGAATAGTCAAAATATTTTGACAGAAAATAAACTCTTTTATTTAATTTGAGTACTACATTTCAAAACTATTTTCGTTTTTTATTCATTTAAATTAAAATATCGGAACAAAATTTGTTTTTTAGAACATCTTTTACCATTCCCATTATTAATCGCGTAAATTTCGAGTCTATAGCTGAAATGAAATTGTAAACTAAAATTTTTACATATTATTTTACGTATCGCTGCTGCAGTATAAATAAAAATAACATCTTATACAATTTTTATACAAAAACGTTCTGAACTGTTTCAAGCTAAAAACACGAAAAAATTGTGATTTACCTATCCCAAAACAAAACCAAAAAGTAAATGTAAAGGGCCGTATACTTAAATTTGATTTAGCTCAAGTGAAAAAAAAAACAAATAAAGAAATAAAAGCAAAACAGAAAATTCTTCATAAATCTACAACTGCAATCAACCATTTCAAATATGATATAAATTTGTATTAAACGATCTTTGGCAGTCTACCCTATTATATTTTGAATAAAAAATATGCATAGAATAACAGCGATAAAACACACATCCTCGTAACACACATCGTCATAACTCAATTACTCAACTCAATGAGATTGAGAATGATCCAAATTTTTTTTGTCAACTAAAAAAAGTAAGAAATAGAGAAAAGAAATTCAAAAAAAAAAAATAAAAATTTGAAAAGGAACAATGTAGGTATGGTTGAATGAAGTTGAATTATTCTAAAAAGTAGTTTAGAGTAAAATAAAAATTTGGTAGAAATGATGTGGTTTTTTTTGCTTTTTGTTAATAAATAAATTTAGTTTTTTTAGTTTCCACTGGGCATAATCTTGTAATTCTTTATTTATTTATTATATTTGCCTTAATTAACTTGCCTTGGACTTTATAACAAAATACCCATTTCAATAACCATTTAACCAAAGTATATCCATAAAAAGAGTAAGAACTCATGTATGCATTCATTTGTTTGCACACAAATTCATATGCAAATTTGATAAACATTGTCAGAAATAGATATAATAAGAATTTTACGTGTAAGAAAAAGAAAAAATATAGTAAACAAAAGAGAGTAACAAAAAAAGTTGGCTGAAATTAAATAAATAAAGTTTATAATTTTGAAAAATATTTTCGACAAAAATTTTCGTTGAAATATTTAACAATATTATTTTCTAAATTGTATCAACTATGCATAAGATTTTTAGGAGACCTAACTAAAACAGCGTTATCATATTCTTTAAATTCTGTGATTTGTAAATAGATGTTGTCCTCAGTATTATTTTATAATCGTATACCAATATAATAAATATTTAGGTTTACTAATATAATTAATAAAAACTAATAATGTTTGTAACTCCAAATTATTACTGACAAAAATATTAATAATATTTTATATTATTGTAATGTAATTATAATTTAATATTTTTAATAGGTATATACGAAAATAATAATGTTTAAAACGAAAATATTAAAATAATAAAAGATCAGAATTAATCCTCGTCTAAGGGAACAAACTAAATTAGAACTAACATTTTTTGCCAGCCTGCCTCATATAAATAATGGGAGGAAACATAAACAAATCCAAAGGAGAATAATGAGAACCAAAATTATTTTACAGCATAAAGGAAAAGACAAACATCTGTTTTGTACCTTTTCTCTCTCATAATAAATTTTGTGTACGATAAGTAAATATAAATTTTAACTCTTTTAACTAATGATATTTTGCTTGACTTGGTATTTCTTAAAAATCGACTTAGGGGTACGTAAACTGGTAGTGTGTGTTCTTGTTAATATAGATTATAGATATTCTTTGCATTCAACAAAGGTGAAATTTTACATATGTGTGTGTACTAATAATGGATTGACATTTCTATGGTGTAAAGAAGCAAAAAAAAAAACAAAAAAGGAATGTAAAAAAAATGTGTGCAATACAAATCATTATCATTATATTTCAATTATTTTCAATCATCCTTTTCATAATATTTTTTTTGTGTTTTTAATTTGGTTTCTTTTATTAATCTCTTTCTTTTATTATTTCTCTTTCTCTGACTAACTATATGCAAATGTACGTACATGTGTCATATAGGGCTTGCATTTGTTACATACATAATCATATGGCTTAGTTTAATTGAAAATAAAATGCAAACATTATTTATGGAAGAAAACAAAATTTGAACCAATCAAGTATCAGTTATCTATCACTCAGTTACAAATTACTCTTCTCGCATGTAAAAAAAGTTCAATTTCGATTTATGCATGTATATATTATACTTTTATATGCCAATTTATGCTTAGGCAGCGTATACACCTCGGACAAAATCGAATTTTATCGTAGATAAAGTCGGATGAGTGTTTACATTTCAGACTTTTCCACAGATTTAAATCTACGATTTTACGTCAAATATTTTTTGTATTTAACAGGGTTTCTTTTTATAAAGTGCGTAATTTTTTAATACGTAAATTAAAAAATTCAAAGGTATCTAATCAAAAATCTCCAAACATTTTTTAAAAATACACATATTTTTATAAAATTTGTTACAGTAATATAAAATATAATTATACATTTGAAGTATGAGCAATAATAACCAAATTGCGTTAGAGTGAATTTTAGTGCCTTTTGATTATATGTGTTGTTCTTTGAAAATATATTATTTTTCATTAAAAAAATATTTTCACTAAAAAGTCGAAAATAAAATAAGGAAAAAAAAAATTTTTTTTTAGAAATATTTGCCTTCAATTTAAGCGTACTAAAACTACAAAAATAAACTTTAGAATCGCAGCTTGATATAATGTTTTCATAGCAAGTTATGATTGTAATTACGGAAAAAGCAAATTAGCCGAACTTTTTACCAAATCTCTTAATCTCATCTCAAGACTTCCTAGAATTTCGGCTAATTTGCTTTTTCCGTAATTACAATCATAACTTGCTATGAAAACATTATATCAAGCTGCGATTCTAAGGTTTATTTTTGTAGTTTTAGTACGCTTAAATTGAAGGCAAATATTTCTAAAAAAAAATTTTTTTTTTCATTATTTTATTTACTTATTTCTTCAACAACTACCTAATAATTTATACATTATCAATTGGATATGGAAAGGTTTTTTTTGTTTGTTTTTTATTATTTTGTTTTACGAAGAAATAGTGGAAATCTCGAAAGACGCCCATGACACAAAGTTTTGTACACTATATTGATAGCGAGGGACTTTAACCCCCTTTTTTTTATTTAAAATTGACGAAATGGAAAGAGGTCTTGGAGGAAAATAGATTGAGAATAAGTTGAAGAAAAAGAAAATATATGCATCCTCCATTTGAGGCGAATCTTTATGAACCAAATAACACTATTTATATGGATAAGTACCCTCTTTCTATGGATGAAGGAAATTTTAAATATTTAGAGTGGACAAACACGGGGAAATTTATGAAGATATTCAAAACAGAATAAGAACGGGCAGCAAAAGTGCAGTAGGAGAATTTCAGTTAAAATGACGTGTACAAGAATGTTGTTTGGCCTGTACTTATCGATGGAAAAGAATGTTTCCAAGCAAACAAATTTATGAAAAAGGAAATTAGAATGCTGCGAGGTAAAAAATAATTATATTAGAGATTCAGCTAAAGTACGCATCATCGCTGTAAAAGTTAAGGGGAACAGACTCAGATGGCCTAGGAGAGAAAACAAAAATATATTTACAAAATCAGTTATACTTTATTCCTTCAAAATTTGTAGCAACCAGTAAAATTTTTTTTTTACATAATTTTTTTCAAAGATCCACAAACAATTTCGTCTGATCGAAAATAATAGCAAATACTGTAATATTTTAATTCTATGACTAAATCAATCATTTGTTTCCTCAAACCAATTTGGTAAATCGCTAATGCAAGCAGGCTGAATTTTTAAAAGTATTCCTTCCTCATGGCTTCGGGTTTTCATTATTAGATTAAAAATATAGACAAAACGTTTGCAGACTTCAAAATATTCGTTTGAAGGAGCTCGAAGTGACCCAAAATCAGAATCAGTTTTAAAATTTTTAAAATATAATAAGTATTTACTTTCATTTGACATTGATGCTAAGTCAATGTTAACTAAATTTTACAGTTACTACAGTTACTTATTACTCGATCTTTTAAAAGTTTCTTCATTACAAATCCGGCAAAGTATCTTGTAGCATTTTTAGATAAAAAAGCTGCTGCTATATCTTCCGGCTCAAAATTTTTACTAGATTCTTTTCATATAATATTTATTTTACCATTAGAATTTGGTAATCATGCAATAAAAATATGCGTTGGTTGGAAACTGCTTATCGGTATCTAAAAATTTTTTTATTCTCTCATTTATTTTATCCAATACCAACTAATCCATACAAATTTTTTTTTCTTTTTAAAAAAAAATATTTTGATATTGATTGATATTGAGTTGGCATTGATGGTAAATCTGTAATAATGCGACCCATGAAAAAATTTTATTACTAGAAAAATAAATAAGGTTAATAATAATAATTCCGATAATAATATGGATGAAATTTCTATGTAAAAATATTTGCTTTGCCACATATGTTTATTTGTATAAAAAATTTGGGAAATTCCTTATTAAAATATTTGGATCTACTTGGAACCGACTCAAAGAGAATATGATTTTTGCATGTTGGACATTAAGGACAACAACTTACAATCTTGATATTAAACAATTATTATATCATAAATAGTAAGAAATTGCATACAAATACTGTATGATAACAATATTTAACTTAGATTTTGGGTTATTTTTGCTTAATTTATTTATGACGCCCCGCGTTAACTTACGAGAGTATTCCAACATTACCTAAACAGTTAAATATTAAAATTTGTAAAAAAATATTCAAATAACTCAGATCCAATAACCCGCCATTTTTACTTCAAACTATTTTAATTATGACCCACTACGATAAAAAAGGTTTGCACTCGCTGGAGTAGAGTATGTAAAAATAAATAAAAAACATAGCAAAAAAATAATGCAAATATACATTTCTCAATTAAAAATTTCAAGAGAAAATGAAAGATATTCAAAAATAGCTTTAAAATAGCTTTTAAATTTCTGGTTTTTATTTTATTAGGCGATCGGACATCTACTTGTAAATTATCTTTGCTAAAACTGTGCTGTGTATATTACCTACCGTCGGCAAAAACAGGGTTCCAATAAATAATTCTTTTTTTGTTACTTTTCTTACTAAAACCAAAGACCTTCATAGTTATAAAGATGTGTCACGCCATATATTGAAATTCTTCAGCTAAAATTTGAAGTGGATTTTAAATAAATTCACCAAATCCACAAAGCTTTGTAAAATGAGAGCAATTTTAATGAGAGTGAGTTTACAAGAGAGTTTTTTATTTTCTTCTGTTAAAGCTTTAAAAAAATATTTTGTTCTTGTATTTTCTTTATAATTTTTTCAAGTAAAGAAAGAAGTGAGAAATAGGAATTTTTTACTGACTATTTCTCTTTGAAATAATACATTTGGATATACATACATATAAATAAAATGTCTCTATCTATACCCTTCTGTAAAAAAGTTGAAAAAAGGTTTTTTTGGTTTTCTGAAAAAGAACTTTTATTTAATATTTTACGCAATTATTACAAGTAATGAATAACTTATATGTAGGTAAATTTAATATTAAAAAATATTTATATTTAATTTGATATTTTTATAGACACTTCATCAAAAATTAAAACGCATTCTCTTTCTTCGAAGCTCATGTCTTTTATAGCACTTTCGAGAGCCTTATAAATACATAAATTGTTTTCTGGTTGAAGATTTTTAATTTCATTCCACCTGCGCAAAGACGAAATACTAGGGAGATTCAATTTTAATGTATCACGTAAAAATAAATATATAAAGATAAATACATAAATTAAACTAATTATAAAAATAATAAGAAAAAATAAATTTATTACACACCTGTAATAAATCCTTTGTGCAAATAATTTTTCCTCTTCGTTCCAAATAGCACTTTTGGATTTTTTTTTTGTTAATATCATTTTAGAAAAAATGTTTTCGTTTTCACTTATATGCTGTAATTTTTCAATTGTTGTTTCCATGGATTTTTGATCTACCACTTTGTTAATTTTAGTTGATATAAGTGTTTTGTTTTTAAATTGTGTTACTTTTTTTTTTATTTCTGTATTTCAATTTGGTTCTGCTGATAAATATGAGATAATTTCTTTATTTTTTTTTGATAAAATGATTCATTTTTTATACTTTTTATGCAACGTTTGCAAAGTGCTGTTGGAGAATTAGAACGTTTCCTTTTACGAGGTGGTGATGTGAAGTTACCCACATTTTCATTGTCTTGATTATTAATTTTTGTATCTTTTTCGTGTGTATTGTTATCCAAAAATATATTTGGAATTGCACCATTTTTTTTAAAGTGTTTCTCACATAAAAATAATACGGGGGAATCTGCTACAAACTCTTCGCTAAATTTACATGTTTGCACCCACAAATTAAATATAGGAGAATCGTAATCCGGAAATTTAAATAACTTCAAGGTCGGAATATCTCTTTTAGATTTTCGGCAACGTGGCAAACTGCATTTATTTCCTGCTTTCGCTGATCTTCTGCTCATTTTTCCAAGATATTGAATTTTTATATAGAATAATTTTTTCTACTAAAACAAGTAGAATGTTTAAATTAATAGTGTCCTTTATTCAAATTTTTATCATCTTATATTCTATTTTTCTACAAAGTAAGATTCTTAAAAATATTACCTAATAATAATTACTATTCAGGTATATATTTCCAAAACTATAATTTATATTTGATCCTTATTATTGTGTTATAATAAATTGTTATTTATTTTATTATATTTATTTATTTCAAAATTATTAATTTCTAATATTTATTTCTAAATTTTATTACGTCAGTAAAATATCCTTTCTTTTAAAATAAAATCTTACTTACCTGGGAACTGATTAATTACCACAAAACATCAGGTTGTTCGTTGTAAGATTTACCTACTTATTAATTGTGCCAACTAATTTATCAAACACCGTAATGAAATAAACAAAAATTCAGCATGAACAGCTCTAAATTTAATTATGGTTACTGTTTATATTTAGCGTTTATTTTCTAAACGTTTATGAAATTATATTTCAATTTTATTATATTAATAATAAAAGGATTTATTGGAAAGTTGATGAAAAGGATAATCTTCTGGTGGTATTGGAAAAGATAATCTTGTGGTGGAACAGGTAGAATGTGATGACATAACTATACAAACAAAATTTTTAATTTCTTTTTTCCTCCAAAAAATCCAAAAAAGGAAGAAAATAAATGAATACTAAAAGAAATAGGCAAACAACTAACCCATATAGCTAATATAAAATTCGCTCAAAATATTCTGGTTAGGTGTTATTTATTCATTTATTTCACAATTCAAAAACCTATGTTAGAATTTCTTTTGAATATTATGAGTGTTTCAATTAAAATAATGATAATCTTTTTAAACTGAAACACTATTATCGAGTAAAAAAGTGTGTGTATCATAATGGATTTTGAACAATTTAATTTTTCATTCTCATTGGGTACTATTTCTAAGGTATTATTTTTTAGGTATTATTGGTATTATTATTAAAAAATTTTAATAAAATTATTTTCAATTTGTTTATTATCAAATTACAATAGCATATTATGAAAATGTATTATGTACAAAAATCCGTATCAAAATAAGAAAATAATCGAAAAATATCCGAAAATAAGAAATTTAAATAAATAAATAACAAAAAAGTGCATTGGTGAAAAATTTAACATACCTATTTGAAATATTATCTTAAAAAATTATTCAATATCAAAACAAAATTGAAACCTAAAGATATTTAATTTTCATTCATAATGTAATAAGTAACTTCATAAATAATTTTATCAACTCTATTTAATAAAATTCATACCAAATATAAGTCCGTTATTAAAATTTTTTATTTAAAATAACTCTAGTCAATAAAATTCATATCACCATATAAAAAAGCTGTCCGTTATTAAAAATTTTGTTTCAAAAGAATTCTTTCTACCGTTATTAATATTAATTCATTTTCATATCAACTCAAAATTTACTTTATGAACTTCACAAAAATTCATTTTTAGAAATTATGTGTGCTATTAAAATTCTCGCATACAAGCTCAGTAAACGATTTAAAGAATAAAAGAAGAAAACACATGCATTCCTGTAAATTAACTAACAATATAAAATAAACCATCCATATAAAGAGGAAAAACCGGATTATCAAACTTTCAAAAAGGCTTTTGCTTTTTATCTTTTGTTTTCATTATTTTTGTTTTGAAAAATCCTGTCCGCTTAGAACTACTTCATTTGATACTTACTTATCATCTGAGCAGTGAGCAGTGAGCTGTGTGAAGCGACAAATAATATATGTATACAATTTTTATTTTTACAAACAAGAAACAAGAACATAATATTCGTTCGTAGTTCGTATCGTACATCTCCGTATACATCTTCGCCAAGCTGAAGCTCTCTCTTTTATTATTTTTTGCCTTTTTAATTTTGTTTTTTTTTTTTTTATGAAAACAAAAACTTTCAAAATTTATGTTCATTTGCTTCTTCTACGTGACACATCTTTATAACTATTAAGGTCTTTGCTAAAACTGTTCCGTATGCGTTACCTGCCGTGGGCAAAATTTTTGGGGATTTTATTTTTGGGGACTTAGACCCTTTTTTTTATGGCAAAATTCTTTATAGATTTTGTTTTTTTTGTGGATTGAGTCATCAACCCATAGCACTACAATATATAAACTAAAGGGAAATAATTGAAAATTTATAACTAATTGCTACAAAAAGAATATTGTAAATGAAAATATATAAAAATTCTCATTCGACTAAACATTAAACAGAACTAAACTTACAAAGTAATTTCAACTAAATATCATTTCATAACAAATTATGGATTTAGAGTTGACTTCATCTATAATTTTTGAGTCCAATTTAAATCTAAAATTATGACGATGTTGATCGAATTGTATGTTTATATACTATTCTTATTAATTATGTTAAAATTATATTTTTAAAAGTCTTGTAATTTGTTTGATTTAAACGAAGTAAATAAACAAATGTTTTTGGTTATGAATTTTCTTCCTGTTTTTGCAAAAATACCTTCAAATTTTCCTTTTTTGTAACCCGTTACATAGCGACATATAATTGTGCATGAAAAAACACTGATAAATTGCCACTTTGTTAGGTGTTTGTCCGTAATCTAAGACTCTTGTTGATTGTCATTGCAAAACATGCTCTTATTGGGAACTGTCTCTTCTCAGCTCAAATGATAGTCCGTCTGATAATGTTAATGGAATTCTTGGAATCAAAACTATATCACCTTGATGTGATCCATGTAAAATCTCAGCCTCAATCATATATATTATTTTATTACCTCATAGTATAGTATTTCTAGTAATTTTCAATTGAGTTCCATTGCAGAGTCCTTTTGTAACCCTTTTCTTTAGTTCCAAACAGTGGTGTGGTGAATCCACTTCGATTGAATGAATTTAACAGAGGTCGTACAAATGTTGGTTTTCAGTTTCTGAAATTGTATCAAAACTTCTGTAAATCCTTTTGGTGGCTGGTAGCTTCTGTATTATCTGTTCGTTGATTTTATCGACGGTCTCGTTGAGAGTTGTCCATATTGTCCAGACAGATGAATCGTTGGATGTTGTGATATTGGTGAAGTTTTTATATCATCGCATAAATTAGGTGGCAATTCGATATTTTGCAAACTGTTGTCTTATTAATATTCAATGGTATTGAGTATAGTTACCGTTCTACCTTGTAATAAATTTGATAAATTTCCTGATGAAGCGACTGCTAATGAGAAATCATTACTTGCTCTAACTTTTGCTAATATAGAGTTGTAAAGAAATATTTTACCAGTTCCTCCAGGTTCACCTTTCACTCATATACGTACATATAAATATTTTAGAAAAGTGGAATACCCTAATTTTGAGTCCAAGTCTAAAATCTCTCCTAACTCAAGCCTCTTCTATCGTATCGGTAGTGAGTAGGTAGGGAGTCACTTGGACCAGACAGTCAGAATCTCAAGGTAGAGAATCAATTATAAATATTTAAAAAAAGGTGGAGAAGCATATTTATGTAGGTCATTGATCTTGTCATGATTCTTTGGGTGGAACTCTGTCTGGCTGATCGCCAAGGCTAAGATTCCAAGGCTAAGAAAATGCTAGTGGTAATTTTCGAGGGCTTCTAGTATATGATATGTGTGTATATGTATGTATGATTATATGTTATGTGAGTTTGTGCGTATGATTAGTGACTATGAATGTCAATTATTAAAAAAATTTAATTGTTTGAATGTTGGATTTGAGCTCGGTGTCTGAATGATTAACGCGCGACCACGCTAACCAATCAACTACCAAGCCATATAAAAAAGTTGATGTTAATTGTGTATATAAACGATTGATGTGGTGTTAAAAATTCTATAAATAACTTATGCTATGGATTTGATAAAAAATTTGAGAAAAAATATGTCTTATCAAAAATTTGTAAAATTATGAAATTATATGAAACAAATATGACAAAATTTTTGTTTTGATGTTTTTATTGTTTTAATGCTGAATATTTAGAGTTTGTAATGTGTGTTCACGCAACATTACGCAGCAGAGCAGGGTACCTACCAAATGAAAAATGAAAACTTGCGATTTTAATTATTATATACTTTTATATTAACTTGCCAGTGTCTGTTTATATATATATATATATGTATATATGTATATATATATATTATGTTTGGTAGGTAGGTTGGAATGCTTTTGTTAATATTCAAACCAAACGCAAAAAGAAAAAGAATAATTTTGTTTAAAAAATTTAAAGATAGAGTTCTGAAATTTTGCACAGTTACTCACGATGAAAAAAGCAACCGGACACGGTACTTTATAAAGCTATCAAATGACAGGTTCGGGTTGCTGCCGAATAACACCTAGCACGTCTCAGGCATATTTGAAAACCAATTGTATTACAGGCATGAAAATTTACACTTAGATACTTTTTCACAAATAAAAGAATACGACTGTTACCGATTTCGAAAATTTGGACCGGTTCGAGTTGCTTCCGAACAACTCCTAGCACGTCTAAGGCATATTTGAAAACTAATTGTATTACAGGCATGAAGATTTACACTTAGATTCTTTTTCACAAATAACGAAATACGACTGTTACTGATTTCGAAAATGTGGACTGGTTCAGGTTGCTGCCGAACAACTCCTAGCACGTCTCAGGCATATTTGAAAACAAATTGTAATACAGGAATGAAAATTTACACTTAGATAATTTTTCACAAATAAAGAAATTCGACTGTTACCGATTTCGAAAATGTGGACTGGTTCGGGTTGCTATCGAACAACTTCTGCACGTCTCAGGCATATTTGAAAACCAATTGTATTACAGGCATGAAAATTTACACTTAGATACTTTTTCATAAATGAAGAAATACGACTGTTACCGATTTCGAAAATGTGGACTAGTTCGGGTTACTACCGAACAACTCCTAGCACGTCTCAGGCATATTTGAAAACCAATTGTAATACAGGCATGAAAATTTACACTTAGATACTTTTTCATAAATGAAGAAATACGACAGTTACCGATTTCGAAAATATGGACTGGTTCGGGTTGTTGCCGAAAAACTCCTAGCACCTCTCAGGAATATTTGAAAACCAGGCATGCAAATTTAAACTTAGATACTCTTTTACAAATAAAAAATACACTTTCTACCGATTTCAAAAATGTGGACAGCGTCGGTTTGCTGCTGAACAACTCCTAGCACGTCTCAGGCATATTTGAAAACGAATTGTATTACAGACATGAAAATTTACACTTAGATAATTTTTCACAAATAAAGAAATTCGACTGTTACCGATTTCGAAAATGTGGACTGGTTCGGGATGCTATCGAACAACTTCTAGCACGTCTCAGGCATATTTGAAAACCAATTGTATTACAGGCATGAAAATTTACACTTAGATACTTTTTCATAAATGAAGAAATACGACAGTTACCGATTTCGAAAATATGGACTGGTTCGGGTTGTTGCCGAAAAACTCCTAGCACCTCTCAGGAATATTTGAAAACCAGGCATGCAAATTTAAACTTAGATACTCTTTTACAAATAAATAAATACGCTTTCTACCGATTTCAAAAATGTGGACAGCGTCGGTTTGCTGCTGAACAACTCCTAGCACGTCTCAGGCATATTTGAAAACGAATTGTATTACAGACATGAAAATTTACAGTTAGATTTTTTTCCCAAATAAAGAAATACCACTGTTAACTACATATTTCGAAAATGTGGACTGGGTCGGGTTGCTGCCGAACAACTCTTGGCACCTCTCAGGCAAATTTGAAAACCAATTGTATTACAGGCGTGAAAATTTAAACTTAGACACTCTTTTAAAAATAAAGAAATACAATTTCTACCGAATTAAAAAATTTGGACTGGTTCGGGTTACTGCTAAGCAACTTCTAGCACGTCTCAGGCATATTTCGAAAACCAATTGTGTTATAGACAGAAGAGTTTACACTTATATACTCTTTCTGAAATTATAATATCTATAGGTTTCACTTAAAACTAAAAAGTATAAAATAAAATAATAATGTGAAAATAAAAATTTTTAAAATATACTTTTTTCAAAACCAAACTAGCCCCCTAAAAAGTAGAAAATAAAACTAATAGTGGATGTTGAGCATCTAGAACTGCTATAAGATAAAACACAAAAGTATATAATGAATCTTGCTGCTAAGGGGCTAGGGGGCTAATTTGTTTTCGATAAAAGTATATTTTAAAAATTTTAATTTTTACATTATTATTTTATTTTTCAAGTTCTTATCAGTCATAAATGCTCTTGTGCTAAGCTTTAAAGAAAAAAGAAAACAAAAAAATAATTATGTTAAAATTTGTATAAGGCGAGTGTATCTGCTACACCTACATAAGCAGAATGAAATTATATGAAACAAATATGACAACATTTTTATTTTGCTATTTCTATTTTTTTAATGTTGAATAATTAGAGTTTGTAATGTATGTTCACGCAACATTATGAAATTTTTGAGCAGAGTACTTACCAAATTGTACGATTTTAAAATTGAAAAATGAAAACTTGCGGTTTTAAATTTTTCAAGTTCTTATCAGTTAGAAATATGTATTCTTACATGAAACAAATATGACAAAATTTTTGTGTTGATGAAACAATAATCAGCTTTATTAAAATGTTTAATGTTATAACAAAATGTAAATTAAAACAGAATCATATGCCTCCTCGTTATATTGCCAGTTAACAAAAATCAAAACTGGATAATTTTGTTTACATTAATTTTTTTTGTTTTCATTATTTATTAAAACAATAATATGTGTTCGATTTACTCTGATTCAAAACAAAAGCAAAATAAAAGCAGCAAAACTAATCTACTACATATTCTATACAAAAACATAAATAGAAAAGTTGAACTTGAAGTCGCAAATCCATTTTGTAGAGCCAATTTTTATCATAAATAAAGTAGTAAATAATGTTCACATTGTGTTTGTTCTCAAATGGACTTTATTATGTATGTATATTATGTGCATATTTCATTTGCTTTAGTAAATTTTTAATTCCAAAACCTTATAAACTTCCAACAATTCTTATTCTAGAATCTAGATTGTATTAAAAAAAAAAACTGATGATCTACATTAATATTAGGTCAAGTTCAGGGTTTATATTTATGAATATATTGTGCCATTTATATACACCATGCAATTTATATTATTTTCGGGGAGTTGTAGTGAATGTAAAATTCTCAATAAACCAATGAAATTATTTGACTTCAGTCTATGTATATGTAACAGAAAAAGACTGTAGGAGCAACAGCACCTGCAACAGCACCTGATTAGAACAGTAACAACAACAGAGTAGGTCAGGAACAGCAACCGCGTAGAACAGCAACAGCATCAATCGGATTAGGTCTATTTCTGGCTGTTACTGATCTGTCACGTTGAATATAAAGAGGGAGAGGGCTCCAGTCATACTGTATATGGATTTTATTATTGCACCGCATCTTACATGTAAATAATAATAATTAAAATACTTATTTTTATTGATTTATTAATTTATTTATAGTTTTTTATATAACTTCATTATAATTATGTAATTATTTCTGCCTTTCTCAGTTCTTCAAGAGAGTTAATTTCATTTTGGTGGTTATTATTATTCCCTGCGATTTGTGATGTATGTAAAATTCTCAATATGTCAATTAACTCATTAGGATCATCCCAACAAGTATATTGTTTTGGAGGCTCAGAATATGGTATTGATGATGTTGGAAACAGTGTTGTTTTGATTGATTGACTATAGCCTGCACCTGTTTCATTTCTGTTTCTCGTATTATATTCAAAAAGCTTTGTACTAATATATAATATTTTTGTTTTTATAGCCTGTATTCCCTTTAATTTAATTAATTGAGTTATATGTGCCGAACGCAATCCTCACTTTGTTTTTCATTTCACTTTTTCTTCACTTCATTTTTCACCCGTCTGAGGAATAAATCGGTATCGTAAATTTCACTTATTATGCAAGAAACAATGTTTTATTGAATAAAGTTCTCATATTTACCATGAGAAAGAGTGTTAAAAGATTTTCTAAGTCTTTTACTCTAGTAAAAGTAAAAAAGTGAAAAAACCCATCCGGGTGAATACTATTTGGCTGATTTTTAATGTGAATAACATACAAAAGTTTACAATACAAAATTATGTTTACCTGTTTGTCAATATTAATTTTTAAAAATAATTTATTTTGTTCTGCGTTACAAAAAAAGTAGAAAAGGGAAATTAAAAAAATTTAAGTTATTGATATTATTCTATCTATAATTATAATTGACAACCATTTAAGGTCCTGCGCAGTAGAAACCTTTTTATTTTATTTCGATTCTCCTACTCCTTAATGAATTTCTAATATATATAATATATAAGATTGTATATAAAATAAGGAAAAAAAAATTTTTTTCTTAGAAATATTTGCCTTCAATTTAAGCGTACTAAACTAAAACTACAAAAATAAACTTTAGAATTGCAGCTTGATATAATGTTTTCATAGCAAGTTATGATT
This sequence comes from Argyra leucocephala, assembly GCA_963942445.1. NCBI lineage: Eukaryota > Metazoa > Arthropoda > Insecta > Diptera > Dolichopodidae > Argyra > Argyra leucocephala. The sequence goes on from OZ012682.1 coordinate 3,355,154, forward strand.
GTAATTACGGAAAAAGCAGATTAGCCGAAATTCTAGGAAGTCTTGAGATGAGATTAAGAGATTTGGTAAAAACTTCGGCTAATTTGCTTTCCGTAATTACAATCATAACTTGCTATGAAAACATTATATCAAGCTGCGATTCTAAAGTTTATTTTTGTAGTTTTAGTACGCTTAAATTGAAGGCAAATATTTCTAAAAAAAAATTTTTTTTTCCTTATTTTATTTTCGACTTTTTAGTGAAAATATTTTTTTAATAAAAAATATATATTTTCAAAGAACAACACATATAATCAAATGTCACTAAAATTCACTCTAACGCAATTTGGTTATTATTGCTCATACTTCAAATGTGTAGTTATATTTTATATTACTGTAACAAAGTTTATAAAAATATGTAGGTAGGTATATTTTTAAAAATTTTTTGGAGATTTTTGATTAGATACTTTTGAATTTTTTAATTTACGTATTAAAAAATTTTCACCAATAAAAAATTACGCACTTTATAAAAAGAAACCCTGTTAAATACAAAAATATTTGACGTAAAATCGTAGACTAAACCTGAGAAAAAGTCTGAAATGTAAATACTCATCCGACTTTATCTACGATAAAATTCGATTTTGTCCGACGTGTAAACGCTGCCTAAGCATAAATTGGCATATAAAAGTATAATATATACATGCATAAATCGAAATTAAACTTTTTTTACATTCGAGAAGGGTCATTTCTAACTGAGAGACAGATAACTGATAGGTTCAAATTTTTTTTTTTCCATAAATAATTGCATTTTATTTTCAATTAAACTAAGCCATATGATTATGTATGTAACAAATGCAAGCCCTATATGACACATGTACGTACATTTACATATACTTAGTCAGAGAAAGCGAAATAATAAAAGAAAGAGATTAATAAAAGAAACCAAATTATAAACACAAAAAAAATATAATGAAAATGATGATTGAAAATAATTGAAATTGAATAATAATAGAAAATGATTGAAATATAATGATAATGATTTGGTATTGCACACATTTATTTTGTATTCCTTTTTTGTTTTTTTTTTTTGCTTCTTTACACCATAGAAATGTCAATAAATATAGTGAATTTAAAGAGAAACCAAATTTTAACTTTATCAAATATCCATATTCCATTATTAGTACACACACATATGTAAATTTCCCCTTAGTTGAATGCAAAGAATTTCTATAATCTATATTAACAAGAATATACACTCCCATTTTTAAGCAATATCAAACCTAATTTTTAAGAAATATCAAACCGAGCAAAATATCATTAGTTAAAAGAGGTAAAATTTACATTTACTTATCGTATACCAAATTTATTATGAGAGAGAAAAGGTACAAAAAAGATGTTTGCCTTTTGCTTTATACTGTAAAATAATTTTGCGTTCTCATTATTCTCCTTTGGATTTGTTTACGTTTCCTCCCATTATTTATATGAGGCAGAGTGGCAAAAAATGTTAGTTCTAATTTAGTTTGTTCCCTTATACGATGATTAATTCCGATCTTTTATTATTTTAATATTTTCGTTTTAAACATTATTATTTTCGTATATACCTATTAAAAATATTAAATTATAATTACATTACAATAATATAAAATATTATTCATATTTTTGTCAGTAATAATTTGGAGTTACAAACATTATTATTTTTTATTAATTATATTAGTAAACCTAAATATTTATTATATTGGTATACGATTATAAAATAATACTGAGGACAACATCTATTTACAAATCACAGAATTTAAAGAATATGATAACGCTGTTTTAGTTAGGTCTCCTAAAAATCTTATGCATAGTTGATACAATTTAGAAAATAATATTGTTAAATATTTCAACGAAATTTTTGTCGAAAATTTTTTTCAAAATTATAAACTTTATTTATTTAATTTCAGCCAACTTTTTTTGTTACTCTCTTTTGTTTACTATATTTTTTCTTTTTCTTACACATAAAATTTTTATTATCGTCTATTTCTGACAATGTTTATCAAATTTGCATATGAATGCATTGTTTTGTGCAAACAAATGAATACATACATGAGTTCTTACTCTTTTTATGGATATACTTTGGTTAAATGGTTATTGATATGGGTATTTGGTTGAATTGAAGCAAATTGAAACAAACATATAAAGTCCAAGGCAAGTTAATTAAGGCAAATATAACAAAAATGCGTACACAGTTGAAAATTTTGTACTCATATGATTTTATTATTCAGCAAATACATTATGCATAGGTGAGATATTATGAAAATAATAAACAAAAGTAAACAAATCAGTTATTATATTTTATATTATGTACTTGCGAATGAATCTATGTATATATGCCAAAAAAAAACAAAGAAACAAATTCATCTTAAATAAAAAATATAAAAAAGCAAAAACAAAAAAAATCAGTTGAATTGTTCATATGACTAGCAAATTTATTTTTATATAGTAGAGTTAGAGTACTTCATTTTGATATAGTAGGTCACTTGAATTCTTCATTTTTATCTTTTTAAGTAACTGTTTCTAAATTTTTGTTAATTGTAGTAATAATATAGTTTTTATTAAAACTATGTATTATGTAGGTATATATATAAATACCTCTTTAATAACAAAACTTTTTATTTTTAGTAATTTTATCACTAAATGCTTCTTAGTATAGGGAATATATCGGAAACGAATCAGTATATGAGGGACGTGTATTTATGTGTCCTAAATAAAACTTACTAACCACAAAACTTTTTATTAAACACGAGTGGTTTCTGCTATATCGTGCGAAGTCTATGTCAGTACGTAAATTACTGTTTTTTTAAAACCTTTAAATTTGACTTCAACTTGAAATATAATTACTCAACAGCGGCCCCTAGTAATCTATATAATACATGTACATCTATATTATAATACACAAGAGCACGATTAGTGAAGACACACTTTTCGTGGTTTTTCGTGTGCTTCGTTTTTTTTTCATTTAATCAATCGGCCATAATATAAGATATTAGCTGGGTTGGTTAAAGCATCATCGAATATCAGAAATTTTTGTCGACTTGAGTCAAGTTCTTTTTATTTTTATTTATTTATCGCATTTGGTGTTTTGCACTTTTAGTAGGAAAAAAATTAATTAGTAGGACAATATAAATTTTTGTGAGTTCGATTCTCTATTAATTCAAATTTTTTTTTTTTTATTAAAAAAATATTTTTTTTATTATTATGTGTGGTATGGCGGCATGTTTCCAGCTCCATCCAACATCTACAAAAAAACGAAGAGAATTCTTGGCGTACACTACATCAGCAATAATAAAAATAGAACATTTACCTAAAATTCATCAGCATCAACCAGCGATGTTCATCAGCATCAGTAGGTTTATCATGTATTCTCTAATCTGAAAGAATTTATTATTATTAATATGATCAATATTATTTATTTTATTGTGCTTGTTATTTAAATATTAAATATTTAACTAATCTAAATATTACTTACTTGTATCTTCTTGTTTACTTTTATTTCTATTAATTTGTCACTTTGACGTTTTATATTTAAGTCTCCACTATAATTATATAATTTCGAATATCACAGTTTTTGAGTGATATTTAATGTGAGTAAATATATCGAGTCAAGCTTTCATTGTATTCTGTTATACAAAAGATAACATATGTTCATTATGTATTTCATCGAACTAGATTTTTATTTTCAAGGTCAGTAAACTATTCATATATGCATTATGTATTATTGTATACCATATATTAAATTAGATTTGTTATATATTTAAGGTCATTGAACTTAGATTTATAAGTTACGTTTGTAAATTGTAATTAATATGAAAATTCAATTATATCATTCTCTTCCATTTTAGAGTTCAAAGAAACAAGTCGTGGTAATTAAATAAATTGCCAATATTGAAATATAGTGTTAATTTATATATTAAGAATAAAATTATTAGATTATTGTATAAAAGAGTGTTTCATTTATTTTTCAATTTTACACAAAACAGTTTGGTCCTTTGAGCCGGATAACATAAAAACACATAAAAACTATAACAAGATTGAGTACATAATTTTGAAACATTTTATATAAAGTTGAAAAGGATAAATTAAAATTTGGTAAAATCTAGTGTCAAAACATTTTCAACATTTTGTGTTACAATCAAGAGCTGGATTTACGATCCACCAAATTTAGTTTCATTTAATCAATTTAATCTTAAATTTAAAATTTGAAATTGTGAATGTGAAGAGTCGGATATTTACGATCCGTAACATTTCAACTATTTATAATTAACATTTTCAACATTTTGTGTTAAAATCAAGAGCTGGATTTACAATCCACCAAATTTAGTTTCATTTAATCAATTTAATCTTAAATTTAAAATTTGAAATTGTGATGTGAAGAGCCGGATATTTACGATCCGTAACATTTAAATATTAATACTTAACATTGAGCTAAACATTCATCAAGATACAATACCAAAGAATTCATTTTGTTTGAGAAAAAAAAAAAAATTTTTTTATTGTATCTGAAACATGTCTGAAACAACAAAAAGGATTGAGAGACTCATAGATGATCAAATGTGCCAAAAGATCATCATAGAAAAATTCATGACGAATTATAAAAAAGATGGATCAGGGCGCAGAACCGAGTCCTATTACAAAAAGCGTTTGAAGGAGTTCCAAACACTGTGGGATGTATTTCAACAAAATCATAAATCGATTTTAATACAAATAAGAAGGGAAAAACTGGAGATACACGATGACTACCTTATAAACGATGTTTATTCAGAGGTCAGTGAGTTTTCCTTAGAACAGTATACCTCAATCGAAGACAGATTCAGAGAGGAATTCAAACCAATCTACAACAAAAAGGATGCATTCTGGGAATTGGAAGAAATTACAATGAAGCATTTATACACAGAAGAAGAAAAGGAAAGTGAAGACATACAACAACACGATCATTAGATGAGCTGATGGTACCTATGCAGTTGAGCTACCCTTTAGACAGGCAACAACAATAAACTACCTAGGTCAATCCAGAAGTATTGCGATAAAGGGACTACATCAATTGGAATATCGATTTCGGCATAACGCAAAGCTCAAGGAAGAGTATGTTAAGTGTATGAATGAATACATTTCATTGGGTCACATGGGTCTAGTAAGTTCACAAGAACAGTTTACAACTGATATAGACACAACTGGCATACATGTCATACAGCACTTGCTATCTACCTCATCACGCAGTCATTAAAAATTCAAGCACTACAAGGAAGTTACGAGTTGTTTTTTGATGCCTCGAGACCCACGTACAGTGGCAAATCCTTTAATGATATGCTACTTAAAAAATCAACGGTCCAAGATGAACTACTAGCTATCTTAATTCGATGGAGAAGATATCGAGTCGCCGTCACAGCGGATATTGAAAAAATGTACCGTCAAATTTGGGTCAGTGAAATACTTGCAGATTATCAAAGAATTGTCTGGAGAGAAGATACATCTCTCCCAATCCAGGATTATAAATTATTAACAGTTACTTTTGGTACAAAAAGTGCACCATATTTATTATCACAATCAAGACATTAAAAGGATTAGCACGGGATGAAGCAAGCAATCACCCACTAGGTTGTAACATAATAAATAATGATGACCTTTTATCCGGTGCAGACAATATTCAGACAGCATTGGAAGCTCAACAACAGGTTTTAAAGGTAACCAAATCGGCAGGCTTACCATTAAAAAAGTTATATGAAACAAATATGAAAACATTTTTATTTTGCTATTTCTATTGTTTTAATGTTGAATAATTAGAGTTTGTAATGTATGTTCACGCAACATAATGAAATTTTTGAGCAGAGTACTTACCAAATTGTACGATTTTAAAATTGAAAAATGAAAACTTGCGGTTTTAAATTTTTCAAGTTCTTATCAGTTAGAAATATGTATTCTTACAAGAAACAAATATGACAAAATTTTTGTGTTGATGAAACAATAAACAGCTTTATTAAAATGTTTAATGTTATAACAAAATGTAAATTAAAACAGAATCATATGCCTGCTCGTTATATTGCCAGTTAACAAAAATCAAAACTGGATGATTTTGTTTACATTAATTTTTTTTGTTTTCATTATTTATTAAAACAATAATATGTGTTCGATTTACTCTGACTCAAAACAAAAGCAAAATAAAAGCAGCATAACTAATCTACTACATATTCTATACAAAAACATAAATAGAAAAGTTGAACTTGAAGTCGCAAATCCATTTTGTAGAGCCAATTTTTATTCATAAATAAAGTAGTAAATAATGTTCACATTGTGTTTGTTCTCAAATGGACTTTATTATGTATGTATATTATGTGCATATTTCATTTGCTTTAGTAAATTTTTAATTCCAAAACCTTATTAACTTCCAACAATTCTTATTCTAGAATCTAGATTGTATTAAAAAAAAAAACTGATGATCTACATTAATATTAGGTCAAGTTCAGGGTTTATATTTATGAATATATTGTGCCATTTATATACACCATGCAATTTATATTATTTTCGGGGAGTTGTAGTGAATGTAAAATTCTCAATAAACCAATGAAATTATTTGACTTCAGTCTATGTATATGTAACAGAAAAAGACTGTAGAAGCAACAGCACCTGCAACAGCACCTGATTAGAACAGTAACAACAACAGAGTAGGTCAGGAACAGCAACCGCGTAGAACAGCAACAGCATCAATCGGATTAGGTCTATTTCTGGCTGTTACTGATCTGTCACGTTGAATATAAAGAGGGAGAGGGCTCCAGTCATACTGTATATGGATTTTATTATTGCACCGCATCTTACATGTAAATAATAATAATTAAAATACTTATTTTTATTGATTTATTAATTTATTTATAGTTTTTTTATATAACTTCATTATAATTATGTAATTATTTCTGCCTTTCTCAGTTCTTCAAGAGAGTTAATTTCATTTTGGTGGTTATTATTATTCCCTGCGATTTGTGATGTATGTAAAATTCTCAATATGTCAATTAACTCATTAGGATCATCCCAACAAGTATATTGTTTTGGAGGCTCAGAATATGGTATTGATGATGTTGGAAACAGTGTTGTTTTGATTGATTGACTATAGCCTGCACCTGTTTCATTTCTGTTTCTCGTATTATATTCAAAAAGCTTTGTACTAATATATAATATTTTTGTTTTTATAGCCTGTATTCCCTTTAATTTAATTAATTGAGTTATATGTGCCGAACGCAATCCTCACTTTGTTTTTCATTTCACTTTTTCTTCACTTCATTTTTCACCCGTCTGAGGAATAAATCGGTATCGTAAATTTCACTTATTATGCAAGAAACAATGTTTTATTGAATAAAGTTCTCATATTTACCATAATAAAGAGTGTTAAAAGATTTTCTAACTCTTTTACTCTAGTAAAAGTAAAAAAGTGAAAAAAAACCATCCGGGTGAATACTATTTGGCTGATTTTTTGATGTGAATAACATACAAAAGTTTACAATACAAAATTATGTTTACCTGTTTGTCAATATTAATTTTTAAAAATAATTTATTTTGTTCTGCGTTACAAAAAAAGGAGAAAAGGGAAATTAAAAAAATTTTAGTTAATATTGATATTATTTTATAATCTATATAATACATGTACATCTTGATTATAATACACAAGAGCACGATTAGTGAAGGCACACTTTTCGTGGTTTTTCGTGTGCTTCGTGTTTTTTTCATTTAATCAATCGGCGATAATGCAGCCCGTTTATAAGATATTAGCTGGGTTGGTTAAAGCATCATCGAATATCAGAAATTTTTGTCGATTTGAGTCAAATTCTTTTTATTTTTATTTATTTATCGCATTTAGTGTTTTGCACTTTTAGTGGGAAAAAAATTAATTAGTAGGACCAGAAATTATATATACATAGATAGTTCATTCCCATATAAAAGGTTCAAATCACTTTTCTTAAATTGTTTTGAAATCGACAGCACCCCAGAGAAATAAAATCAAAATTCGGCTCTCTCTAAATAAAATTAAATGTTCTCTCTTTCTCTTGAAATTTCATTTTAAAATTATTTTCAAGTAGTAAACATCATGAAGAAGATAAGCGGATGGTATGTTTTGCTTGGAAATAATAACATTTTATTTTTATTTTTGATATTTTTCTTTGTACATTGCGAATTACGAAATAGCAATAGCATTCATGTACACAAACATGTATGAATAGTAAATTGATCATATGCATGCATAATGAATATTTTATTATTATCTCAAGAAGAATTCTATTTTTCAAAAAATACCATGATTTAAGAAATTCGTTGAGAATTCTTTTTGGGTAATTATATTTATATGCATATTAAAATATATATGTACCCAAAAAAATATTACGTTCATATGTCAAGAGCACCCCAGAACCAAATATAATATTTTCGTATAGACTGTAGAGATGGATATAGTAATTTCTTGTCTTATCAGTCAGTATAACAATAGTAAAAAAAGAAATATGGATATGTAATATATGGGAAATTGAATGTCCAATTGTTTGGTGAGGTGTTTGGTAATTTTATCAAAGGAAAAAAATCAAGTCATATTTTTATTTTGATAGAAAAAGAAATGGGAAGAAATATTATTCCATGTTCGATGATAATGTTTTTTTCTTGAAAAATTTATATGCACGGATTTAGTAAGAATATAATAATGTATAGAATGAGACAATTTAAATATGTACAAAATTATATAGTAAGCTGAAGCTCATATATCCTCCCTCATTGCATTGCTAATAAATAAGTAAATAAGTACATGAGAAACTATGGGAGAATTTTTGAGGTGATTGTTTTAGTTTTGGCGTTTTTTTAATTGATGAATTTGTCAAAGAGGAAATTATATATTTATGTTTAGTGTATAATTTCTAGTGAAAGCTTAAAAGCGTGCGCTATAAAATGTTTAAGGATTTAAATTCGGATAAACGTAAGTCGGGAATAATTTGTATATCCTGTAAGAATAGCCCAAGAACGTTTGATGGCAATTTTTTTACGTTTCCAAAAGATAAGGCTATGTTCAATAGATGGATATCGAAATGCAAGGTAAGTGTTGAAAAGATTACTAACAAAAGACTAATAATATGCGAGAACCACTTTGAAAAAAAATATTTAGGAAAAATGAGGCTAAAAAAAAAATTCAATTCCTACTTTGCTTTTACCTGATACAGGAACAAATAACAAAGAAAATCAAACAAAAGATTTTAATATTTTTGATTTTTCTGAAAGTTCTTCTTGTATTCAGCCTTTTCACAACAAAACGGAAAGGGTAAAAATTGATTTAAATGAGTTTTTTGGTATTTGAAGAAAATAACAGAAAAGAAAATATCCCAAAAACTTACACAAAAGAAAATTTAAATTATTTATCTGTGCCTATTGAAAATATTCGTTCAGAATCATCTGATGCTATAATTAACACTGTTTTCTGTGAACATTATCCAGAAAAATGAAACATATTATAATAAAAAGTATACTGCTTCGCGAAGAGTTTTTAACATTACTGAACGTAAAAATTTAAATTTGAAGAAAAAAATTACGTATTTGAAATCATAAAATAGAAAATTAAAAGAGAAGCTGATCGAACAAAAAAAAGATTCTGTATCAATGTTAAATTTGCCAAGTAATGCGAAGACTTTTCTTGAAATGAATTTTAAGACAACAAAAAATTGGACAGAGGAAGAAAAAAATATTGCTTTGAATTTGCACTTCAATTCACCAAAGGGATACAAATTTTTAAGAAATTCAATAGAGCTTAAGTTGCCTCATTTTAGTTCTCTGAATACGTGGATTCCTTTTAAATTTTTAACCATAGGTCTAAATGAAAAAAACATTAATGAATTAAATGTTATTTTTTCTCACATGAGTGAACTTTCAAGAGAGGCATTGTTAGTTTTCCATGAAATAGCAATTAGAAAAAATTTGAGCTATAATCCCGTATTTAATGAAATTACGGGGTTTTTAGACTATGGATACAAACGAACAGGAGATGTTGCAAAATATATATGTGTTTTCCTATTAAGAGGCATAGTAAATAATTGGAAATATGTACTAAGCTATTACACAACAGATAAACCAATTAGTAGTACAGATATTCAAAATTTATTATTTTTAAATTTAGATACCGCTTTCAATTTGAATCTTAATATCCGAGCAGTAGTATGTGACCAAGGCACAAATAATAGAAAATGTTGTAGCACATTAGGTGTTACAAAAGAAAATCCTTATTTTTTTATAATTTTAAGGGAATAGAAAAAAGTGTTCGCACTTTTCGATCCGATACATCTTATTAAGTCACTTCGAAATACACTGCTCAAATATGACCTTAAAACTACTGATGGTGAAGTGTTCTACTTGGTTCGTTACAGAAATGGTTGCAATAATAACCCATCTGTAATGGAATTTAGTAACGTATTGACTAAAATAATGTCAGTTAAATTAATTAATCATAAATTTGAAAACTCTAATTGTGAGGAGGATGATGCAGAGTTTCTACCTCAAGACTTAAAAGGTTATTCGGTCAAAGATAATAATTCCGAATCAAATGTTGATGAAACTTTTGATGAAACTGATGATGAAATCACAAATATGATAATAGATTATTTCACGCAATGCAGAGAAATACATATGCGGTTATATTATTTTTAAATTAATGAAAAGGATTAGTTGTGATAACTGTAAAATTTTATTTTTAAAAAAATCTGATGATTTCTTATCATTAGACTCGGAACAATTTATTTATCAAAAAAAATTATAAAAGTGATTTATAAATGTTTCACTTAAAAGCTCCAACAGAACAAATTTTTGAAATTACACAATTTCATTTTCAAATATTTGATAATTATTTTGCACAAAATTACTATAAAAAGCATTTACTTAAAAATATTATCTCATATTGTTTGGATGAAACAAATAAATCTATTAAATATTCGAAATGGTTTTGTGAAAAAAACGAATGCTTGCCTCATAAATTAAAGTTTCTAGAATTTTTAATTCTGCTTTTATTAAGAAAAGAAACAAAGTGGTTGTGTGAAAAACTATTGAGTATGGAAGCTATTGGTAAAAGAGAAAAAAGAAAGAAAGCCGAAAATAATAAACTAAAGTTAATTAAGAACTAACAAATATTCATACTAACAATTTGCATTTTTTAATAAGTAGGTATTTGATTTTTTTTTATTAATTTGTTTATTTTTTTCATGTGAACCAATGCCATGTGAACCAATGCCATGTGAACCAATGCCATGCCATGCCATTATCACCCGACACACATCCATTTCAATCACTGGCTGGCACTCAATTAAAATTAAAAATAAAAATACAAAGCGAGATGATGATTTCAGAGATGAGAGAATTTAAAATTATTTTGTTTTTTTTTCTCCATAATATGAGCAAAATTATTCTTTGGGGTGTTCTCGTCATATTGAAAACGTCTAACAAAACTTGTTCGAGATGAACTATCTATGTATATATAATTTTTGGTAGGACAATATAAATTTTTGTGAGTTCGATTTTCTATTAATTCAAATTTTTTTTTTTTTATTAAAAAAATATTTTTTTTGTTATTATGTGTTCCGGCATGGCGGCATGTTTCCAGCTCCAACCAACATCTACAAAAAAAAGAAAAGAATTCTTGGAATATGATCAATATTATTTATTTTATTGTGCTTGTTATTTAAATATTAAATATTTAAATAATCTAAATATTTACTTACTTGTATCTTCTTGTTTACTTTTATTTCTATTAATTTGTCACTTTGACGTTTTATATTTAAGTCTCCACTATAATTATATAATTTCGAATATCACAGTTTTTGAGTGATATTTAATGTGAGTAATTATATCGAGTCAAGCTTTTATTGTATTCTGTTATACAAAAGATAACATATGTTCATTATGTATTTCATCGAACTAGATTTTTATTTTCAAGGTCAGTAAACTCTTCATGTATGCATTATGTATTATTGTATTCCATACATTAAATTAGATTTGTTATATAATTAAGGTCATTGAACTTAGATTTATAAGTTACGTTAGTAAATTGTTATTAATATGAAAATTGAATTATATCATTCTCTTCCATTTTAGAGTTCAAAGAAACAAGTCGTGGTAATTAAATAAATTGCCAATATTGAAATATAGTGTTAATTTATAAATTAAGAATAAAATTATTAGATTATTGTATAAAATAGTGTTTCATTTATTTTTCAATTTTACACAAAACATTTTGGTCCTTTCAGCCGGATAACATAAAAAACATAACCGTATAAACACATAAAAACTATAACATGATTGAGTACATAATTTTCTACAAAGTTGAAAAGGATAAATTAAAATTTGGTAAAATCTAGTGTCAAAACATTTTCAACATTTTGTGTTACAATCAAGAGCTGGATTTACGATCCACCAAATTTAGTTTCATTTAATCAATTTAATCTTAAATTAAAAAATTGAAATTGTGAATGTGAAGAGCCGGATATTTACGATCCGTAACATTTAAATATTAATACTTAACATTGAGCTAAACATTCATCAAGATACAATACCAAAGAATTCATTTTGTTTGAGAAAAAAAAAAATTTTTTTTATTGTATCAGAAACATGCCTGAAATAACAAAAAGGATTGAGAGACTCATAGATGATCAAATGTGCCAAAAGATCATCATAGAAAAATTCATGACGAATTATAAAAAAGATGGATCAGGGCGCAGAACCGAGTCCTATTACAAAAAGCGTTTGAAGGAGTTCCTAACACTGTGGGATGTATTTCAACAAAATCATAAATCTATTTTAATACAAATAAGAAAGGAAAAACTGGAGATACACGATGACTACCTTATAAACGATGTTTATTCAGAGGTCAGTGATTTTTTCTTAGAACAGTATACCTCAATCGAAGACAGATTCAGAGAGGAATTCAAACCAATCAAACAAAAAGGATGCATTCTGGGAATTGGAAGAAATTACACAACGGGAATTGGAAGAAAAAAGACACAACTGGCATACATGTCATACAACACTTGCTATCTACCTCATCACGCAGTCATTAAAAATTCAAGTACTACAAGGAAGTTACGAGTTGTTTTTTGTAGCCTCGAGACCCACGTACAGTCCCTTAATGATATGCTACTTAAAAAATCAACGGTCCAAGATGAACTACTAGCTATCTTAATTCGATGGAGAAGATATCGAGTCGCCTTCACAGCGGATATTGAGAAAATGTACCGTCAAATTTGGGTCAGTAAAATACTTGCAGATTATCAAAGAATTGTCTGGAGAGAAGATACATCTCTCCCAATTCAGGATTATAAACTATTAACAGTTACTTTTGGTACAAAAAGTGCACCATATTTAGCAATCAAGACAATAATAGGATTAGCACGGGATGAAGCAAGCAATCACCCACTAGGTTGTAACATAATAAATAATGATGACCTTTTATCCGGTGCAGGCAATATTCAGACAGCATTGGAAGCTCAACAACAGGTTTTAAAGGTAACCAAATCGGCAGGCTTACCATTAAAAAAGTGGATGGCAAACGAATCACAATTACTGCAGGCATTACCTAGTGAATATTGTGAAAATCTACTACCGAGCTTCGACCAGAGCGGGAAACTATAAGAAGTTTAGGAATTTCATGGAATCCTAGATCCGATTCTTGTCGTTATATCATTAATTTAACAAGGGCTCCACTGTTGTGGACCAAAAGAACCATCTTGTCACAAATTTCAAAGCTGGTTGATCCCATGGGAAGGTTAGCTCCAATCATTATATCTGCTAAGATTATAATGCAACAATTTTGGCTTTCAGGTATGCACTGGAATGATGAAAATCGATTAATTATTGCGAAAATTTAGAAGAAATTAAAAATATTTCGATGCAAAGATGGATTAGATTCTCTGAAAATGATAGAGAACTTGAGTTACACGCATTTGCCGATGCATCTACAAAAGCATATGCAGCCGTTTTGTATTTTTCTACGACTATCAAGACAGGAACAAGATCAACTGCACTTCTCATATCAAAAACAAAGGTAGCTCCAATTAAAACCGTATCATTACCTAGACTGGAACTGTGCGCTGTGCATTTAGCGGCCAAACTAGTGAAATACGTGTTAAATTCAATCAATCGGATTGTATGGATGGACTGATTCAGAAATTGTACTCGCCTGGCTTAAGAAGCATCCAAATAAATGGACCACCTTCGTTGCCAACAGAGTTTCAAACATTCACGAGTTAATTGGGCAAAATATATGGAGTCATGTACCTACGAAAGAGAACCCTGCAGATGCTGCCTCAAGAGGAATGCTGCCATCTGTACTCGAGAAACATCAATTATGGTGGTTTGGACCTGAATGGCTTATAAAGGCCAAAACTCAATGGCCATCAAAAAAGGAAAATAAAACCACAATAGAACTCAAAAAAATCGATGTGAACCATGTTCAAATAGGTGATGACATCCTGGAATTAAGATTATCGAAATTTACCAGATTCATACGAGTCGTAACTTACTATCAACGTTTTATTTCAAACACAAAAAAAGGTACGACGAGAGACAGATTACTTAAAATCCCACGAGCTCCAAAGTTCAATGAAAATCTTAAACAAGAGATCTCAACGAAGAACATTCGAAGACGAAATACAGATATATTTAAAAAAAAATGTGTACATCCAAAAGGAGTCACTTGATAAAACTGTCACCTTTTTTGGATCATGAAAGAATATTACGAGTAGGTGGTCGTCTAAAATTTGCAACAATTCCATACTCGGAAAAACATCCGATTATTCTTTCCGACAAGGATATATTCACACAACTGCTGATTCAAAAGGTTCACAAGGAGAGTTTACATGGTGGAACTGAATTAATGATGTCCATAATCAGAAAACAATTTTGGATTATCAACGCTCGAAATATGATTCGATGAAATTGGCATTCTATTTTCAAACGTCCTATTACTAAATTATGTACGTTACCGATCGAAAACGAAACAAAACTAATTGTAAGCGATAAATCTTGAAACCCACATTCAAATATAACTACATACGAATAAATTTAAGTTCGGATCAACCTAAAGTGAAGCTTCGAATTATGAATCGAACTACTTAAATGTAAGCTACTTAACATTAATAACTTAACTTATTAATAACTTAAACAAATTAAATATAATTGAAATTAATTAAAAACTATTAAAGACAATCTCAATGAACTTAATAACAAATTTCTAAGTATTTAAACAAAAATGGAATCAATTTAAGCATAAACTCAAATTTAATAATTAATGACTTAGTCATTTACCAAATGAAATAACTATGAATAAAAACATTAAACATAATAAAACTAAAATTTAAATTCAATTATACGCGAAAATTAATAGTTTAAAGCGATAAAAAATGATTACTGAATTGTAATCATATAGTCTAAAATATAATACTAAAAAATAACTAAAATTAACTTAACAATAATTCAGCACCTTCACCGGTGTACCAATATAATATGTCCAGACTCGCACTCATCACCAATTCTATGTAAAACCTAAAATCGAAAATAAAAATTAATTATTTGTACTCAATAAGTCATGAACAATCAAACCATCAAACATACAACATTTCAATCAAACATAATATGAATATGAACTTGGAGGTACCTATGTACACATTTTTAAACAAAACACAAACATGGAAACACATATAATATAAGTAAATGCATCACATAAACAAACAAATTAATTGAAGGCACACCCACAACATAGCAACATGGAATGCATAAATCTATACACGAACACGACAATTCAATCCACTGAATTTATTTGTCAGGTAACAAAATATTTATATCATTAATATTTTTTTGTCTTTTTGTTTCAATGGATTTCTATACACGCACACACACACACATACTCAAATTGAAAATCATCATGAATTGTATGAAGCATACAAGATAACTTACACAGAATTTTAATCACTAACCTTTACCGATTTAAAGTTCGTGCTCCCTCAAAGGGGGGTGGAGAATGTTTCCAGCTACAACCACATCTACAAAAAAACGAAAAGAATTCGCTTGGAGTACACTACATCAACAATAATAAAAATAGAACACTTACCTAAAATTCATCAGCATCAGCCAGCGATGTTCATCAGTATCAGTAGGTTTATCATGTATTCTCTAATCTGAAAGAAATTATTGTTATTAATATGATCAAAATTATTTATTTTATTGTGATTGTTATTTAAATATTAAATTTTTAATTAATCTAAATATTACTTACTTATATCGAGTCAAGCTTTTATTGTATTTTGTTATACAAATGATAACATATGTTCATTATGTATTTCATCGAACTAGATTTTTATTTTCAAGGTCAGTAAACTATTCATATATGCATTATATATTATTGTATTCCATACATTAAATTAGATTTGTTATATAATTAAGGTCATTGAACTTAGATTTATAAGTTACGTTAGTAAATTGTAATTAATATTAAAATTGAATTATATCATTCTCTTCCATTTTAGAGTTCAAAGAAACAAGTCGTGGTAATTAAATAAATTGCCAATATTGAAATATAGTGTTAATTTATAAATTAAGAATAAAATTATTAGATTATTGTATAAAAGAGTGTTTCATTTATTTTTCAATTTTACACAAAACATTATGTATTATAATATTAATTTTTATAATATAATATAATTAAGAACAAAAAACAATATTTTTTTAATGAAACTATGTTAAAATTTTATTGTTCAAACTTATTTTACAGATTTTATAATATTTAATTTTAATAAAAAAGAAACATATTTTAATATATGATTAAAAAGTAAATAATAAAAGAAAAAACGTTTTAAATAGGTACCTCTTTTTATTTAAATAAACAATAAAATAAACTTTTCATTTCGTTTAAATTATATTTAATTATATTTATATTAAATTTGTTTTTTAAATGTAAAAAGTTTTGAAAAAGTTATTAAAATATCTTATTTTAAAAAAAAATTATTTTAAAAAAAACAAGGAGCAAAATTATATATTTATTATTAAGCGTGTGGCGCTCTACCTACTGCGATTTCCGATGAAGCAAAAAAAAAAATGCTTCATTGGTTTTTCGAGCTGGTCTAGTACCCTTTGTCATTGGGATATAATAAATGACAAAAGATAATTGAGAGTTAATCTGGTAACAAATTAAATAAAATGAAACTATTCTATTTAAGAAGGTTTTGTTCCTGACAATAGTAGTATAGTAGTAGTTTTCCACATTTAATGAGTAAGCCAGTAATTTGTTAAAATAAATACTCAAATTATTGTAGATATTGTAGCTGATTTTCCATTAAACCGCATAGCAAATCTGAGGCATACCTATATTATTTCATTAGTTGTATTCCTTTTTCAATTTAAAATTATTTCGAAGTCATTTGAAATACTTCGAAAATGAAATGATTGCATTTTTTTAAAACAATTATTTTGTGACAATTATTTTTTTTATAAGAACAAAAATATAATATTTATTAAAATCTACATAAAAATCCATCGACCCGCAAACAGAAAACTGAAATTTAAAGTACCTCAATAAAAAAATAAAATATATTAATTCGCTAAATCGTTAATATTTCAGTAAAATATTAGGTTTATTCAATAAACTGTTCAAGAACGATCTAGAACGATCTAGAGTAAAAAAATTTGTTGTGTTCAGTAGTTTCCGTTAATTTAACGTTTTTTCCCCAAAGGTCGTTGTTGAGCAGATTGTTTAAAATAGTTCTAAATTGATCTGTTTTGTTCCGAATTTCTTTGTGCAAAAATTTTGTAGGTACATCTTTTTTAATTTCAGCACCTGAATCAAGTCAAGTCAAGAAAATGGATTTGACATGTTTAAAGTATCTGAAAATAATGTATAATGTATAAAATAATGAATAATAATATTTTTAGCAATTCTCAAAAAAATAAAAATTGTTCAAAGTCTTAAGTTAATCTTAATATAAAAACAAAAAAATAAAATAAAAACAAAATATCAGATATAGAATGAAAATTATTTTATAAGAATATATTAGACATCAATTTCCAGTAAGTCTTGCATATGCAATAACAATCAATAAATTACAAGGTCAAACATTTCAAAGAGTCGGTATTTATCTCCCTCAACCTTCCTTCACCCATGGTCAGCTCTACGCAAGTCACTGGTCTAAAAATTAAAATTCTAGCAGGATCAAGACAGGGAAAACTACTGACAACGACACTGTAACTGACAATGTTGCATACCAGGAGGTTGACCATATGGCAATGTTGCATACCAGGTCTAGAATACTTCATTTTATCCAATTGTTGCCTGTTGACACCAATCTGCATGTCCTAAAATAAACAAACAAAACTCCATTAGTACAACAAATTTCCAAAATTTACCTTTTTCGTTTTAGTTCCTTTTCTCCCATCGCTCACAGTTCCTCCCGTTGATTTGCCTTTCTTCCTTTCCTTTTATAATTATTTATTTTTATATAATTAATTATTAATTATATGTAAATAATGATTTTAATTAATAATTATTATCAATTATTATTCTGCACTCGGTGTGGGTGAATTTCCTTGTTACCTTTATTTTATTTATTATTTTGACATTACTTAACCAAAGGTACTATCTATAGTCCTCACACTTAAAATGAATGATCAAACAATGTATTAGAAAGAGAAAGGGGCATTATCAGAATTTAGAACATTTATAATTTGTATCTATCTTAATTCAGCAAGATATTCAACTACAGATGATAGATACTTTTCTGTAATAAATTATGTCAAGTTTTAGATTATAGAAATAAAATGAAATTGAATCCATATATAAAGGTTTTAATGTTCCGTCAAAGTCAATGACCATACAATATTCCATATGAACGTTATATCTTTATATGAATGTTATATTTTCACATACATATTAAATCGGTTTTTCCTTTATTAGAATTAGCGTTTAATTTAAAATATTTTTCATTCCGTTGTTACATTTAAAGGAAGAAGGAATTGAAGCGAATTAAATCAAATTTAAAATAAAAGTGCAATTTCTTGACATCATTCATATGAACACTTTAAGTTTTTAAAGATTTAAGAATAATTATAGTTTTATATTAAAATCCAATCATTTAATAAATAATAAGTGTATAATTAAACATTTTAAAAAAATATATGAAATACACTTTAAGTTTTTAAAGATTTAAGAATAATTATAATTTTATATTAAAATCCAACCATTTAATACATAATAAGTGTACAATTAAACATTTTTAAAAATATATTCAAATATATAAAAAAAATTCGAAATACAAAGTTTTTCAATCATCTACGTGGATGCACCGACGTAAAAATTGGTCCTTCGAGCCGGATATATCGTCCAGAGTAGCTAAAAATTTATAAAGATTTCAACCAACAAAAACCAACCTCATCTAAGCTCAACAAAGGCGCACATCACTCATCAGCTACTTGATCATCATCCCATCAACGTAGCACAGTTGTACGTGAGTGCTGATTGCAAACAAGGATTGCGGAAAAGTGCTGTAGTAAAGATAAGTAAATTAATTATATGTATTCCGTTTTTATTTTAAGCAAATTGTATTCATAATAAAATTTTAAGTAATTATAATATCAATATATTAGTTCAAATCAATTAATTAGTTTATTTTTAATAACTTCTAACAGATTGTTTCTAATAATTCAATTTAATAATTGCTAAAATTTACTTTAAGATTATTGTAGCAACGTAAAATTATAATTAACTTAAATTAAAGAAGTTAAGAGGTTAATAGCTTGAATGATTTGAATAAATCCACTATTCAATTTAAATTTTTGTCGAAAAAATCAACTCAGAAAAAAATCTAGAAAAATATGTTAGTAAATAATGAAATTGACACAAATACTTTACAACAATGTACCCAAGTAAACTCAATTAATACAATACACGAAATGAAATTTGATCGCACTAATTCATTAAAAATTCTATTTTATATATATATTATTCTGCATTTATCTGGATGTTTGTAAGTTCGACGGAACCTTCCAACACATATACAAATTACATATGTATACAAATGCATATATATACAAATTGCTTTGGTGCTTTTTTTTAACCCCTGTCTACCATGCTGAACCTTTGCAGGAAAAATTGGTTGCATGAACTATATTTTTTTAATTTAATGTTAGTCTTCTTCGCAAATAATAAGGAAAAATAAAAAATAATAATAATAATATAAATAAAACAAACAATTTTTTTGATTTATAATAATAAGGACTAATAGAAATTTAATCAATAGTTTAATATGGTATAATAACCAAAAGGCAAACAGCATTTAACACAAAAAAAACATAATTCACTCAAAGGTTATTCTTATTACTTAAAATTATACACAATAATATACATGTGTATCAGCATATTTGTATTGTATAATATTATACATTATACTACTTTATTGCTTCTACCTTTTATTTTTGTCATTATTGTGTGCGTAATTCACTTCACTCAAAAAAAATTATTTATGTTTTTTTTTGTTTTTTTTTATTATTTGCTGTATCTGTATTCTGTATGTTCTGTATGCTCCATTCCAAAAATATTATTTTATTTTCATTGTTCAGGTTCACTGTTCAATCAATAGAACTGGATAGAAGTAGAGTAGGATAATAAACTCTACTTCTACGTCGGATAATAAAACATTGTTTTTTTTTAATTGAAAATTATATATGAAAATGTTTTTGTATTTTTTGTAGATTTTACCAAATTAGATACAAAATTTTGAATATTTTTTTAAAAATAACACAATACTATAATAACAGTTTATTCATATAGCAAAATAAGATTCCTATACAGTATACAAAAGACAAAATTTATATGAAAATAAAATCCCATTTTTAAATTTGCTCTCCCAGAGGCCACAATAACGCTAATACTGTATAATTTATACTAAATGGAACCCAACTAACGAATTATAACTAAATGGAAGTGAGTACGAGTATGCCATACAAAAATACAAACATTTTATACGAATTTGTTGGTATGGTACTTCTTTTTCTGTTATATAAAAAAAAAGATTAGTGTTAGGCCAATATAGTTTTTTTAAAAAGAAAATTAGTAAAATCTTTGGGTATGAATAATATAAAAGGAATCAAAATCAATCTTAATAAAAATAACAATGTTTTTTCAATTTAAACTTACTTTTACTTTATTACCGTATTCTATTATTACACAGAAAAGTATTGTTGTTAAATTATTTGAAAAAAAAACAATAATTATTTATGTTTCTGAAATATTGAAAATGTAGCAGTAGTTTGTAATATATGAATATATGAAATTTTCAAAAAGTACTAACACTAGCAATCAAAATAATTTCCATTAAAAAGAGAGAAAATATATTGAACGAATATATTCATCTATTAATAATATACATGTGTATCAGCATATTTGAATTGTATAATATTATACATTATACCAAAGAATATCCATAATAAGAAGGTTCACTGGAATAAAATTTTATAATTTGTCAATGTGTTGGTCACCATTTTTCCAGTCGATTTCCAATATTGTAAGAAATAGATAGTCATAAGAATTTAATTTGTGAGAGAGAGATAAAAATTCAAAATACAAAGTGGAAAAAAAATGAACGAACAATTTTTTTGTATGAAAGAAATATTGCCTTTATTTTTAGTTAGTTAGTTTAATTCCAAATTAAAATTTGTTTCAGCACCGCACACCAAACACTTAACAAGATGATGTTTTCTGAATTTCGAAACATTTTAACAAAATTGTGTATAGAATAGTTTTTATAAAAACTTTTTTAAGCGTTAGAGTTGATTTATTTTTAAATATTACATACACTGCTTAATTTTCATGTATAATCTGCATTTTTTTTTTCTAAGTACTTATATACTAATTTTTTTTTAAAAATGCATATCAATAAAAAATATTATTTATTCAAATTTGATATGTTCATATTATTAATATTCAACTTTGTTACCTATTTATAAAATTAACAGGTACCTAAATGCATTATATTACTTATAATATATGTATTTTTAGTTCATTGATGATTAAAATGCACAATTTAATTTTTCAGAAACTAAAAAGGCATCGGATTATTCATAAAAAAACAAACTGCTTGATATTCTTTTTAACTACCTATTTCAATACCTGAAAAACTGTGTATATTGAAAATACATGAATGATATAAAATGTACTTCCCCTATAAGCCAATAAAATAAAATAATATGATATTTAAGAAATAACATATGTTTTTGAAACGAATATTATTTTATATAGGGATCTGTAAACAATCAATCATTCAAAATTTATTTATTCTCATACCCTTATAAATTTAATACGTTTATTTTTAAAAAAATTCGTACACAAAATTTCAGACGACTGTACACATGAAAAATCTCTAGTGGGCTAAATAAATAAACAAAAATCTCCCGTGGGCTATTTAAAATTACATTGCAAAAATGAAATGGGTTTTTAAATGGTTTATATCGCACTCTTTCTTTCTCACAACTTCTTACATAAGAAAATATTTACAATAGTTCTTTGCTTCTTTAACTAATGATTTTCTTTTTGTAAATGTGTTTGTGAAAATATCTTTGACTTCCAGTGAACCTTCTTATTATAGATATTCTTTGATTATACTACTTATACCTGCTTATACCTTTAATTTTTGACATTATTGTGTGCGTAATTCACTTCACTCAAAAAAAATTATTTTTGTTTTTTTTTTTGTTTTTTTTTGTTTTTTTTTAATATTTTCTGTATCTGTATTCTGTATGTTCTGTATGCTCCATTCCAAAAATATTATTTTATTTTCACTGTTCAGGTTCACTGTTCAATCAATAGAACTTGATAGAAGTAGAGTAGGAAAATAAACTCTACTTCTACGTCGGATAATCAAACATTTTTTTTTTTAAATTGAAAATTATATATGAAAATGTTTTTGTATTTTTTGTAAATTTTACCAATTTAGATACAAAATTTTGAATATTTTTTTAAAAATAACACATAACCATTATAACAGTTTATTCATATAGCAAAATAAGATCCCCCTATACATTATACAAAAGACAAAATTTATATGAAAATAAGATCCTATTTTTAAATTTGCTCTCCCAGAGGCCACAATAACGCTAATACGGTATAATTTATACTAAATGGAACCCAACTAACGAATTATAACTAAATGGAAGTGAGTACGAGTATACCATACAAAAATATAAACATTTTATACAAATTTGTTGGTATAGTACTTCTTTTTCTGTTATATAAAAAAAAAGATTAGTGTTAGGCCAATATAAACATAAATAAAAATAAATAAAAAGTGATATAAGCATAAGTACTGTAATTTCGGAATAAAGAATCTAATGAAAGAAAAAAAAAAACTAGGATTTATTTTGCTTCCGTCATTTATGACGGGTTACAAAGCTAGTATTTAAATATTCGAAGTCTGAAATACAAAATGGATGAAGTCTCTTATATACTAGATAGTTTGAATTATACTGTACACTTAATAATGCTTACTGAAACATGGATAACTGAAGAGGAAGTAGATCTTTATAATTTAAATCAATACAATAAAAATTTTTCTTGTCGTATAGATAGAAAAGGAGGAGGAGTGGGTGTATTTATACATAATACACTAGAATACAAAACACTAGAAACGTTTAATGATAACCTCAATAATTTAATTTCAATTAAAATATTCACAATAAACACCAAGCTTGATATATCATTAATATACAGAGCACCAAATAACACCAGAAACAATATTAATTCCTTTTACGATCAATTGGATGCACACTTAAATAGCCTCGATGAAAAAAATTCAATTGTTCTTGGAGATTTCAACATGAATATAAATAATACGCTGGATAAAGATGTTAATGATTACAAATCTCTTGTTGAATCTAATGGGTTCTATTTTTGGGATACAACAACCACCGGAGCAGAAAAACACTTGTATCGATCATATCCTAAAAAATAAAATTAATAACAAAATTACGTGCTGACTATACGGACCATAATATTTTATTGTTGGAAATAACTGAAGAAAATAGTTTTATAAATAAAAACTTCTGTCAATATAACATTTCAAAAACAAATGACAATGAAGTAATAAATAAATTGTCAAACTGCAATATCGACACATCTTCAAGTGTTGCCGAGACAATTTGCTATAATCTAGTAAACACGGTACAAAAATGTATAATTATGTCAACTACAAACAAAAAATACAAAAAATATGTAAAATACAGCAAACCGTGGATAGACGATGAATGTATACAACTAATTAAGATAAAAAGTTATTGGCATAGCAAACATTTATTAGATGTAAACAACATGCATTTAAAAGAAAAATACCATTACTGGCTAAATAAACTAACTACTACAAAAAGGAGAAAACAAAGAATATACGACACCAACAAATTTGACAAATGTCTTAATAACCAACAAAAAATATGGAACTACGTCAAAGGAATAGCAACAGATTGACTAAGCAACTATAGAAATAATGAGTTATTTAATGAACGTCAATCACTAAATGAAAAACGCACTAAAATCAATGAATTCAACAAATTTTACAGTAATGTTGGAAGAAATATGGCGAAAAATTTCGACTCATTTTATATGCCAGTACCTAGAACAACTAGTACATTTAAGTTTAGCTTTACCAATGTAGTGGAAATACAGCGTATCATAGACAGTCTTGCCAGCACTAATAGTTCAGGAGTAGATTATATTAAAACATCAATAATAAAAAAATGTAAAAATGTATTAGCACAAACAATAACATCATTAATAAATGCATCTCTACTACAAAGTCATGTACCAAATTTACTAAAAATTAACAAAGTAATACCAATTTATAAAAAATCTGGCGATAAGAATGATTTTAACAACTTTAGACCGATCTCAATATCTACTGTGTTCAGTAAAATAATGGAAACTTTTGTTAATAATCAAATAACACAATATCTACTAGAAAATAATTTGGTCAGCAATGTGCAATATGGATTTACAAAAAACTCTTACACCAACGCTGCTTTATTTGATGTTATATCATATATACAGAATTCAGTAAGTAAATCTAAAAAAGTATGTCTCGTATTCTTTGATCTGGCCAAAGCTTTTGACTCATTGGATCGGAAGATTATGCTTAGAATCTTATTTGAATGCGGGATAAAAGGCAAAGAATATCAATGGTTTGAAAACTATTTCCATGAAAGAGAACAGTATACAGAATGTGAAGGAGTGCCAAGTCAGTATAAATATGTTGACTATGGTGTTATACAAGGGAGCTCCTTAGGTCCAGCACTATTTTCATGCTATATAAGCGGATTTTCAAATCTGAATCTGTTGGGAAAACCGTTCTTGTTTGCTGACGATTTAGTTGTTGTGTACACTGAAAATAATGTTAACGAAATGGAAGAAAGAATAAATCAAGACATGCAAATCATACACAAATAGATGTCCTTACACAAGCTCACGGTAAATGTTAATAAAACAAAATATCTGATAGTTAAATCTAAGAATGAAGACATGTCCATATATTATAACAATACTAGCTTGGTAACCCGCCATAAATGACGGAAGTAAAATAAATTCTAGCATTTATTTCCTTCATTAGAGTTTTCGTTTCAAGTTTAAGAAAAATATACGTATTTGCTTACTAATTTATCGTACCTTTATTTTTGTATTATAACGCTTTTAATTACCATATAAATAGAATATTTGTAGTAAGGTGCAAAATTTTCTATTCCCTAAGGGTCATTTACTCGATCATTTTAGCGACATCCTTTTTGCCAACTTTGAAAATTTATGGTATAATTCAGAATCAAGTTAATCCTGTTAACATTCAATAACATTCGCTGCGTAAGTTTAGCGTCAAAGTTTATAACGAACAAATAATATTTTATAATGAGCCACAACTTTGAACGAAAACAATTTTAAAAACAAAAATAAATAAAATTGTTAATATAAAAAAACAATAATATTGTAGATACACATAATATTTATTTTAAAAAATAAAAACTCGTGTTGGAGAAAAAATTAAAATAAAAAAATTTACTGCAAATAAATAGGTATTTACAAAACTGTTCATAACTTTTGAACCATTGATCGGTTATTTAATATTTCATTTCATTTCAAAAAATTCATTATCGAACTGTTCATGTTAAAATTCATACATAATTATTATTTATAACATACATTAAAAAGAAGAAAAACAATCAATATGTTTTAACCGATACCTATATATATACCTACTTGCTATATTAAAAAAAATCATCACTCTCTAAGTCTCTACAACATACATTTCTATACACTTGAAGAAAACAAATATACCTAAAAATTATAAATTTACAAAGATAAGAAATAAAAAATAATAGTACAAAAATTCATTTAATTTCTTTAAAAATGTATAAGATGTTATTGTTTTTATGTGTAAATCAGCAGAACCAAAACCTAACCCCATAATACATACTAAATATTATATACGATCATAAATTTATACATATATCATATAAATATATATATATATATATATATATATATATATATATATTAAAACAAAAACAATAAACAAAAAAAATAAAAATAAATAACAATTTTAACTCTTCATCGCATCACATTTCTGGCTAGAGTGTATATATAGGTATACCTATAGTACTATAATACAGGCTATGCATATACGGCAGTAAAACTATGATCATTATCATAACAACAAAAAAACCAAAAAAAAAAAAAAATATGTAGACACATATTGTGTATATGTAATTTTAAATAATAAACCTTTAAGTGCATTATGTTTTTTTTGTGTTGAATACTGTTTGCCTTTTGGTTATTATACCATATTAAACTATTGATAAAATTTCTATTAGTCCTTCTTATTATAAATCAAAAAAATTGTTTGTTTTATTTATTTTATTATTATTATTTTTTATTTTTCCTTATTATTTGCGAAGAAGACTAACTTTCAATTAAAAAAATATATTTCATGCAGTGGTATTTTTTCCTGCAAAGGTTCAGCATGGTAGACAGGGGTTAAAAAAAGAGTTACAAAGTAATTTGTATACATATTGCAATTTGTATATGTGTTGGAGCGTTCCGTCGAACTTACAAACATCCAGATAAATGCAGAATAATATATATATAATTATCATAAATAGAGTGTATGAATATAAATATCTAGGTATTTGGGTTGATGCAGATTTAAACTGGAATAAACAGGTTAATGAATTAATTCTGAAGACCAGACGAATAGCTGGACTATTTAGGAAAATTGGGAAACGGCTTCCAGAAAGAATAAAAATTTCTACCTACTATAGTCTATTCCATAGCACTATTACGTATGGAATAGCAATTTGGGGTAACACATTTATGAAAAATATCTACAGCCTTCAAAAAATTCAAAATAAGACAATAAAAAACCTATTTCAACTGCGCCACAGAACCTCAACTGATTATATTCATAAAAAATAAGAAATACTAAAATTAATACACTATAAAGAAGTAATACAAATGAATCACATACATAATATGAGGAATAACTTAATAAAAACAAACACCAATCCTGTGTCAAATAATGACGTACATGAACACTACACCAGAAGCAATAATAATTTACGATACAATGCAGGTGCTAATTTGAATGGTATAGAACCTATAATGAATACAGCAATAATGTTATATAATAATTTGCCATTGAGTGTAAAAAATATGTCAATCAATTGGAATATCAATTTCGGCATAACGCAAAGCTCAAGGAAGAGTATGTTTAGTGTATGAATGAATACATTTCATTGGGTCACATGGGCCTAGTAAGTTCACAAGAGCAGTTTACAACTGGTATGGACACAACTGGCATACATGTCATACAGCACTTGCTATCTACCTCATCACGCAGTCATTAAAAATTCAACTACTACAAGGAAGTTACGAGTTGTTTTTTGATGCCTCGAGACCAACGTACAGTGGCAAATCCCTTAAGGATATGCTACTTAAAAAATCAACGGTCTAAGATGAACTACTAGCTATCTTATTATATCTTATTATTCGATGGAGAAGACATCGAGTCGCCTTCACAGCGGATATTGAAAAAATGTACCGTCAAATTTGGGTCAGTGAAATACTTGCAGATTATCAAAGAATTGTCTGGAGAGAAGATACATCTCTCCCAATTCAGGATTATAAACTATTAACAGTTACTTTTGGTACAAAAAGTGCACCATATTTAGCAATCAAGACATTAAAAGGATTAGTACGGGATGAAGCAAGCAATCACCCACTAGGTTGTAACATAATAAATAATGACTTTTAAGTCGATGACCTTTTATACGGTGCAGACAATATTCAGACAGCATTGGAAGCTCAACAACAGGTTTTAAAGGTAACCAAATCGGCAGGCTTACCATTAAAAAAGTGGATGGCAAACGAATCACAATTACTGCAGGCATTACCTAGTGAATATTGTGAAATGCTACTACCGAGCTTCGACCAGAGCGGGAAACTATAAGAAGTTTAGGAATTTCATGGAATCCTAGATCCGATTCTTGTCGTTATATCATTAATTTAACAAGGGCTCCACTGTTGTGGACCAAAAGAACCATCTTGTCACAAATTTCAAAGCTGGTTGATCCCATGGGATGGTTAGCTCCAATCATTATATCTGCTAAGATTATAATGCAACAATTTTGGCTTTCAGGTATGCACTGGAATGATGAAATCAGGAACAAGATCAACTGCACTTCTCATATCAAAAACAAAGGTAGCTCTAATTAAAACCGTATCATTACCTAGACTGGAACTGTGCGCTGTGCATTTAGCGGCCAAACTAGTGAAATACGTGTTAAATTCATTACACATATCGCAATCAATCAGATTGTATGGATGGACTGATTCAGAAATTGTACTCGCCTTGCTTAAGAATCATCCAAATAAATGGACCACCTTCGTTGCCAACAGAGAGTCAAACATTCACGAGTTAATTTTGCAAAATATGTGGAGTCATGTACCTACGAAAGAGAACCCTGCAGATGCTGCCTCAAGAGAAATGCTGCCATCTGTACTCGAGAAACATCAATTATGGTGGTTTGGACCTGAATGGCTTATAAAGGCCAAAACTCAATGGCCATCAAAAAAGGAAAATAAAACCACAATACGACTCAAAAAAATCGATGTAACCCATGTTCAAATAGGTGATGACATCCTGGAATTAAAATTCTCGAAATTTGCCAGACTCATACGAGTCGTAACTTACTATCAACGTTTTATTTCAAACACAAAAAAAGGTACGACGAGAGACAGATTACTTAAAATCCCACGAGCCCCAAAGTTCAATGAAAATCTTAAACAAGAGATCTCAACGAAGAACATTCGGAGACGAAATACAGATATATTTAAAAAAAATTTGTACATCCAAAAGGAGTCACTTGATAAAACTGTCACCTTTTTTGGATCATGAAGGAATATTACCAGTAGGTGGTCGTCCAAAATTTGCAACAATTCCATACTCGGAGAAACATCCGATTATTCTTTCCGACAAGGATATATTCACACAACTACTGATTCAAAAGGTTCACAAGGAGAGTTTACATGGTGGAACTGAATTAATGATGTCCATAATCAGAAAACAATTTTGGATTATCAACGCTCGAAATATGATTCGATGAAATTGGCATTCTATTTTCAAACGCCCTATTACTAAATTATGTATGCTACCGATCGAAAGCGAAACAAAACTAATTGAAAGCGATAAATCTTGAAACCCACATTCAAATATAACTACATACGAATAAATTTAAGTTCGGATCAACCTAAAGTCAAGCTTCGAATTATGAATCGAACTACTTAAATGTAAGCTACTTAACATTAATAACTTAACTTATTAATAACTTAAACAACTTAAATATAATTGAAATTAATTAAAAACTATTAAAGACAATCTCAATGAACTTAATAACAAATTTCTAAGTATTTAAACAAAAATGGAATCAATTTAAACATAAACTCAAATTTAATAATTAATGACTTAGTCATTTACCAAATGAAATAACTATGAATAAAAACATTAAACATAATAAAACTAAAATTTAAATTCAATTATACGCGAAAATTAATAATTTAAAGCGATAAAAAATGATTACTGAATTGTAATCATTTGGTCTAAAAATTAACGATAATACTAACAAATAATTAAAATTAACTTAACAATAATTCAGCACCTTCACCGGTGTACCAATATAATATGTCCAGACTCGCACTCATCACTAATTCTATGTAAAACCTAAAATCGAAAATAAAAATTAATTATTTGTACTCAATAAGTCATGAACAATCAAACCATCAAACATACAACATTACAATCAAACAAAATATGAATATGAACTTGGAGGTACCTATGTACACATTTTTAAACAAAACACAAACATGGAAACACATGTAACATAAGTAAATGCATAACATAAACAAAAAATAAGAAAAAAAAAATTTTTTTTAGGAATATTTGCCTTCAATTTAAGCGTACTAAAACTACAAAAATAAACTTTAGAATCGTAGCTTGATATAAGGTTTTCAAAGCAAGTTATGATTGTAATTACGGAAAAAGCAAATTAGCCGAACTTTTTACCAAATCTCTTAATCTCATCTCAAGACTTCCAAAAATTTCGGCTAATTTGCTTTTTCCGTAATTACAATCATAACTTGCTTTGAAAACCTATTAAAAATATTAAATTATAATTACATTGCAATAATATAAAATATTATTAATTTGGAGTTTTAAACATTATTATTTTTTATTAATTATATTAGTAAACCTAAATATTTATTATATTGGTATACGATTATAAAATAATACTGAGGACAACATCTATTTACAAATCACAGAATTTAAAGAATATGATAAACCTGTTTTAGTTAGGTCTCCTAAAAATCTTATGCATAGTTGATACATTTTACAAAATAATATTGTTAAATATTTCAACGAAATTTTTGTCGAAAATTTTTTTCAAAATTATTAACTTTTTTTTATTTATTTTCATTTGTTACTCTCTTTTGTTTACTATATTTTTTCTTCTTCTTACACGTAAAATTCTTATTATCGCCTATTTCTTACAATGTTTATTAAATTTGCATATGAATTTGTGTGCAAACAAATGAATACATACATCAGTTCATACTCTTTTTATGGATATACTTTGGTTGAATAGTTATTGAAATGGGTATTTTGTTGAATTGAAGCAAATTGAAACAAACATATAAAGTCCAAGGCAAGTTAATTAAGGCAAATATAATAAACAAACAAATTAATTGAAGGCACACACACAACATAGCAACATGGAATGCATAAATCTATACACGAACACGACAATTCAATCCATTGAATTTATTTGTCAGGTAACAAAATATTTATATCATTAATATTTTTTTGTCTTTTCGTTTCAATGGATTTCTATACACGCACACACACACACATACTCAAATTGAAAATCATCATGAATTGTATCAAGCATACAAGATCACTTACACAGAATTTTAATCACTAACCTTTACGGATTTAATGTTTGGGCTCCCTCAAGGGGGGGGGGGAATGTTCCGGCATAGCGGCATGTTTCCAGCTACAACCAACATCTACAAAAAAACGAAAAGAATTCGCTTGGAGTACACTACATCAACAATAATAAAAATAGAACACTTACCTAAAATTCATCAGCATCAACCAGCGATGTTCATCAGTATCAGTAGGTTTATCATGTATTCTCTAATCTGAAATAATTTATTGTTATTAATATGATCAACATTATTTATTTTATTATGATTGTTATTTAAATATTAAATTAATCTAAATATTACTTACTTATATCTTCTTGTTTACTTTTATTTCTATTGATTTGTCACTTTGACGTTTTATATTTAAGTCTCCACTATCATTATATAATTTCGAATATCACAATTCTTGAGTGATATTTAATTTGAGTAATTATATCGAGTCAAGCTTTTATTGTATTTTGTTATACAAATGATAACATATGTTCATTATGTATTTCATCGAACTAGATTTTTATTTTCAAGGTCAGTAAACTATTCATACATATATGCATTATGTATTATTGTATTCCATACATTAAATTAGATTTGTTATATAATTAAGGTCATTGAACTTAGATTTATAAGTTACGTTAGTAAATTGTAATTAATATTAAAATTGAATTATATCATTCTCTTCCATTTTAGAGTTCAAAGAAACAAGTCGTGGTAATTAAATAAATTGCCAATATTGAAATATAGTGTTAATTTATAAATTAAGAATAAAATGATTAGATTATTGTATAAAAGAGTGTTTCATTTATTTTTCAATTTTACAGAAAACATTATGTATTATAATATTAACTAGTGGCCCCTGTTGAGTAATTATATTTCAAGTTGAAGTCAAATTTAAAGTTTTTAAAAAAACAATAATTTACGTACTGACATAGACTTCGCACGATATAGCAGAAACCACTCGTGTTTAATAAAAAGTTTTGTGGTTAGTAAGTTTTATTTAGGACACATAAATACACGTCCCTCATATACTGCTTCGTTTCCGATATATTCCCTATAGTAAGTGGCATTTAGTGGATAAAATTACTAAAAATAATAAATTTTGTCATTAAAGATGAAAAGGTGTCTACTGCGCAGGACCTTAAATGCTTGTCAATTATAATTATAGATAGCTACTTTGACTCTATTATGTAAAGATGAAATTACCCGTCATATGAATTTTTTTTGTTTTTGTATTTTTTTTGTTTTTGTTTTTTTTATATTTTTGTTTGTTTTTGTTTTTTATTTTAATAAGAACTCACGAATAATGTATTTGGTGAATAATAAAACCATATGATTAAAAAATTTTCAACTGTGTGAGCATTATTGTTTTATATACAACTATTATATTAGAAGTTCAATTAGGATAATTATATACTCCAACTCTACTATATAAAAATAAATTTGCTGGTCATATGAACAATTCAACTGATTTTTTTTGTTTTTGCTTTTTTATATTTTTTATTTGAGATGAATTTGTTTCTTTGTTTTTTTTTTGGCATATACATAAATTCATTTGCAAGTACATAATATAAAATATAATAACTGATTGTTTACTTTTGTTTATTATTTTCATAATATCTCACTTATGCATAATGTATTTGCTGAATAATAAAATCATATGAGTACAAAATTTTCAACTGTGTGCGCATTTTTGTTTTATATACAATCTTATATATTATATATATTAGAAGTTCATTAAGGAGTAGGAGAATCGAAAAAAAATAAAAAGGTGTCTACTGTGCAGGACCTTAAATGCTTGCTAATTATAATTATAGATAGGTACTCTAACTCTACTATATAAAAATAAATTTGCTAGTCATATGAACAATTCAACTGATTTTTTTTGTTTTTGCTTTTTTATATTTTTTATTTGAGACGAATTTGTTTCTTTGTTTTTTTTGGCATATGTGCATAAATTCATTTGCAAGTATATAATATAAAATATAATAACTGATTTGTTTACTTTTGTTTATTATTTTCATAATATCTCACTTATGCATAATGTATTTGCTGAATAATAAAATCATATGAGTACAAAATGTTCAACTGTGTGTGCATTTTTGTTTTATATATAATCTTATATATTATGTATATTAGAAGTTCATTAAGGAGTAGGAAAATCGAAATAAAATGAAAAGGTGTCTACTGCGCAGGACCTTAAATGCTTGTCAATTATAATTATAGATTTTTATAATATAATATAATTAAGAACAAAAAACAATATTTTTTTAATAAAAAAAGTAATTTTTATTAATATTCTCTTCTCAATTATTTCAACAAAATTATTTCACGAAAATACGAAACCGATTAGTTTGAAATAAATCTAAGATTACAAATGTTATATATACTTATTACCTTATTACTTATCCATACGTGGAATGTATTCACAGTTCACAGTTTTGACATTATGATGTATCATGTAGATGTATGCATATAATATAAATTATTCCAATTGGCATTTATCCTACCTATATATGTATACTAAAACAGCTAAAATGTAGATACAATAAATATAATATAATTTGTACTGTATTTTTGTTAGGAAATCTTATTAGTACCTATATTGGTGAAATGTTATGTATATCGAAACTATGTTAAAACTAGCTTTGTAACCCGTCATAAATGACGGAAGCAAAATAAATCCTAGTTTCTTTTTTTCTTTCATTAGATTCTTTATTCCGAAATTACAGTACTTATGTTTATATCACTTTTTATTTATTTTTATTTATGTTTATATTGGCCTAACACTAATCTTTTTTTTTGTATATAACAGAAAAAGAAGTACCATACCAACAACTTTGTATAAAATGTTTGTATTTTTGTATGGTATACTCGTACTCACTTCCATTTAGTTATAATTCGTTAGTTGGGTTCCATTTAGTATAAATTATACCGTATTAGCGTTATTGTGGCCTCTGGGAGAGCAAATTTAAAAATGGGATCTTATTTTCATATAAATTTTGTCTTTTGTATAATGTATAGGGATCTTATTTTGCTATATGAATAAACTGTTATTATGGTATTGTGTTATTTTTAAAAAAATATTCAAAATTTTATATCTAAATTGGTAAAATTTACAAAAAATACAAAAACATTTTCATCAATAATTTTCAATTTAAAAAAAACAATGTTTTATTATCCGGCGTAGAAGTAGAGTTAATTATCCTAGTCTACTTCTATCAAGTTCTATTGATTGAACAGTGAACCTGAACAGTGAAGTGAAAAGTGAACACTTAACACTGAAAATAAAATAATATTTTTGGAATGGAGCATATAGAACATACAGAATACAGATACAGCAAATAATAAAAAAAAACAAAAAAAAACATAAATAATTTTTTTTGAGTGAAGTGAATTACGCACACAATAATGACAAAAATAAAAGGTAGAAGCAATAAAGTAGTATAATGTATAATATTATACAATTCAAATATGCTGATACACATGTGTATTATTATGTATAATTTTAAGTAATAAGAATAACCTTTGAGTGAATTATGTTTTTTTTTTGTGTTAAATGCTGTTTGCCTTTTGGTTATTATACCATATTAAACTATTGATTAAAATTCTATTAGTCCTTATTATTATAAATCAAAAAAATTGTTTGTTTTATTTATATTATTATTATTATTTATTATTTTTCCTTATTATTTGCGAAGAAGACTAACATTAAATTAAAAAAATATAGTTCATGCAACCAATTTTTCCTGCAAAGGTTCAGCATGGTAGACAGGGGTTAAAAAAAGCACCAAAACAATTTGTATATATATGCATTTGTATACATATGCAATTTGTATATGTGTTGGAGCGTTCCGTCGAACTTACAAACATCCAGATAAATACAGAATAATATATATATAATTTTATTGTTCAAACTTATTTTACAGATTTTATAATATTTAATTTTAATAAAAA
This sequence comes from Argyra leucocephala, assembly GCA_963942445.1. NCBI lineage: Eukaryota > Metazoa > Arthropoda > Insecta > Diptera > Dolichopodidae > Argyra > Argyra leucocephala. The sequence goes on from OZ012682.1 coordinate 3,390,666, forward strand.
AGAAACATATTTTAATATATGATTAAAAAGTAAATAATAAAAGAAAAAACGTTTTAAATAGGTACCTCTTTTTATTGAAATAAACAATAAAATAAACTTTTCATTTCGTTTAAATTATATTTAATTATATTTATATTAAATTTGTTTTTTAAATGTAAAAAGTTTTGAAAAAGTTATCAAAATATCTTATTTAAAAAAAAAATTATTTTTAAAAAAACAAAGAGCAAAATTATATATTTATTATTAAGCGTGCCACGCACCACGATCTACCTACTGCGATTCCCGATGAAGCAAAAAAAAAAAATAATATTATTTATTTATAATACTGCATACAGAATATTTACAAATAAAACTATAATAAAATTCTATATATTTTAATAACTTCCATAGTATATAACTGTATATAATTGTATGTATATAGTTAGTCCTATATATATATTAATTATATAATATTGAATATAATATTACCATTCTTGTGCTTAATATAATTCTATGTATATACTTATGTATATATATATATTAATTGTATTTAATCACTCTGGAATGGTATTATATACTAATAACATTAAAAAAAAAAATTTTATAAATTGTATCCTTTATATGAAATAGAAGTAATATCTATATATACAATACCATTATACCTATAAAATGCCAATATCTAGAACTCCTCCCAAAGAGGACGGAAGTGCACAAAATGTAGGGGATGCAACTCCGCTTACAAACGTGTCAGCAAAAACACCAAAAACAGGCGCTTCAACACAAAATTCCAACAAATCAAATGAGCAACAATGGAGAACTCAGACATCAAAAAGAAAAAGATACGTCTTAAGCCCAACTGAAACACAACAACAGGCAACAAAACAAATAAAACAAAAACCGCTCACCGATTATATGAACAAAATTGTAGGAACTAACCCGTATGCTCTCATAGACCCAGACCGGAATAATGACTACATAAACAACAGCAACAAGAATCATGAAAGTACTAATCATACTGAAAATGGTGAAATTAATATACAGGAACAAATTAATGAAATTCGCCAACCCCCATTATTCATACATGGAGTGGAAAATTTTCAAAAATTGAAGGACGATATGAAAAGTGTGGTTGAAGATTTCACTTTTAAGCTGGTAGCAAAGAACCAAATCAAAATACTAACAAAAAATAAAGATATTGATTCAACAGCAGTTAAAAAACTTCAAGACATTGGAGCACAATTTCACTCATATCAATTTAAAATAGATAGACCATATAAAGTTGTTTTAAAAAATTTACATCAGTCCGCTGACATAGAAGATATAAAAGTTGGGTTAGAAAAGAAGGGACATATTGTTCGAAACATCTCCGTAGTAAAAAACAAAAGCGGAAATCATTTGCCAATGTTCTTTGTAGACCTCGAACCGAAGGCCAATAACAAAGAGATATTTCGGATCACAAGACTATGTCACACTATTGTTAGCTTTGAGACCTCATTCGCGAAAAAAGAAATACCACAATGTAGAAACTGTCAAAGGTTTGGACATACAAAAGCATACTGCAACTTAAACACAAGATGCATTAAGTGCACCAAAAATCATACAACTTCTGAGTGCCCACGAAAAACAAAAGATGAAAACGTCAAATGTATAAACTGTAGTGAGAATCATCCAGCCAATTATAGAGGCTGTCAAGTATATCAAGAGTTGCGTAAAAAAATGTATCCAGCATTGCGCGAAAAAATAATAGAAAAACAAAATAACAGATTACCTACAGAGTCAAAAATTATTAACAGTGTCACTTTCGCTGAAGTCTTAAAGCAGTCTAAATCCCAAGAAAAGGTTGAAAATATCAAGGAAAATGTTACAACGGAAAATAATGATATGTCTGAATTAAAAACTATGATGAAAACACTCATGTCACAAATGTCAGGAATGTTAACACTCTTCACTACTACCGTGTCTAAGCTCGTATAAATGTCTCAAAACAATACTAAGATTGCTCTCTGGAATGCCAATGGTCTGTGTCAAAATGCACAGGAACTAAAATATTTTCCAAGAACCCATGACATTGATATAATGCTAATTTCAGAGACACACTTCACAAACAAATCTTATTTAAAAATGAAAGGCCACGAAATATATACTACCAGTCACCAAAGTGGAAGAGCTCGCGGAGGGGCAGCAATATTAATCAAAACAAACATTAAACATGCCGAAACTTCAAAATATTCGTTTGATTACCTACAAGCAACCAACATTGAGGTTTCACTAAGTCAGGGAAAATATATATTCTCATCAGTGTACTGCCCTCCACGACATACTATAAATAGACACCACTTTACCAAATTTCTCGATACACTTGGAGACAAATTTATATGTGGTGGAGATTTCAACGCGAAACATACCCATTGGGGATCCAGATTAATCACGTACAAGGGTAGAGAGCTTCTAATGTCAATGGAAAGCAGAAATTTGCAATTTATATCACTTGATACTCCAACATACTGGCCATCTGATACAAATAAAATTCCAGATTTACTAGACTTCTTTATTGCAAAAAGAATTGATCTTAAAAAATTAAAGATAGAATCTTTGTTAGAATTATCATCAGATCACTCGCCCATAATTATGACTCTACATGATTCGGTAATAAAAAAGGAGAAACTTCTGACGTTATGCAGCCGAAAAACAAATTGGGTTCAGTTCCGGGAACATCTAGATAGTAAATTCAATCTACACATTCCGTTGAAAACAAAGGAAGACATTGAAATTGCTGTCAACGACTTCACCAACAACATACAACAAGCATCTTGGGCAGCTACACCCGATTCATTTGACAGGCTTATTACAAATCGAACTTCGCGTAAAATAAGGGAAATGATTGAAAATAAGCGCAGTCTAAGGCAACAATGGAAAAACACAAGAATCCCAGAACAAAAAAGGAACATCAAAAGACAGCTAAATCGTATAATTAAGGAACTAAAATATGAGCTAAAAAAAGAAAGCAATGAAGCAGTTCAACAATATCTGTCTAAACTGACGGCAACCAAAACAACTGACTATGATCTGTGGAAGGCAACAAAAAAAGTCAAACAGCCTCAAAAGTCAAACCCACCAATTCGACAGCTAAATGGCAAATGGGAAAGAAATGATGAAGAAATAGCCAATGCATTCGCAGAACACCTTGCTAGCGTATTCACACATTGGCCTCTACCAACAAACTCGGAAGTCGAAAAAGAGATACAAGAACATATGGAAGCTGCTTATCAGATGGAGTTACCAATAAAAAAATTTAATAAAAAAGAGGTAAACAAAGTAACAATGCAGGAAATCAACGGGAAAAAGTCACCAGGATATGATTCGATCACTGGAAACATATTACGCCAGATTTCACCACGGGGCCTTATTCAACTGACACAAATCTTCAATGCGGTCGTAAGGCTCAAATTTTTCCCGAACCAATGGAAGATTTCGCAAATCATAATGATACTAAAACCAGGCAAAATATCTGAAGACGTCAAATCATATCGGCCAATCAGTATTCTTCCAGTGTTATCTAAAGTGATGGAAAAACTAATCCTACGACGACTTCAACCAATAGTTGAGCAAAAAAAATTAATCCCGGCACACCAATTTGGCTTAAGGCATAAACATTCTACAGTGGAACAAATACATAGAATTGTAAATAAAATAAATGAAGATTTTTAAAACAAAAATTATTGCTCTGCAGTTTTTCTCGACATAAGCCAGGCATTCGACAAAGTCTGGCACAAAGGAATTCTCTATAAATTAAAACAAAATTTGCCATATCACTACTATGAATTGTTAAAAAGCTATCTGGAAAATCGCTATTATTTTGTCAAACAAAATGAATATTTTATCAGCCTCAAAGAAATTCATTCGGGAGTTCCACAAGGTAGCGTTCTAGGTCCAGTGCTTTACTTGCTATACACTGCCGATTTACCGCAAACAACAAACACAATGATAGCTACATTTGCCGATGATACAGCCATACTTGCATCACACAAGGATAAGAATGTGGCTTCTGGGCTCGTGCAAGAGAGCTTAAACAATATCGAATTATGGTTGAACAAATGGAAGATTAAAGCCAATGAAACTAAGTCTAATCACGTTACGTTCGCATTAAGGAGGGGTACATGTCCTACAGTATTTTTAAATAGTAATGCTGTTTCTCAAATAGAAAGTGTCAAGTATCTTGGAATGCATCTGGATCGCCGTCTGACCTGGAAAAAGCACATCTACACAAAAAGAATCCAACTAAGCACAAATTTCAGGAAATTATATTGGCTTGTCGGTAGAAGGTCTCAAATGACACTGGAAAACAAATTGCTGATATATAGGATGATACTCCAACCAATATGGACTTATGGTATACAATTATGGGGAACAGCCAAAAAAACTAAAATTGAAATATTCCAACGCTTCCAAAATAAGGTACTGCGAGCTTTAGTTGATGAACCTTGGTTTGTGCCAAATTACATAATACACAATTATTTGCAAGTGTCGACGGTCCAAGACGAAATTCACCGACACAGCCAGAGATATCGTGCTAGATTAAATAGTCATCCCAATGTAATAGCAAGTACACTTATGAATATTACACAACATACAAGATTACAACGAAATACACTAGGAGATCTGTAGAAATTTCTTGACATTATTATCAATATATTTTTTATTATAAATTAAGAAATTACTTTTATTGGATTGTAATTTCACATGTCTATTATTAACTAAGTCAGCCAAAAACATATTCACTTATTGTATTATTTTTAATTAACATACAGTATGTGAATAAAAAAACAAACAAAAAAAAAAAAAAAAAAAATTGGTTTTTCGAGCTGGTCTAGTACCCTTTGTCATTGGGATATAATAAACGACAAAAGATAATTGAGAGTTAATCTGGTAACAAATTAAATAAAATGAAGCTATTCTATTTAAGAAGGTTTAGTTCCTGACAATAGTAGTATAGTAGTAGTTTTCCACATTTAATGAGTAAGCCAGTAATTTGTTAAAATAAATACTCAAATTATTGTAGATATTGTAGCTGATTTTCCATTAAACCGTATAGCAAATCTGAGGCATACCTATATAATTTCATTAGTTGTATTGCTTTTTCAATTTAAAATTATTTCGAAGTCATTTGAAATACTTCGAAAATGGAATGATTGCATTTTTTTAAAACAATTATTTTGTGACAATTATTTTTTTATAAGAACAAAAATATAATATTTATTAAAATCTACATAAAAATCCATCGACCCGCAAACAGAAAACTGTCAAGTCAAGAAAATGGATTTGACATGTTTAAAGTATCTGAAAATAATGTATAATGTATAAAATAATGAATAATAATATTTTTAGCAATTCACAAAAAAATAAAAATTGTTCAAAGTCTTAAGTTATACTTAATATAAAAACAAAAAAATAAAATAAAAACAAAATATCAGATATAGAATAAAAATTATTTTATAAGAATTGATTAGACATCAATTTCCAGTAAGTCTTGCATATGCAATAACAATCAATAAATCACAAGGTCAAACATTTCAAAGAGTCGGTATTTATCTCCCTCAACCTTCCTTCACCCATGGTCAGCTCTACGCAAATCACTGTTCTAAAAATTAAAATTCTAGCAGGATCAAGACAGGGAAAACTACTGACAACGACACTGTAACTGACAATGTTGCATACCAGGAGGTTGACCATATGGCAATGTTGCATACCAGGTCTAGAATACTTCATTTTATCCAATTGTTGCCTGTTGACACCAATCTGCATGTCCTAAAATAAACAAACAAAACTCCATTAGTACAACAAATTTCCAAAATTTACTTTTTTCGTTTTAGTTCCTTTTCTCCCATCGCTCATAGTTCCTCCCGTTGATTTGCCTTTCTGCCTTTCCTTTTATAATTATTTATTTTTATATAATTAATTATTAATTATATGTAAATAATGATTTTAATTAATAATTATTATCAATTATTATTCTGCACTCGGTGTGGGTGAATTTCCTTGTTAACTTTATTTTATTTATTATTTTGACATTACTTAACCAAAGCTACTATCTATAGTCCTCACACTTAAAATGAATGATCAAACAATGTATTAGAAAGAGAAAGGGGCATTATCAGAATTTAGAACATTTATAATTTGTATCTATCTTAATTCAGCAAGATATTCAACTACAGATGATAGATACTTTTCTGTAATAAATTATGTCAAGTTTTAGATTATAGAAATAAAATGAAATTGAATCCATATATAAAGGTTTTAATGTTCCGTCAAAGTCAATGACCATACAATATTCCATATGAACGCTATATCTTTATATGAATGTTATATTTTCACATACATATTAAATCGGTTTTTCCTTTATTAGAATTAGCGTTTAATTTAAAATCCATTTCATTCCGTTGTTACATTTAAAGGAAGAAGGAATTGAAGCGAATTAAATCGAATTTAAAATAAAAGTGCAATTTCTTGACATCATTCATATGAAATACACTTTAAGTTTTTAAAGATTTAAGAATAATTATAATTTTATATTAAAATCCAACCATTTAATACATAATAAGTGTACAATTAAACATTTTTAAAAATATATTCAAATATATAAAAAAAATTCGAAATACAAAGTTTTTCAATCATCTACGTGGACGCACCGACGTAAAAGTTGCTCCTTCGAACCGGATATATCGACAAGAGTAGCTAAAAATGTATAAAGATTTCAACCAACAAAAACCAACCTCATCTAAGCTCAAGAAAGGCGCACATCACTCATCAGCTACTTGATCATCATCCCATCAACGTAGCACAGTTGTACGTGAGTGCTGATTGCAAACAAGGATTGAGGAAAAGTGCTGTAGTAAAGATAAGTGAATTAATTATATGTATTCCGTTTTTATTTTAAGCAAATTGTATTCATAATAAAATTTTAAGTAATTATATCAATATATTAGTTCAAATCAATTAATTAGTTTATTTTTAATAACTTCTAACAGATTGTTTCTAATAATTCAACTTAATAATTACTTTAAGATTATTGTAGCAACGTAAAATTATAATTAACTTAAATTAAAGAAGTTAAGAGGTTAATAGTTTGAATGATTTGAATAAATCCACTATTCAATTTAAATTTTTTTGTTAAACTTCATATAAAGTGATAACAATTCTAAAGCAAATTATTTTATTTAAAACGGTCAAATATTCCTATGTGTAACACACGAACAAATTTTAAGCGCTAATAATAATAAATACTACCACTCGGTTTACTTATAACTGCTAAAGATCTCAGTTGTCAAGATAATGCCTACTACTCGAACAACAATGGCAGGACCTGTCACTTTAGGTGGCTCCGGTTCCTCTGTCAAGACGCGAATAACGCCGAAAAAGAGTGAGTTCAAGGTACTATATCGCACGTCGAGGACTTTATTAATAAAACTGATGACTGCGGGTCGATTCTTTAAGCCACCTGCACGTAGACTATGATGATCTGATGGAAAGACTTATGGAAGAGGACATGACGGACGTGGAATTTGCAAAATCGGCTGGCGAAGTGGCGTCCTTCCTGGATAAGGTAATCCAAATACAAGTCTACCTTAAACCGGCACCTCAATTGTCAAGTAGGACACCAAAATAAGTCAAATCCGTGTAACATGTATTATAGGCCAAAACTTCCGAATTTAGTAATTCCTACATTTTCAGGAAACCCAGGTGAATGGGTAAACTTTAAAAATACATTTGTGGCACTAGTTCATGATGCTCCAGATCTGAGTGGGGTTGTCAAATTGACATATCTATTAAACGCATTGGAAAATGATACAAAACGATGTTGGGAACGATAATTCTATCCGATGAGGATTATTCTCGAGTATGGGAGAATTTAATAGAGTGTTTCGACAGCAAAAGAAAAATATTCGAACATTATATTGAGGCTCTGTTGAATTTGTCTTCAGTGTCGAAAGATAATGCCTCAGAGATGAGAACGCTGATTAATAGTTGCACGTCAAATCTCACGGCTCTAGAGGTGTGCAAACACGAATTGAACAATTTGAGTGAGCAACTACTCATCAATATTGTCATAAAAAGGGTAGACACTTCCATCAGAAGAGAATGGGAAGGGGAACTGTTACCAACAAAATTAGCAACTTGGAGACAGTTACTAGATTTTTTTTAAAAAAAGTGCAGAGTTTGGGACTCCATAAACTCATCCAGGACGACACAAATTACACACATACATTGCTCCATGATGCTTACATGAACAATAAACCAGGAAACTCAGAACAAGTTTACTCTTTACAAACTGCAAGGTAGGTCATTTTGCCAACGGCGACTGTCCTTTTACAGGACAAGTTCGGCAAAACCCATGATTGCCGAGCCCTCTTAGATTTAGGTAGTCAACTGAATCTCATCACTAAATCTCTGGCTCGACGTTTGAAGATTTCATCTTACCAAGAGAATCGCATCGTCTCCGGAGTGAATCAAATGCAGACACAGGTGAGCGAAACTACCCACGCGAAAGTCTCATCGAGGAATAGGTCAAGGAATAGTTCAAGGAAGGAGGAATAGTTCAAGGAAGATATTTAATCCTCTATAGTGGAAGAGATTTCAAGTAAGCTTCCGAAGAATTCGTTCAGCGTGTCTAAATGGGACATACCTGACGGTATGCACCTTGCTGATCCTTTTTTGACCAGTCCACGCCCAGTGGACATCTTATTGGGCGCAGAAGTGTTCTTTAAGACGTTGAGATCTAACAGCAGGAAAATTCCAGGAGGACCCATCCTATAAGAAACAACTTTTAATTGGATCGTTGGAAGTTCCTCAACAAAACCTTGAAACTTCGGCTGATCTTCAACAAGCTTTAGACAGGTTATTTGAACTAGAACCTGTGTCAACGAAGTCAATTTTGACGCGAGAAGAAATACTCTGTGAAAATGTTTATGCAAGAACAACATATCGCGCTGACGACGGCAGAATTGTCAAAAAATGTCAAGTATCAACAATAATAATTGTAATCAGTGCAAAAAGAAAATTAATTTAAGAATAAATAGTTTAATTCAGTACGATGGTGAATGCAGAAAATGGCTGTGTAACATTTGTTCCAGCTTGGAAAATGAAGTTATTAAGGAATATACTGCAGATCCGGAGAAAATTTGGTTTTGCTCTAATTGCAAAGCAAAGAGGCAAAAAAGAAAATCAACAAATCTAGTTCTAAATACTTCATCAGTGGAACAACTGAACAAAAATATAATCACAATCACAAAATGTAATACGGATGAAACTAATAATAAATTGGAGAGAATTCTTGCTAACAAAAGTTCTCAAAGTGCTGAGTTCCAAAAACTAAAAAGTGAGGTTAGTGAATTGAAATATTACATTGATTCATTAATCGAGGAAAATATGAAACTACGTAATGAAAATACATTGCTCAAAGATGAAGTGGTATACAATAGAATTGAGCTGGAGAAAATAAAGCAAAAAAAACTCGAAAAGTATATAGAAATATCTGGCGTTGGAAATATTGTTGAATCGAATGTATTATCCATCATTCAAGAAGTTGGTAATGAATTGGAGGTTGAAATACATGAAAATGACATTTTGGATTCATACTTATCAGAAAAAAATTTTAAAAACACGGGTGAAAAAAGAATAATCTGCAAATTGAAGAATACGCGTATTAAATGTAGACTAATAGCAGCAAAAAAAAATAAAAAAATAGAATACAAAAAAATATTCCCGAACTCTGTCGATTTCCAGGCTAGACTACTGTACTTAAATAAAAGTCTAACACCATACTTTGGCCTTTTATTTAAAAAGGCTCGTGACTTGAAAAGAAAGAAAATAATAAAATTTGCTTGGGTAAAAGAAGCTGTTTATAAGACAAAGTGAAAACTCCAAACTCGAAAAAATCAACTCAGAAAAAAATCTAGAAAAATATGTTAGTAAGTAATGAAGTTGACACAAATACTTTACAACAACGTATCCAAGTAAACGCAATTAATACAATACACGACATGAAATTTGATCGCTCTAATTCATTAAAAATTCTATATTTAAATATTCGAAGTCTGAAATACAAAATGGATGAAGTCTCTTATATACTAGATAGTTTGAATTATAATGTACACTTAATAATGCTTACTGAAACATGGATAACTGAAGAGGAAGTAGATCTTTATAATTTAAATCAATACAATAAAATTTTTTCTTGTCGTATAGATAGAAAAGAAGGAGGAGTGGGTGTATTTATACATAATACACTAGAATACAAAACACTAGAAACGTTTAATGATAACCTCAATAATTTAATTTCAATTAAAATATTCACAATAAACACCAAGCTTGATATATCATTAATATACAGAGCACCAAATAACACCAGAAACAATATTAATTCCTTTTAAGATCTATTGGATGCACACTTAAATGGCCTCGATGAAAAAAATTCAATTGTTCTTGGAGATTTCAACATGAATATAAATAATACGATAAAGATGTTAATGATTACAAATCTCTTAATGATTACAAATCTCTTGAATCTAATGGGTTCTATTTTTGTGATACAACAACCACCAGAGCAGCAACAAACTCTTGTATCGATCATATCCTAAAAAATAAAATTAATAACAAAATTAGTATAACACACTTACGGACCATAATATTTTATTGTTGGAAATAACTGAAGAAAATAGTTTTATAAATAAAAACTTCTGTCAATATAACATTTCAAAAGCAAATGACAATGAAGTAATAAATAAATTCTCAAACTGCAATATCGACACATCTTCAAGTGTTGCCGAGATAATTTGCAATAATCTAGTAAACACGGTACAAATATGTATAACTATGTCAACTACAAACAAAAAATACAAAAAATATGTAAAATACAGCAAACCGTGGATAGACGATGAATGTATACAACTAATTAAGATAAAAAATTATTGGCATAGCAAACATTTATTAGATGTAAACAACATGCATTTAAAAGAAAAATACCATTACTGGCTAAATAAACTAACTACTACAAAAAGGAGAAAACAAAGAATATACGACACCAACAAATTTGACAAATGTCTAAATAACCAACAAAAAATATGGAACTACGTCAAAGGAATAGCAACAGATTGACTAAGCAATTATAGAAATAATGAGTTTTTTAATGAACGACAATCATTAAAGGAAAAATGCACTAAAATCAATGAATTCAAAGAGTTTTACAGTAATGTTGGAAGAAATATGGCGAAAAATTTCGACTCATTTTATATGCCAGTACCTAGAACAACTAGTACATTTAAGTTTAGCTTTACCAATGTAGTGGAAATACAGCGTATCATAGATAGTCTTGCCAGCACTAATAGTTCAGGAGTAGATTATATTAAAACATCAATAATAAAAAAATGTAAAAATGTATTAGCACAACCAATAACATCATTAATAAATGCATCTCTACTACAAAGTCATGTACCAAATTTACTAAAAATTAACAAAGTAATACCAATTTATAAAAAATCTGGAGATAAGAATGATTTTAACAACTTTAGATCGATCTCAATATCTACTGTGTTCAGTAAAATAATGGAAACTTTTGTTAATAATCAAATAACACAATATCTACTAGAAAATAATTTGGTCAGTATTGTGCAATATGGATTTACAAAAAACTCTAACACCAACGCTGCTTTATTTGATGTTATATCGTATATACAGAATTCAGTAAGTAAATCTAAAAAAGTATGTCTCGTATTCTTTGATCTGGCCAAAGCTTTTGACTCATTGGATCGGAAGATTATGCTTAGAATCTTATTTGAATGCGGGATAAAAGGCATAGAATATCAATGGTTTGAAAGATATTTCCATGAAAGACAACAGTATACAGAATGTGAAGGAGTGACAAGTCAGTATAAATATGTTGACTATGGTGTTATACAAGGGAGCTCCTTAGGTCCAGCACTATTTTCATGCTATATAAGCGGATTTTCAAATCTGAATCTGTTGGGAAAACCGTCGCTGACGATTTAGTTGTTGTGTACACTGAAAATAATGTTAACGAAATGGAAGAAAGAATAAATCAAGACATGCAAATCATACACAAATGGATGTCCTTACACAAGCTCACGGTAAATGTTAATAAAACAAAATATCTGATAGTTAAATCTAAGAATGAAGACATGTCCATATATTATAACAATATTATCATAAATAGAGTGTATGAAGATAAATATCTAGGTATTTGGGTTGATGCAGATTTAAACTGGAATAAACAGGTTAATGAATTAATTCTGAAGACCAGACGAATAGCTGGACTATTTAGGAAAATTGGGAAACGGCTTCCAGAAAGAATAAAAATTTCTACCTACTATAGGCTATTCCATAGCACTATTACGTATGGAATAGCAATTTGGGGTAACACATTTATGAAAAATATCTACAGCCTTCAAAAGATTCAGAATAAGGCAACAAAAAACCTATTTCAACTGCGCCACAGAACCTCAACTGATTATATTCATAAAAAATATGAAATACTAAAATTAATACACTATAAAGAAGTAATACAAATGAATCACATACATAATATGAGGAATAACTTAATAAAAACAAACACCAATCCTGTGTCAAATAATGACGTACATGAACACTACACCAGAAGCAATAATAATTTACGATACAATGCAGGTGCTAATTTGAATGGTATAGAACCTATAATGAATACAGCAATAATGTTATATAATAATTTGCCATTGAGCGTAAAAAATATGTCCAGTAAGAAATTCAAAAAAACTTGTAAAATAATGTATTTGTCCAATTATTAAAATTAGAATTTTTATTGAATTATATTTGAACTAGTGGCCCCTGTTGAGTAATTATATTTCAAGTTGAAGTCAAATTTAAAGTTTTTAAAAAAACAATAATTTACGTACTGACATAGACTTCGCACGATATAGCAGAAACCACTCGTGTTTAATAAAAAGTTTTGTGGTTAGTAAGTTTTATTTAGGACACATAAATACACGTCCCTCATATACTGCTTCGTTTCCGATATATTCCCTATAGTAAGTGGCATTTAGTGGATAAAATTACTAAAAATAAAAAATTTTGTCATTAAAGATGAAAAAGTGTCTACTGCGCAGGACCTTAAATGCTTGTCAATTATAATTATAGATAGCTACTTTGACTCTATTATGTAAAGATGAAATTGCCCGTCATATGAATTTTGTTTGTTTTTGTATTTTTTTTGTTTTTGTTTTTTTTATATTTTTGTTTGTTTTTGTTTTTTATTTTAATAAGAACTCACGAATAATGTATTTGATGAATAATAAAACCATATGATTAAAAAAATTTCAACTGTGTGAGCATTATTGTTTTATATACAACTATTATATTAGAAGTTCAATAAGGATAATTATATATACTCCAACTCTACTATATAAAAATAAATTTGCTCGTCATATGAACAATTCAACTGATTTTTTTTGTTTTTGCTTTTTTATATTTTTTATTTGAGATGAATTTATTTCTTTGTTTTTTTTTGGCATATGTACATAAGTTCATTTGCAAGTACATAATATAAAATATAATAACTGATTTGTTTACTTTTGTTTATTATTTTCATAATATCTCACTTATGCATAATGTATTTGCTGAATAATAAAATCATATGAGTACAAAATTTCCAACTGTGTGCGCATTTTTGTTTTATATACAATCTTATATATTATGTATATTAGAAGTTCATTAAAGAGTAGGAGAATCGAAATAAAATGAAAAGGTGTCTACTGCGCAGGACCTTAAATGCTTGTCAATTATAATTATAGATTGTTAAAAAAAAAAAAAAAAACAAAAAAAAAAAAAAATCTTTTATATTTTCCTATTATATTAAATTGTTAAATTATAATTATGTTGCACTGAATACTTTTGAATACTTTTATTTTTGATATGTTAAATCACATACATGTATATATACTCTATACGAGCTACACAGCTCTTTTTGAGAAATGAAATAAATAAATAAAAAAATAAAATGTTGTAACTTTACCTTTAAGAGATCATTACAAAAACCTCGGTAACACAAGCCTTTAAAAGGTTTCTGAGCCTAGAACATAAACTCGAAACGAAGTTGGAACTGAAAACTGAATATACCAAAGTAATTAAGGAGTATCTAGAATTGGGCCACATGGAAAAAGTCGATGAAAATAAGGACGAAAATGATATGGTCGTCTTTTATATGCCTCATCACGCAGTTCTCAAGCCGACGAGTACAACGACGAAACTTCGCGTCGTGTTTGACGCTTCCGCAAAATCCTCATCTAACATCTCTTTAAATGATGTGTTGATGGTCGGTCCAACTATTCAACAAACCTGATTTGATATTCTAACTCGATTTCGGAGTCACAAACATGTATTCAAATGTAATGTGACAAAGATGTATAGGCATATACGAATTGTGAAAAATCAAAATTCTCTACAACGAATATTATGACGGCCTAGTAAAGATCAGAAGTTAAAGGCGTATGAACTTAGAACAGTCACATTCGGTCCGTCTGCCGCACCCTTTTTTGGCCATTCGAACGTTGAAAAAAATGGCCGATGACGAGAATAAGGTCTTCTCTTTAGCGTCAAAAATCACCAAGACAGACTTTTACGTCGACGATTGCCTTTCAGGATTTGACTGTATTGACCAGGCCGTTCAGGCAGTCAAAGAACTTCGTGATATGTTTTCTAGATCGGGGTTCGATCGACGAAAATGGTTCTCCAATAATTTTGATATTCTAAAAACAATTCCATGTGATTACCGAGAGGAACTACGATCCGATGGTGTATTGGAAAATGAGTGTATAAAGGCTTTAGGAATCTCGTGGCGTCCATTTAGAGACGTGTTTATGCTAAATATCCCTGATTTTGACACATGTAATATAACTTTAACAAAAGGGATCATTTTGTGTCAACTAGCTCAACTCTACGATCCTTTGGGACTTATGGCACCAGTCACGGTGTCCGCAAAAATTTTAATCCAGTAGTTGTGGAAGGCAAAGGGAGACTGGGATGCAACGGTAGCCCCTGAAATTTCAGAAATATGGGGCGAGTGGATATCAACACTTCCAAAACTGAAAAAGGGTCGAAATAAGCCGACGTCTTATATGTGACACTCCGAAATTAGTCGAACTACATGGATTCGCGGATGCTTCCGAAAGGGCATATGGAGCGTGTATCTATCTGCGTAGTATGGATATGAAGGGTGAAATCTTCGTGAATCTAGTGTGCAGTAAAACCAGGGTTGCTCCGATCAAAAACGTTTCAATACCCAGGCTCGAACTTTGTGCCGCACTCTTATTAGCTAGGCTAATGGAAATGGTCACACGATCATATAATCAGATATTCGATTCAATTTTCCTGTGGACCGACTCAACCATTGTGCTAACTTGGATCGATACGGAACAGTTTAAATTGAAAACCTTTATTGCAAATAGTGTGTCCGAAATACAAGACCTGACCAACAAATATTGCTGGAGATATATAGAAACTGAAAATAATCCGGCTGACATCATTTCCAGAGGATTGACTCCCCCTCAATTATCACTTAGCGAAATTTGGTTTAAAGGGTCCCACATGTTGTATCATCAGCCATTACCTGACGTCGTCGCAAGGGCTATAACACCTTCAGATCACAATGTTTTAGAAACAAAACAAATGTATATCAACCACATGACACAATCTTCGGTTTCGGTAGCCGCAGAAGTTTTGACAGGTCTCAATATCGCATTTATCTCGGAATTAATCGTATTATATAATTCATACACTAAGAAGACGCGTAATCGCGTATTGTTTGAAAATTTTCAGAAATTCTCGATCTATTTCCACTACACTTAAAAAAAAGTTTTTAACCACTGCTGAATTAGACTATGCTTTACACAAAATAATACGAGTGATACAAAACGAACATTTTAACTGCGAGATTTTGTATTTATCAAGGAGTACGCCATTACCCGTCTGAAGTTCGATACTGTCCTTGAATCCCTTTTTGGATGATCACAGGATATTAAGAGTAGGAGGAAGAATTCATCAAGCTAAACTAGGTTTTGACAGGAAACATCCTATTCTTCTACCTGCAACCCAACATTTTACCACCGTAATCTTTCGATATTATCATATCGTAATATAAGAAATGTGTTCGATCATGTGTGACGTGTTTCCGGAATCAAACACAACTCAGCCCCCAATTAATGGGCATCTTGCCCGAGTCGCGGGTAACGCCTAGTTAACCCTTCGAAACGACAGGAGCTGATTTTTGGACCCTTTTTAATTAAAGATAAAAGATTTAGAAAATCAATAGAGTATAAGGTGTATGTTGGTGTCTTCGTGTGCTTTGTAATTAAGGCAGTTCACTTGAAAATAGCTTCCGACTTGACATCCGAAAGTTTTTTAGCGTGTCTGAAGCGATTTATATACCGTCGAGGTAATTCAGCTGTAATTTGGAGCGACAATGCGACAAATTTCGTCGGAGCAAAAAACGAACTAAAGGATTTTTATCGATCTTTTGAACAAACAAAAAAAATTGAATCAGTTCTACGGTACTGTACCGCGGAGTCATTTAATACATAATAAGTGTATAATTAAACATTTTTAAAAAATATATGAAATACACTTTAAGTTTTTTAAAGATTTAAGAATAATTATAATTTTATATTAAAATCCAACCATTTAATACATAATAAGTGTACAATTAAACATTTTTAAAAATATATTTCAAATATATAAAGAAATTCGAAATACAAAGTTTTTCAATCATCTACGTGGACGCACCGACGTAAAAACTGCCTATATGATGAATTTTAAAACTCACTCATAATAATTGGGAAACGATACTAACCCATAGGTATGATTAATAGCAAATTATTTAATAATAAATCGAATTTTATTTAATTAATTAATAAAATTATCGAAAACTATTTTTTAATAACATTCCAACACACGTTTTCCCAATTAACGCGAACAATCAATTAAACGGTTAATAATATCAGTTATGGTAAAGGGTTTCGGTGGTTTTAGTGGGTTAGAACTTCACATACCTAAATACCTACGTGCGCGGTCTGCTTAGTATTTTTCGAGGCTTTCTCCTTCCCTCGAGAAATAAACAAATAATAAAAACAAATTAAATTTCACAAAAAAAGTTTAATGTTTTCATTTTTTTGTGGGTTGCTATTAATATTACTAATCTATATATTGTTGTCAGATACTTTCAACGTGTCAAATGTATAACTGTATTAAAAATCATTTTATTGTGCCGTTTGACAGAAAAATTCATTTCTTTTGGTCGGCCAGGAATGTAACCGGGGGTTTCTCCTAGTCTATTATATAATACACAAGAGCACGATTAGTGAAGGCACACTTTTCGTGGTTTTTCGTGTGCTTAGTTTTTTTGCATTCAATCAATCGGCGATGATGCAGGCTGTGGCGATCAAAATCAATTTTTATTGTATCTATATTGTAATACATAATATAACGATTTTGAGGGCAGACTTTTCGTGGTTTTTCGTGAGCTCCGTTTTTTTTTTTCATTCAATCAATCAGTGATGACGCAGGTCGTGGCGATCAAAATCAATTTTTATGTGTATATTTTGGGTAAACAATTTTTATAAGATATTAGCTGAGTTGGTTAAAGTATTATTCAAAATCAGAAATTTTTGTCGATTCTCTTTTGAGCCGAATTCTTTTTAATTATTTTTTTATTTATCGCATTTGTTTTTTTGCACTTTTAGTAGAAAAAATTGTGATTTTAATATCACATATAAATATATAGGTTTTAATATCACAAATTTTAGTCAGTCCGATTCTCTATTAATTCAAATTTTTATATTAATAAATATTTTTTTATTATTATGTATTATAATATAATATAATTAATAACAAAAAAAAATATTTTTTTAATAAGAAAAAAGTTATTTTTAATTATTATTCTCTTCTCAATGATTTCAACAAAATACGAAACCGTTCAGTTTAAAAAAAACAAATTATGTATACTTATTACTCATCCATACATGGAATGTACTCAAAGTTGACAGTTTTGACTTGGGTTTGACACTATGATGTATCATGTAGATGTATGCATATAATATAATATATTATAGCAATTAGCATTTACCCTACCTATGTATACTCATACAGCTAAAATGTAGGTACAATAAATATAATATAATTTGTACTGTATTTTGGTTAGGAAGTCTTATTAGTATAGTGGTGAAATGTTATGTATATCGAACCTCTGTTAAAATTTTATTGTTCAAATTTTATTTTACAGGTTTTATAATATTTAATTTTAATAAAAAAGAAACATATCTTAATTTATGACTAAAAAGTAAATAATAATAAAAAAAAGTTTTAAATAGGTACCTTTTTTTATTTAAATAAACAATAAAGTAAACTCTTCATTTCGTTTAAATTATATTTAATTACTAGCTTGATAACTCGGCATAAATGACGGAAGCAAAATAAATTCTAGCATTTCTTTCCTTCATTAGAGTTTTCATTTCGAGTTTAAGAAAAATACGTATTTGCTTACTAATTTATCATACCTTTATTTTTGTACTATAACGCTTTTAATTACGATATAAACAGAATATTTGTAGTAAGGTGCAAAATTTTCTATTCCCTCAAGGGTCATTTACTCGATCATTTTAGCGACATCCTTTTTGCCAACATTGAAAATTTATCGTATAATTCAGAATCAAGTTAATCCTGTTAACATTCAATAACATTCGCTGCGTAAGTTTAGCGTCAAAGTTTATAGCGAACAAATAATATTTTATAATGAGCCACAACTTTGAATGAAAATAATTTTTTTTTTTTGTCTTTATTCTATACAACTATCTACATAAAATATAAAAGATATTGAGTATAATGTTGGAATTAAAATTGACGTGATGTAACTGACATGTAATCTAAGTCAAAAATCCATTGATTCTTGACTTAATATTCAAATTTATATTTATGGAGTCTCAGGTAAAGTGAATCTAGTAGATAAATCCAGCGGTCTGAAGCGTCTTAATCTGCGCTCGCTTGTTCGTTCATTATTGATGAGTTGAGGAGCAAGTAAATTTGGATGGTTTTCCAGTCGAACATAGTATTTTTCAGCTTTCTTTTTAATGAATTTCTTAACAGATGGGATATTTAAATCTGATCTAATTGTGTCATTTCGGACATACCAAGGCGCGTTAACTATAGACCTTAATACTTTGGACTGGAAGCGTTCTATTATTTCGATGTTGGAGTTACTAGTTGTTCCCCATAGTTCCAACCCGTAGCTCCAGATTGGCCTGATGATAGCTTTGTACACTGCAACTTTACATTCTAGGGATAAATTGGAGAAACGACCAATTAGCCAAATTAATTGGTTGAATTTTAATCGTAGTTGTTTATTTTTGCTGATGATGTGACTTTTCCAAGTGAGGCGTCTATCCAAGTGCATACCTAAGTACTTAACCGAGTCTTGGTGAGTCAATTCCATGTCGTTAAGGTGAACAGCGGGGCAATTTCCCTTGCGATTAGTAAAGGTGATATGAAGAGATTTCGATTCATTGGCCTTTATTCTCCACTTTTTCAGCCAGTTTTGTATATCCAATAAGTAGTTCTGAAGAACTTCTGAAGCTAATCTCGGATTAGTATGAGACACTAAGACCGCTGTGTCGTCAGCAAAGGTAGCAGTGAGTACCCTCGGCGATGTTGGGAGGTCTGCTGTAAATATCGGGTAAAGTAGTGGGCCAAGGACACTGCCCTGAGGAACCCCAGATTTAATTTCTTTTAGTGACGATTGTTCCCCGTTGTATTTAACGAAGAACCTCCTATTTGATAAATAAGTTGACAAAAGTTGCTGGTAGTGGTGAGGAAGTAGTTTTTTAAGCTTGTAAAGGAGACCTTTGTGCCAAACTTTGTCGAAGGCTTGCGAAATGTCCAGAAAAGCTGCAGAACAGTATTTTTTCTTGTCAAGTGAATTATTTATATGGTTCACTACTCTATGTATTTGCTCAATTGTTCCATGATTGTGACGAAAGCCAAACTGATGAGCTGGTACGATATCTCGTTCATTATTTATTTTAATCAATCTTTTGGCTATTAGTTTTTCAATTAATTTTGATATTACTGGCAGAAGACTTATTGGTCTATATGAACTAGTCTCATTTGGCACTTTCCCCGGTTTAGCTAACATTATGATATGAGCAGTTTTCCAGATATCTGGGAAGTAGCTAGTTCTTAATATAGCATTAAAAATGTGGGTTAAGAATTTTATACTGCAATACGGAAGTTCCTTTACCATTTTGCCTGTGATACCATCATACCCAGGAGCCTTCTTGTCTGACACAGAGTTTTTTATAATTTCCTGTACTTCCTTTATCCGGACTTTCTTTATCGGTAAATCCATTTGATAAGGCACTTCAAGGTAGTTTTCAATCTTGTTGTTTTCGTCGGTTGAAATTACTGGTGGATACGGTACAAACACTTTTTTTAAATGTGATGCAAAAAGCTCTGCTTTCTCACCATCGCTTCTGGTCCAATTACCATTTGATTTCCTTAGTGGAGGTATAATTTGTTGTGGCCGTTTCAGTTTTCTTGTTGCTTTCCACAGTGAGTAGTCATTAAGAGCGGTATATGTTAGTCTTTCAAGGTAATTCTTCAACGAACTTTCTCTGCTTTTATTTAACAAAAATTTAAGTTCTTTGATTGCACGGTTTAACCTGGCTTTGATTTCAGGGGATCTAGTTTGTTGCCAATATTTCCTAAGGTTTCTTTTTTCCATGATTTTGGATTTTATTTCAGGTGGAGAAATAACATATTTTCGGATGTTACCTTGCATCGGAGTTGATGACATTGCTGCTTCAATCATGGTTATATTTAGGTTTTTTATAGCTTAATTGATATCTTGGGGGTTTTTCAGTCCTATATTTAGAGAAGTTTTCATTTCAATTTCCTTTCTATAATTATCCCAGTTTGTTTTCCTTGTATGTAACCGTTGTTCATTTTGAGTTATTACTACTTCGGATGAGGCAGAGATAATGATAGGCGTATGATCTGAAGACAGCTCGAGGCTTGATTTCACAGTAAATAGTTTTGGTGAGATACCTTTCGAGACGCAAAAATCCAAAAGATCCGGTGTCTTATTAAGATCAGAAGGCCAGTATGTAGGTTGTCCAGTAGACAGATAATTCAAGTTGAATTCTTGCATGGCTAGTAGTAGCTGCCTTCCTTTTTGAGTGATCAGCCTAGAGCCCCAAAACGTATGTTTAGAATTATAATCTCCACCGGCAATAAATCTATTTCCCAGAGTTTTAAAATAATCAATAAATTGAGATTTGTTGATATTGTGTTTAGGAGGGCAATATATAGCTGAAATAGTTAAGGGTCCATTCCAGTCAGCTATCACGACACTTGTTGCTTGAATATGATTAAATTTATATTTAGGAAGTTCATAGTGCTGTATGTTTTAAAATAATTTTAAAAACAAAAATAAATAAAATTGTAAATATAAAAAAAGCAATAATATTGTAGGTACACATAATATTTATTTTGATGAATTAAATAAAAACTCGTGTTGGAGAAAAAATTAAAATAAAAAAATTTACTGGAAATAAGAGGTATTTACAAAACTGTTCATAACTTGTGAACCATTGATCGGTTATTTAAAATTTCATTTCATTTCAAAAAATTCAGTATCGAACTGTTTATGTTAAAATTCAAACATAATTATTATTTATAACATACATTTCTACAACATTTCTCTACAACATGCATTTCTACACACTTGAAGAACACAAATATACCTAAAAATTATAAATTTACAAAGATAACAAATAAAAAATAATAGTACAAAATTTCATTTAATTTTTTTAAAAATGGATAGGGTGTTATTGTTTTTATGTGTAAATCAGCAGAACTAAAACCTAACCTTATAATATATACTAAATATTATATACGATCATAAATTTATATATCATATAGATATATATGTTACCCCCTCGGTGGCGCAGTGGTTATGTAACAGGATCCATGACCGAGGGGACCCCGGTTCGAACCTGGTTGGTGGCGATTTATAAAAAAAATCCATCATTAAATTTGTTAATTGAAATTTAGAGATTAATCGAATGAAAATCATTAATTGAGATCGAACCGGTAATAAGGTAGCGCCACGTTGTTTCTAGGCAGCGGTAGATGGTTACTCCATCTCCTAGGACCGGTTACTGTAGGCCAATCACCCGCATAATCGGTAAATCAATGGATTCGAAATAATAGAAGAAGAAGCCTCGGATACACGAATGACTACTTGATAACGACCTTTGGCACTCAAAAAAGGACCCGAATTGCACAATGGAATGTAAGAACACTTAGAGAAGCTTCAAGACTCTCGCAATTGGAAGCTCAAATGGCTACTTACAACATAGACATCCTAGGTATAAGTGAAATGCGATGGAACAACACCGGAGAAATCAACACGGAGAATGGAAACATGGTAATTTACAGTGGAAGGGAAACAGGGGGTGAAAGTGGAGTCGGAATACTAATATCAAAGAAATTGAGACAAACATTGGTTTCGTGGAAGGCAGTCTCGGATAGAATTGTTATAGGGCGATTTCGAAATATGACAAGACATGTAACAATAATTCAATGCTATGCACCAACAGATGTCGCTGAAGACCATATTAAGGATGACTTCTACGAACAAATAGAAACAACGCTAGCACTCATAAATAGGGGAGATATCATAATATTAATGGGTGACTGGAATGCGAAAATAGGATCTAACAACAATGGACTTGAGGAGATAATGGGCAAACACGGGTTAGGAAGAGAAAGAAACAACAACGGGGAAAGATTGATAGAGTTGTGTCAGACTTTCGACCTAGCAATCGGAGGGAGTCTATTTCCACACAAAGATATCCACAAATACACATGGACAACACCAAACGGGATCTCAAGAAATCAGATAGATCACATATGCATCAGCAAGAAGTGGAAACAATCAATGTTAGATGTGAGAAATAGAAGGGGAGCAGATATACACAGCGATCATGAATTACTAACTGGGGACTTCAGAATGAAACTAAGCCAACAAGGAAGAGGCAGAAGATATAGAAAGAAGAAAATAAATATAAACAACTTAAAAAATCCGCAAGTAAGAGCTGACATAGTTACGGCGTTACGAGAAAATATTAGAAATAATAGAGAATACACTTGGGAAGAGATTCTGGAAATTTACAACCAAACAAGCGAACAAAATCTTGGAATTTCACAACCACAAAGAAAAATCTGGATAACCGATAACACATGGGCCTTGATTAAAAGAAGAGGTGAAATGAAGAAAATGATAAACAACAGGATGGCATCAAGAAGAGAATATGAAGAAATAGCGAAAACAGTAAAAAGAGCAGCAAGAAGAGATAAAAGGAAATTTCTACAAAATTTAGCCGGAGAAGCAGAAAAAGCAGCACAGCAACATAACCTGAGAGAATTGCATCGCATAATCAAGAACTTAACTAACCAGTCGGAACAACAAAACAAACCAATTAAAGATAAAAATGGTGCGCTCATCACAAACTTAGAGGATCAATTAAAGAGATGGAGAGAACATTTCCAAGAACTGAGCAACGAAGAAAGTACAAATAATGAAGCAGACATAAGAAACAGAGACAATGCAAATATCTACCCAACTGAGGGACTGCCAATATCTACTCAAGCTCCAAATATAGAAGAAATCAAAGCTACAATCAATATCCTGAAGCACAACAAAGCAACAGGTGAAGATGGAATTCCAGCAGAAATAGCCAAACTGGACCCTGACTTATTCGCAAAAACAATTGAACCCCACATCAGGAAAGCATGGATAGAAGAGAATATACCACCATCATGGAAGAAAGGAATGATTGTCAAGATACCTAAGAAAGGAGACTTGGCAAATTGCAGCAACTGGAGAGGAATCACGGTTCTAAATACTATTCATAAGATAATAGCAATTATTATAAAGAAAAGATTAGAAGAAGTACTAGAACCAATACTACGGAAAGAGCAGGCAGGTTTCAGACCAAACCGAAGCTGTGTAGACCAGGCAAATACTTTGCGGGTCATAGTTGAACAATCAGTGGAATGGAATGCCCCACTATATCTACTATTCATAGATTTTAAGAAAGCATTCGACACAGTCAAGAGATGCGCAATATGGAGAACACTTACAAAGAAAGGAGTTCCTGAAAAAATCATCAACATCATCAAAGCGATGTATGAAGATGCAGAGACAACAGTTCAACACAGAGGTAAGATCAGTGATCCATTCTACACCAATATAGGAGTTAGACAAGGATGTCCACTATCTCCACTTCTCTTCAACACAATACTAGACGACATTCTAAGAGAAGTTTGCACTGGAATAAACGGAATAGAATGGGATTTCTTCGGAAACTTAGAAGACTTAGATTACGCAGATGATGTATGCCTCATATCAAAAAATCAAAGGGACCTACAGAACAAAGTCAACAGATTACAGGAAGAAGCAAAGAAATCGGGACTGGAATTAAATATCGAGAAAACCAAAGCAATGAGGACAAACAATAGTTACAGTGAGCCAATAACAGTGAGTGGACAACAGATAGAATACGTAGAAGAATTCAACTACCTGGGGTGCATTATAACATCAAGAGGAGGTGCAACAGAAGATGTCAACAGCCGTATAAATAAGGCAAGAAGAACATTTGGGAGCCTAATGAAGATATGGCGGAGCAACCAAATATCGAGAACAACAAAGCTAACAATATTCAGAGCATGTGTTAAGTCAACATTAATATATGGCAGTGAAACATGGCTCACTTCGGTCAGAATCAAACAGAAGCTACAAGTATTCATCAACAAGTGCTTGAGAATTATATGCAGAATATTCTGGCCGGCAAGAATTAGCAACGAAGATTTATGGATGATAACTGGAGAAGAACCTATCAACAGACAGATAAATAGGAAAAAATGGAAATGGATAGGTCATACACTAAGGAAATCAGAAAGTGATATAGCAAGAAGAGCTCTAGAGTGGAATCCACAAGGACAAAGGAGACCCGGCAGACCATACAACACATGGAGACGCACAATCGATCAAGAATTAACAGTCAACAATTATACCTGGGACGATATTAAGGAAGTAGTACTCAACAGAGAGGAATGGAGGTTCACTATCGAAGCCCTATGCTACCACGCGGAGTAATAGGAGAAAAAAAAAAAAAAAAAAAAAAAAAAAAAAAAAAATATATATTTAAAAAAAAACAATAAACAAAAAAAATAAAAATAAATAACAATTTTAACTTATCATCCAATCACATTTCTGGCTAGAATATATATATATATCTATAGTACTACACAGACAAAACTATGATGCAATGATCATAGACTAATACTGCTATGATCATTATCATAACAACAACAAAACACAAAAAACAAAAAAAAATTAAATTAAATAACAATTTTAACTCTTCATCGCATCACATTTCTGGCTATAGTATATATACCTATAGTACTATAGTACAGGCAATGCATACGGTAGTAAAACTATGATGCTATGATCATTATCATAACAACAACAAAAAATATGTAGACACATATGCATATTGTGTATAATTTAAAGTAATAAGAATAACCTTTAAGTGCATTATGCTGTTTGCCTTTTGGTTATTATACCATATTAAACTATTGATAAAATTTCTATTAGTCCTTCTTATTATAAATCAAAAAAATGGTTTGTTTTATTTATATTATTATTATTATTTTTATTTTTCCTTATTATTTGCGAAGAAGACTAACATTAAATTAAAAAAATATATGTGTATATATAAATATGGTATAATAACCAAAAGGCAAACAGCATTTAACACAAAAAAAAACATAATTCACTCAAAGGTTATTCTTATTACTTAAAACTATACACAATAATATACATGTGTATCAGCATATTTGTATTGTATAATATTATACATTATACTACTTTATTGCTTCTACCTTTTATTTGTATGTTCTGCATGCTCCATTTCAAAAATATTATTTTTATAGTTTTTTTTTAAATTGAAAATTATTGATGAAAATGTTTTTGTATTTTTTGTAAATTTTACCAATTTAGATACAAAATTTTGAATATTTTTTAAAAAATAACACAATACCATAATAACAGTTTATTCATATAGCAAAATAAGATCCCTATACAGTATACAAAAGACAAAATTTATATGAAAATAAGATCCCATTTTTAAATTTACTCTCCCAGCGGCCACAATAACGCTAATACGGTATAATTTATACTAAATGGAACCCAACTAACGAATTATAACTAAATGGAAGTGAGTACGAGTATACCATACAAAAATACAAACATTTTATACAAATTTATTGGTATGGTACTTCTTTTTCTGTTATATAAAAAAATAAAAGATTAGTGTTAGGCCAATAAACATAAATAAAAATAAATAAAAAGTGATATAAAAATATGTACTGTAATTTCGGAATAAAGAATCTAATGAAAGAAAAAAAGAAACTAGGATTTATTTTGCTTCCGTCATTTATGACGGGTTACAAAGCTAGTAATGAAAATAAAAACGAAACAAAATCATATCATATAAATTTCAATTGATATAACAAATAATTGAGTGTAATACAAAATTAGAACCGGTTTTAAATGTTTACAAAATAAATTAAAATTTATAAAAATAATTTGAATGAAATTTTATTATAATGATAAAATATCAGGGCTCTGCAACGGCTGGTATGCTAAACTTGAGTCCAATCATGATATCTGTGTAATAAGAGGAGAAAGAATTGAGATTCAAAAGAATATAAATTAACTAATGTTAGAGAATATTTTAGTACTACAATTTTAAATTAGTGATTAAGAAAGAAGGAAAACAAGAAAAAAAATTAGTGACTAGAAGATGGGTCATTTTAAGTTACGAAGAATACAAGCATTTTTTTAGGGTATCTTTGGAGAGATAGAAATAAATAACATCCTGGCATTTATTCCCCAGAATCATCATTCTATGGATTGGTTCATTCATTCCATAGTTGGTTCTATGAAATGAAAGTACGAAGAAGGGGGAAGAGCGAAAACGCCTGACCCTGTTTATTTGAACTAAGTTGGAAATAAAAGGAGAGATAATATTTCCTTTGATTATATTAGTGATGAAAATAACGTCAGCAACTTCACGCCTTTTTTTTAGAGTAGCGAGATGAATTAAGTTTAATCTATGTTCATATGATGGCAGAATTAGGGGGTCGGACCAAGTGAGGTGACGTAAGGAAAATCTTAAAAAGTTTTTTTGAATTGCCTCCATTCGTAGCATATGAACTTCGCTAGCATATTCTAATTGTGGCCTTACAAGAGATATGTAAAGGGATTTTAGGATGTATGTATCAATCAATAAATCACAAGGTCAAAACTTCAGAAAGTCGGAATTTATCTCCCTCAACCTACCTTCACTCATGGTCAGCTCTATACAATCCACTGCTCTAAAAATTAACTTTCTGGCAGCACCAAGACAGGGGAAAACTACTGACAAGTTGCATACCAGGAGGTTTACTGGGTATGTTATGTCACATACTTTTGTCAGTTGTCGACAATTCTGTAATTGTTACTTGTGTTTGTCCAATATTATTTATTGTGTTATTTGGTTATTGTGTTGTTTGAGATATATGAGTATTGATTGATATAGATATTGATATAGGTAATATTTTTAGTTATATGAAGTATTAATTATATTAATTATTTTTATGGATAATAAATTTTATATATAATACTAGAAGAAACCCCCGGGTACATACCCGGCCGAGGAAAAAAAATAAATTTTTCTGTGAAAAGGCACAATAAAATAAATTTTTAATACAATTATACATTTGACACGTTGAAATTATCTGGCAACAATATAAAGAATAGTGATATTAATAGCAAACCACAAAAAAATAAAAAATGTTCAAAACTTTAAGTTAATATTAATTTTAAATTAAAATAAAAAAATATCACAGAGCATTAAACTTTTTTTGTAAGATTTAATTTGTTTTTATTATTTTTTTGTTTCACGAAGAAAGGTGAAAGCCTCAACAAATACTAAGCAGACCACGCACGTAGGAACTTAGCTATGTTTAACTCTAACCCACTAAAACCACCGAAACCCTTTACCATTACTGATATTATTAACCGATTAATTGATTGTTCGCGTTAATTGGGAAAACGTGTGTTGGAATGTCATTAAAAAATAGTTTCCGATCATTTTATGGCGTCATTGATCATATCTATGGGTTAGTACCGTTTCCCAATTATTATGAGTGAGTTTTAAAATTCATCATATAGCAAACAATTGGATGAAATGAAGTATTCTAGACCTGGTATGCAACGTTGTCAGTTACAGTGTCATTTTCAGTAGTTTTTCCCTGTCTTGGTTCTGGTAGAATTTTAATTTTTAGAGCAGCGGATTGTGTAGAGCTGACCATGGGTGAAGGTAGCTTGAGGGAGATAAATTCCGAGTCTTTGATTTATTGATTAATTGTGATTTATTGATTAATATTGCATATGCAAGACTTGCTGGAAATTGATGTCTAATAAATTCTTATAAAATAATTTTCATTCTACATCTCTCATTCGTTCTCGAACCTTGAAACTATACGGACGAATATAACATAATTGTTCGCGCAAAAAAGCAAATTCAATTCGCGCCGAAAAAAAAGTACAAAAATTATAAAATAAATAAATATAAATAAATAAAAAAAAAAAAAAAAAAAATTATAATAAAAACCGCGACCGTTTTGTTACTGTCATTTTTGACACCGTGACAGAATATTAAGAAAAACGTCTTCAACAATAAAAATCAGTGCTGAACTTAAACTCGCAGATTAAGTTAATATTGTTCATCTGGCATCAAATTCTGGAACTTATAGAAAATATCTTTGTCTTATATAAATTATAAATTGTAAGTACTATTTGATTTATGAATATTTTTTATTAGTCTTATATAGCGAATATTTATTAAATTATAATTAATTATCTATAATTAATAATTAATATAAAATATAATTGTATATAATTGTATGTATATATCTTATGATATATATATATTAATTATTCTATATTAGTTTTGTTTAAACAGGCATTTTTTGTGTTGAGTGTAATTTTATGTATATACCTGTATATTCATAACAATTATATTCTAACACTTTAGAATGCCTTTTTAAACTTCTAAATACAACTATTTTTATAGCATAAATAATGTAAAATATAATTATATAATAAATAACCGGATATGACGTTGCGCACTCCACCGCTCTCATCTGATAAAAAAGATTCGTCCTCGACATCGACATCAACAGGATCAATACTAACTCGAGCTTCATCATCCTCAATCATTAATAGCATTCCAAACTCATCTAATAACTCAACGATTAAAGAAGATGATTTACACCAAGAGCTTCAGTCGCTGCGAATGCAAAATGAAGAACTAAAGAAGCAGTTAAAGGAAGTTCTATCAAAACACTCTACTGAAAAGGTTGTACCAGTTGTGACCCTCTCTGATAATGCCGAAAAAAAAAATGGTATAAACAGCTTCGAACTTGTCATAAATTCAAAAAAAAAAAGGAAGAAGGATAGTCCTCAAAAACTGCCTCACCCAAAACAAACCAGAATCAATGATTACTGGTTGAATAACTCCAAAGAATTCACCAATAGATTTAGCGAACTCGAAACAGCTGAACCTGAAGAAACTACCCAGGATACAAAATCGCCAAAACCTCCTCCAATTTATGTGTCTGGGGTTCAGAACATGTCTCCTCTTATTAACCTTTTAAGTCAAACTTGCTCAGTCGAATACTTCACGAAGGTTCTTAAGCGAAATGAAGTGAAAATTCAAGTGACAGACATCAATGACTACCGAGAAACAGTTAAAGGATTAAAACTAAAGGAAACTCAATTCCATACGTATCAACTGAAACAGGACAAAAGTTTTAGAGTGGTAATCAGAGGTCTACATCCTTCTGTAGAACTAAATCTAATTAAAGATGAACTTAAAAAATTAGATCGCGAAGTAATTAACATCTACAACCTCAAACAGCGTAGAGGAGAAAATGAATTTGCAGTACCGCTTTTCTTCGTAGATCTTAGCCAAAGTGAAAATAACAAAGATATTTACAAAATACGATATCTGTTACATACACGTATAACTGTAGAAGCTCCAATAAAGAAAAAGGAAATACCTCAATGTACCAAATGCCAGCGTTATGAGCACACTTGGCAATACTGTAATAGGTTGCCTAAATGTGTAAAGTGCGCTGGTGATCATATCTCAAAGAATTGCCCAAACAAATACCTAGGGTCTAATGTAAAGTGCACTTTGTGTCTAGGAAATCATCCCGTTAATTACAAGGGTTGTCAACGGTATAAAGAAATTAAAGAAAAAAAATTTCCCAGTTTACGTAATAGGCCACTACCTCAACAAAGTCATAGCGCTGAGGAAGTTAAAGGAACAAGTGATATTCAAACTGTTTTTGGCAATAAATCCTATGCGGAAATATTAAAAAACAAGAGTGATACGCCACAGCAACCAGCTATCATATCAAACAATAATGCAACTTGTACTATCAGCTCCTCAACCAATTCAAATGAAGTTTTCGAATTAAAAAACATGGTGAAAGAATTAATGTCACAAGTTGGGCCTTTGATTAACCTCGTTAATACACTTCTCGTAAACTTACATAAAAATAGCTAAACTCCTCAACATAGTCGTCTGGAATGCCAACGGACTGTCAAACCATCAACAAGAATTGTATCATTTTATTATTGATCACCAAATAGACATCTTGTTAATTTCTGAAACCCATTTTACAAACAAAAGTTATTTTAACATAAAAAATTACAACACATATTCCACAAATCATCCTGATGGGACGGCTCATGCTGGTACTGCAATAATCATCAGGAAAAACATACAGCACTATGAACTTCCTAAATATAAATTTAATCATATTCAAGCAACAAGTGTCGTGATAGCTGACTGGAATGGACCCTTAACTATTTCAGCTATATATTGCCCTCCTAAACACAATATCAGCAAATCTCAATTTATTGATTATTTTAAAACTCTGGGAAATAGATTTATTGCCGGTGGAGATTATAATTCTAAACATTCGTTGTGGGGCTCTAGGCTGATCACTCAAAAAGGAAGGCAGCTACCTACTAGCCATGCAAGAATTCAACTTGAACTATCTGTCTACTGGACAACCTATATACTGGCCTTCTGATCTTAATAAGACACCGGATCTTTTGGATTTTTACGTCTCGAAAGGTATCTCACCAAAACTATTTACTGTGAAATCAAGCCTCGAGCTGTCTTCAGATCATACGCCTATCATTATCTCTGCCTCATCCAAAGTAGTAATAACTCAAAATGAACAACGGTTACATACAAGGAAAACTAACTGGGATAATTATAGAAAGGAAATTGAAATGAAAACTTCTCTAAATATATGACTGAAAAACCCCCAAGATATCAATTAAGCTATAAAAAACCTAAATATAACCATGATTGAAGCAGCAATGTCATCAACTCCGACGCAAGGTAACATCCGAAAATATGTTATTTCTCCACCTGAAATAAAATCCAAAATCATGGAAAAAAGAAACCTTAGGAAATATTGGCAACAAACTAGATCTCCTGAAATCAAAGCCAGGTTAAACCGTGCAATCAAAGAACTTAAATTTTTGTTAAATAAAAGCAGAGAAAGTTCGCTGAAGAATTACCTTGAAAGACTAACATATACCGATCTTAATGACTACTCACTGTGGAAAGCAACAAGAAAACTGAAACGGCCACAACAAATTATACCTCCACTAAGGAAATCAAATGGTAATTGGGCCAGAAGCGATGGTGAGAAAGCAGAGCTTTTTGCATCACATTTACAAAAAGTGTTTGTACCGTATGCACCAGTAATTTCAACCGACGAAAACAACAAGATTGAAAACTACCTTGAAGTGCCTTATCAAATGGATTTACCGATAAAGAAAGTCCGGATAAAGGAAGTACAGGAAATTATAAAAAACTCTGTGTCAGACAAGAAGGCTCCTGGGTATGATGGTATCACAGGCAAAATGGTAAAGGAACTTCCGTATTGCAGTATAAAATTCTTAACCCACATTTTTAATGCTATATTAAGAACTAGCTACTGCCCAGATATCTGGAAAACTGCTCATATCATAATGTTAGCTAAACCGGGGAAAGAGCCAAATGAGACTAGTTCATATAGACCAATAAGTCTTCTGCCAGTAATATCAAAATTAATCGAAAAACTAACAGCCAAAAGATTGATTAAAATAAATAATGAACGAGATATCGTACCAGCTCATCAATTTGGCTTTCGTCACAATCATGGAATAATTGAGCAAATACATAGAGTAGTGAACTATATAAATGATTCACTTGACAAGAAAAAATACAGTTCTGCAGCTTTTCTGGACATTTCGCAAGCCTTCGACAAAGTTTGGCACAAAGGTCTTCTTTACAAGCTTAAAAAACTACTTCCTCACCACTACCAGCAACTTTTGTCAACTTATTTATCAAATAGGAGGTTCTTCGTTAAATACAACGGGGAACAATCGTCACTAAAAGAAATTAAATCTGGGGTTCCTCAGGGCAGTGTCCTTGGCCCACTACTTTACCTGATATTTACAGCAGACCTCCCAACATCGCCGAGGGTACTCACTGCTACCTTTGCTGACGACACAGCGGTCTTAGTGTCTCATACTAATCCGAGATTAGCTTCAGAAGTTCTTCAGAAGTACTTATGCATATCCAAAACTGGCTGAAAAAGTGGAGAATAAAGGCCAATGAATCGAAATCCCTTCATATCACCTTTACTAATCGCAAGGGAAATTGCCCCGCTGTTCACCTTAACGACATGGAATTGACTCACCAAGACTCGGTTAAGTACTTAGGTATGCACTTGGACAGACGTCTCACTTGGAAAAGTCACATCATCAGCAAAAATAAACAACTACGATTAAAATTCAACCAATTAATTTGGCTAATAGGTCGTTTCTCCAATTTATCCCTAGAATGTAAAGTTGCAGTGTACAAAGCTATCATCAGGCCAATCTGGAGCTACGGGTTGGAACTATGTGGAACAACTAGTAACTCCAACATCGAAATAATAGAACGCTTCCAGTCCAAAGTATTAAGGTCTATAGTCAACGCGCCTTGGTATGTCCGAAATGACACAATTAGATCAGATTTAAATATCCCATCTGTTAAGAAATTCATTAAAAAGAAAGCTGAAAAATACTATGTTCGACTGGAAAACCATCCAAATTTACTTGCTCCTCAACTCATTAATAATGAACGAACAAGCGAGCGCAGATTAAGACGCTTCAGACCGCTGGATTTATCTACTAGATTCACTTTACCTGAGACTCCATAAATATAAATTTGAATATTAAGTCAAGAATCAATGGATTTTTGACTTAGATTACATGTCAGTTATATCACGTCAATTTTAATTCCAACATTATACTCAATATCTTTTATATTTTATGTAGATAGTTGT
Organism: Argyra leucocephala; assembly: GCA_963942445.1. Lineage (NCBI taxonomy): Eukaryota > Metazoa > Arthropoda > Insecta > Diptera > Dolichopodidae > Argyra > Argyra leucocephala. The sequence continues at coordinate 3,424,251 of OZ012682.1, forward strand.
ATAGAATAAAGACAAAAAAAAAAAAAATTCTACATCTGATATTTTTTTTTTATTTTATAAATAAAAGAGTTAATTTTATAAAGATTAACTTAAATTTTTGAGCAATTTTTTTTTCTCTAGTTTGCTATTATTATTATTATTCAACACATTGTTTTCAGATACTTTAAACATGTCAAATGTTCAAAATTTTCTTTACTTGGCTTGACTCTTAAAACAATAAATTAAAAAAGATAACTACTGAAATAGGAATACAACTAATAAAATCATATACCTCAGATTTGCTATAAGATTTAATGGAAAATCAGCTTCATTATGAATTGTATCCATCATTTCAATATATCCTTGGTAGGTAAATACTATATTTTATTTTTGTATGGATTTTACTTAGAAAACAACCTATATACGTAAATAATAATTTATTAAAAAAAAAAAAACTTTATAGGTATGTTATAATGTCTTACATGGGGTAAAATAGTATTGCTTAGCCTCCTTTTAAATATCTATCATTTTAAAAAATAATAATGAACATTGGTTGTTAGATGGATCAGATTTGAACCGCACCTTTTCAATCTATAAATTAAACATACTTAAATTATGTATTTTGACTATGACCAATGACACTATCATGTATTTATAATGACTATCACCAATGACACTAAAAAAATTATAAAACGTATGACTATTCATATTCATATTCATATAGAACTATCTCGAACAGGTTACTGAATACACCTAATGTTTTACTATTTTTCTTGTATGTATCTTAATTTAACTTATATTTTAGTTTGATTATTGGCCGTCAGATGCGTTTTTATGTAGATTTTAATAAATATATAATTTTTCTCCTAGTTTTGTTTTTAAATAAATTGTCAGTTTTGTCATAATGTTATAATAATATCCATATACAATGTATATTTTTAAGATATTTTAATAACTTTTCCAAAACTTTTAAAATTTAAAAAATAAAAATTTTAGTCATAAACTAAGATATGTTTCTTTTTCATTAAAATTAAATATTATAAAATCTGTAAAATAAATTTGAACAATAAAATTTGAACATAGGTTCGATATACATAACATTTCACCAATATACTAATAAGACTTCCTAACCAAAATACAGTACAAATTATATTATATTTATTGTACCGACATTTTAGCTGTTTGAGTATGCATATATAGGTAGGATAAATGCTAATTGGTATAATATATTATATTATAGGCAAACATCTACATGATACATCATAGTGTCAAAACTCTCAACTGTGAATACATTCCATGTATGGATAAGTAATAAGTATACTTAATTTGTATGCTTAGATTTATTTTAAACTAAAAATTGATTTTGATCGCAACGGCCTGCTAACCTATGTTTCTCATAAAAACTAGGAAATGCCATCTGGTTGTAGATGTTTTACCAGATGGCATTGCCATCAAATCCGACTCTCACCTCCTCGAAGGTAGGTTACATAGTTATCTGCCGGGTATCACCTGGTAACTTGTAATCGAATCAAAATAATAAAGAACCAAATGAAAACCATATACTCCAAAAGAAGCTAAGCGAAATAGAGGCGTTATGTATGTCTCTAAAAAAAGAAATTTCGGCATTAAGAGCAGAAAACGAAGATTTGAAAAAAAGAGAAAAACGTAATGCACCAAATCATCGAGCAAAAAGAATATTTCACGGATGAAGATGAATTGAGCAGAGAAACCGACTGGTTGCTCAAAAAAAGGAAAAGATCAAATAAAAAAAGTAAAGCTACTTCTTCACCTGAAGTTGAATCAGAAATTGCATAAATTTTGTAATAGGGAGCCTATATGTGTGAAATGTGCTGGTAAGCATTTAACAGCAGAATGTGATAAGCTGAAAACTTCACAGCCAAAATGCTCCAACTGCCAAGAGTCTCATCCAGCAAATTACAGATGATGTTTTATTGCCAAAGAACTTCAGAAAAGGAGAAACTCTGTTTACCCAAAATTAGTTCAAAGGCAACAACCAAGAAAATTCATATCCAAGAAAGTAATAAAGGGAGTAACTTATTCTGTCATAGCAAAAGGCAAAAACAATGAGTATGCTTACCAAAGCAATAGAAATATGAAAAAAAATCGAGATTTCACTGCTGATGAAACTCCTCGAATAGCTTATTCATTAAATGTAAATAATCAAACGCCGAGAAGAACTCGTTCTTCAAATACCCAAATGCCTAGAAAAGCTCGTTCAACAAATACGAAATTGATTTCAGAAAAAGAACAGCACGGAACTATATTAAAAACAATGGAAAAACTAATGAGTCTGGTAGATAGAATCTCACTAAGATTAGATAATTTGGAAAGTAGGTTTACTGTTAAGTAAAATGATACGCCACGTAACTCAATTGGATAATGTACAAAGACAAAATCACTATATGTACTTGGAATGCCAATGGCATTAACAACAAAAAACAAGAATTGGAAATGTTCCTAAACTTACGAAACATAGATGTCTGTCTCGTGTCAGAAACCCATCTAACAAAGGAGTACAATTTAGTAATTCGTGGATACAACGTATATCATACAACGCACCCTGACAATCTACCAAAAGGAGGTAGTGCGGTCATAGTAAATGATCTTATTACTCATCATGAACACTGTAACATACAAAGTACAGAAATGCAACTCACAGCCGTACAAATAAGGTGCACAAAGCAAAATATCAACGTAGGAGCGCTGTACTGCCCGCCCAATCACGCTATTAAAAAACATATGTTCTAGAGCTTATTAGTGAAATTAGGTGAAAGATTTATTCTTGGAGGTGACTACAATGCTAAACATCTAGAATGGGGCTCCAGGATGACCCTTACTCGAGGTAGAGAACTGAGAGAGACGCTGAGAGAAACAGGTTGTTTATTTCTTTCAACAGGAAAACCAACATATTGGCTAGCAGATATAAACAAAACTCCTGATCTGTTAGACTTTTTTATAACGAAAAATGTATCAACTAATTTCACAACTATAGAAGATAATTATGACCTCAATTCGGACCATTCTGCTGTCATCCTAAAATTAAATACAACAATAATGAAAAAATCTAGTTTTTTTCTATCATGTTTAACCAAATCATCTACAGATTGGTTAAGCTTCAAAAAGATTCTGCTAGAAAAAATTAACAGTAAAATTAAGAGTAACATTAGACAATGAGGAACAACTAGAAACTGCTACTGAAAAACTTATGCAAGCTGTCCAGTTTGCAGCTTGGAGTAGTACAAAAAAATTTAAAAAAATCAACCCTAGATATCCGGTATATATCCTTAACATGTTAAAAGACAAACGAAAAGCGATAAGAAGGTGGCAACAAACTGACCCATCTAGAAGGTGACCCATCCAGCAAAACGGATTTTAATAAGAAAAGTCAGGAGCTAAAGAGAGAAATAAAGAAATTGAATGATAGATCTCTGAATTATTACCTAGAAAAACAGCTACTAAAGAAACAAATTATTCTTTATGGAAAGCTACGAGTAAAATGAAGAAGTCTATTGTGCATTCTGCACCACTAAGGAAAAATTATGGCTAATGGACAAGGAGCGATAAAAAAAAAGCTGCCACTTTTGCAGATCATCTCGCTGAAATTTTTAAGACCAATAAAATGAACACTGTTATTGATCTAAATGAAATAAATAACCATGAAGACAAATATTCCCTTAATAAGTCGAAAAGAAGTAATTAAGGAAATCAAAAACCTTAAATTAAATAAAGCCCCAGGATTTGATTTAATAACTTCAAATGTGCTGAAAAATATACAAAACAAAGCTCTGACACTCTTGGTATATATAATGAATGCCTCTATTAAACTTAAACATGTACCTAGTATATGGAAAGTTGCAGAGATAATAATGATCCAAAAACCAGGAAAGCCTGCTAACGGCACCAAATCCTACAGGCCGAAATCTTTGCTCCCTACGATATCGAAGTTGCTTGAAAAATTACTATTGAGAAGGATTCTACCCCTCATAGAAAACAGGAATATAATACCTAATCACCAATTTGGGTTTAGGCAAAAAAACTCAACAATAGATCAAGTACATCGAATAACACACATTATAGAAAGGGCACTGGAAAATAAACAAATTTGTTCTTCAGTATTTCTAGATGTAGCTCAGCTTTTGATAAAGTTTGGCATGAAGAACTCATCAAAAAGCTAAGTTGTTTGCTCCCTAAAAATGATGTTGAATTATTTTCATCATATCTCTCAAATAGAGTTTTCCGAGTTAAAAATGAGAATGAATACTTCTCTCTAAGAGATATAAAAGCTGGAGTACCGCAAGGTAGTATACTGGGTCCAATTTTATATTTGTTATAGACCTGTGATATACGGGGATGTGCTAAACAAATCTATATTCAAACTATCCAAACGTTCCAAAATAAGGTACTGCGTAACATAGTCAATGCTCCATGGTATGTTCGCAATGCCGATATTCATCGAGATCTGAAGAATTAATGGTTAGTTTATAAGTTTTAATGTTGCAATAATGATAAGAGTTTTTGGTGGGTTAAAGTCCCACAGTTCTTCAAACTGCCTTCCCCGGTAATAGGTAGTCCCTGAGGCCTCTGTCGATGACTTACTACAATCTGAAAAAAAAATTTATTTAAAATGAAGTTTGAAGGTAAGTTTAAAAAATGTAAAATGAATTCATCTATTCCAGAAACAATAAGATTAGCCGCATGCTTACGGTTTGTAGCGGATGGAAGCTACCAAAAAAGCGTAGGCGACGATTTCAACCTAGGCTTGGCTCAGTCAAGGGTCTCTGAGATACTAACAGATTTTCTATATTTAATGGAGGATTGTATTTGTGCCAAATGGTTAACACGGATGAATCCAGAGGAAGAAATTGAATGCAAAGAAATTTTTTTTTTACAAAATACCGGTTTCCTGATGAATCACATGTGGCAATAGTATCACCAAAAAAGATATAAGTCATCTGTATTATAACAGAAAAGGATTTTATAGCTTAAATGTTATGATAGTGAGTATAATTTAAAAAAAAAATTTGCTATTTCTAAAATAAAAGTGTATTTATGTAACCATAAAATGAGGTATGTGACCATAAAATGAGAATTAGTTTGTTGATGCCAGAAATCCTGGAGCAAATCTTGATTCCTACGTATGGTCAAAAAGCTCCTTATATACCACTAGGAAAACGGAGATCTACAATTTCTTCAAGAATCGGCTGAAATAACAAGAGATAATTTGGATGCATCATACTCAAACGTAGCTCAAAATATAAGGAATTCTACAATAATAAACTTGTTGTAAATGTATTATGATTAAAATTAAAATGAAAAATAAAATTAAAGTTTTGAAATTTCCTTAAATAAATATTTTTTTTCTAATTGCATTGTATTTAGTGTTGTTTAAATAAATATTTTTTTTGAAATTGCATTGTTTTTAGTTTTCCTTAAATAAATATTTTTTCTTAAATTGCATAGTATTTAGTTTTTTTAAATAAATATTTTTTTATATACATGTTTAAAAAAAAAATTAAATTAATAAAGTTTTGAAATTTAGTTGTAGCTTAATTTAAAAATAATGTTAATAAAATACTTAAGTCTTAAAATTTAATTGTATTTATTTTTTAAAAAATGCTTTTATATGGGAATATGTTTAACAGTCTCTAAATTTCATTATTCTTATACACAGGCTTAAAATTAAAATTCTTCAAAATCAAAGAACTTGAACATCCTCTTAATAAAATAGTTAATATAATTTTTTTTTGGTTCATTCTTATAATAAAAAAATAAATTTTTGAAGTCATTCTTAATGAAAAAAAATTTTTTTTAATTCCTTCTTATATTAAAAAAAAAAGATCCATCATATTTTGTTATTATACATTTCTTCTAATGCGAACCTTTTTGAATTTAACTCGAACTTTTTTCGCTTTAATTCTAAATTTGCTAATTTTATTTAAATTTTTAGCAATTCAATGCTTTTAGTTTTTCTTCTTTAAGTTTTCTGATTTTTCGTAACTCATAAGCATTATTATTATTATTATTTATTATTTATTATTTATTATTTATTATTTATTATTTATTATTTATTATTTATTATTTATTATTTATTATTTATTATTTATTATTTATTATTTATTATTTGTTATTTATTATTTATTATTTATTATTTATTATTTATTATTTATTATTTATTATTATTTATTATTTATTATTTATTATTTATTATTTATTATTTATTATTTATTATTTATTATTTATTATTTATTATTTATTATTGATTATTTATTATTTATTATTTATTATTTATTATTATTATTTTTATTATATTATTTTTATTATTATTATTATTATATTATTATTATAATTATTATATTATTATTATTATTATTATATTATTAGCCCCCCACATGATAGTGACTTTGACGTGGTGGGGGGGGCCTAGGTTGCAGTGACTCATCAGGTTGTGCTGGCGGGAGTATGTTCTCCTGGTAGGGTCCCCTATGCCAGATTGGCTGATGATGAGCAGCATAAAAACTACTACCGACCCCCTAATCCAGTGGTGTCATGCGACCCGTGCCCAGAGGACCAGTTGGTAGCAAGGGGGTAAAACACTTAGCTACCGATAACTGAGCCTCCCTGATACCCGGTCACCTCAAGGAGTATTGTTGACCTTACCACAGTAACGGGCCTCTGCTGTGGCGGACCTTACATTGCCGCGATACTCGTGGGAACAAAATGGAGATTAATAAAAACAAATGGAGAATAATATGGAGAAAGTAGTAGATAGAAGAGTGGAAGAAAGAGCAGGGATGGGCATGGCCCCATTCATAAGGAGCGGGAAGACGCCTAGATCTCCCCCGGCATCCCTGGTTTTGCACGGTCCTGAACAGGCACAGGAGAAACTAGGAACACCGGCGAATACAAAGGAGATCCAAACCACCGATCTCATGCTGGAAACGCCAATCAGCAGCTTGCATTAACAAGTAGAGGAAAAAGCATGCAGCCACAAAAAAGACCCTGAGAGAGAGGAAGAAACACAGCTCCTACTGATTCAGGAGCTTACAAAAGCGATGATGGCGGCAGTCACAAAACAAAAGAACGTTAGCATGGAGGTTAAGTTCCAAGAGGCGGTAGAAGTGATATTTCACCTCACCCTTGAAGCTAGAAAGCAGGCCCAAAGCCCCCAGAAAAATACCGCCAATAGACAAGAAGAGAGGAAGGGAGCTAGAGGGGTCTCCTATAAGCTGTACAGAAACCCCACCACCCAGAAAAAGGAAAACTGTTGAAAACCGGGATGAAGGCGAATGGATGGTCGTCCAAAACAACAAAAATAAAACACAGCGCCGCCTCCCTGGAGAAAAAGGGGCAACGAACAGCCAAAGTACTGGGAAAAAGAAAACGGTGAAGGAAAGAGAAGGAGAAGGAGTAGGCAGTTTAAAAGGTCGCGATAAGAGGCCATTATAATTAAGCCCGCCGAAGGCAAAACATATGCTGAGATTCTGAGGGAAATACGGGAGCGAGTAAACCCAGACGCTTCCAAAGCCGACGCAAAGGGAATCCGGAAGACACAAAACGAAACGGTTCTGCTGGATTTAAAAAATAAGGCAGAAGGAAAGGAAGAAATCAAGGAGGAACTCCGAAAGAGTCTGGGGAAAATGGTCGACGTTAAAGAACTAACGGCTAAAACAACATTGGAGATACGGGACTTGGATAGTCTCACTACACGCGAAGAGGTGCAAGCAGCACTTAATAGAGACTTGGGAAAGGAAGTCCAATGTAGGTTGAGCCTAACAAAACCGAACAAGAGAACATGGAGTCGGAAATGGCTTTGTTTGGGTTAAGAGTAGCCAGTTGACCATCATAAGCTGCTACTTAACACCAAACCAAACGGCGCAGGAATACCAGGAGATGATCGAGAGTCTAGAGGACGCAGTATCGGAACAAGAGGGGCAAAAAAATCATTGGTGGCGATTTTAATGCAAAAGCAGTAGAGTAGGGAATGCCCACAACGAACAGCAGATGATCGCAGATCTTAGACATGGCAGCCAGAGAAGGGCTGATAATCTTAAACTCCGGAAGCACAAGAACGTTTCGACGACCAGGGTACGCAGAAACAATATCGGACATCTCCCTGGCTACACAGAATATGGCGGCATTTATTACTGATTGGGTAGTTATGGAGGACTACACAGGGAGCGATCATCAGTACATATCATTCAATATAAATATTAGAGAAGAAATGATATCCGAGAGCACAACGGAAAGTTCTAGATATAACGTGAATAAACTCGATACTAGAAGATTGAGTGAATCACTTAGATATAGCCTAAATGACACAATGCAGGCAGGTGTAGAGCTAGAAGGAAGGATAAAAGCTGAGACAGTGGTAGAGCAAACAATGAGTGCACTTATACCCAGAATAGAAGAGGCGATACGAACGACCGGTGGTCTGTCAGATATGCAATTCGGATTCAGACAAGGAAGATCAACAATAGATGCAATACGAATAGTGATCGAAAAGGTAGAAGCGACGGAAGCAAGGAACCATTTCTCAAGAAGAATAGTTGTCTTTTTTTACCTTGGACGTGAAAAACTCCTTCAACTCGGCAAGACGGGAAGACATGATTGATGCCCTGGAAAAAAATTTCAGCATTCCAGCATATCTGTTCAGGATGGTAAAAGACTAACTGAGAGAACGCAGGCTTCAGTATGAAACCAAGATCGGCAGTGTAACCAAAAAGCGTAACATCCGGCGCAGCACAAGGATCGATCCTAGTACCGGACCTGTGGAATATATTATACAATAGCTTGCTGGAGGCAGAAATGCCAGATGATATAACTGTGGTAGTCTTTGCAGACGACCTAGGTGAAATAATATCGGCTCGGACCATGGAAGATGCGCAGGTCAGGTTGAATCAAGTCATGAGAAAAGTGACTAGCTGGATGAACAGACACGGCTTAGAGCTTACGGAAGCAAAAACCGAAATTGTACTACTCACGAAGAAGAGGATGAGAACCATTGTATCAATGGAAGTGGGGCCTGTGGTCATTAAAATTAAGGAAGCCTCTAGCTATCTTGGTGTCATGTTGGATACCAAACTAAATTTTTGGAGGCATATCGAGGCATTTTGAGGCATTATTATGTTTCATCGAAAATTTAGAACCAACCGACAATTCTTGTTTACTAGGTGACTTTAACCTATCACACTTAATTTGGTCCTATGATGAGGACAATTGTGGTCTGGTTGCGTTAAATAGTAATACTGCATCGTCGAACTTTTGTGAAACTGAATTTATTGACGATCTATATAGCTGTAATCTTCTGCAAATTTGTAATATCAAAAATTCTCTCGGTAGACAACTCGACTTAGTTTTTGTATCTGACGCTGAAAACTCTTACGTCAAAAGGAGTAATCTCCTTTTTTTGCAACATTGATGTTCACCATTCACCTCTAGTCGTAACTTATTGTTATGATACGCTGAGGGAGGAAACTCCCTTTGAAACTTCTTATAGATTCAACTTCCGAAAAGCTAATTTTAATCTTCTCAATAACCAATTACGGTTAATCAATTTTTCAGATGTTTTCATTATAAATGATATCAACTATTGTCTCAACGAATTTTATATCCGTCTATTTGAATGTATCTCAATGTCAGTTCCGTATGAACCTATAAAAAACACAAATTTGTCACCTCCTTGGTATGACAACAATATTTGTTCTTTACGAAATCGAAGGAATGCTGCATGGAGTAAATTTCTCAAATCCAAACTCCGTTCTGACTATCTCATTTATTCCCAATTGTTTGAAAAGTTTAAAGCCCTACTTGACAGAAATCATAAGTCTTATCTTATCAGAATGAAGTCATTTATTTTCTCTGACCCGAAAAAGTTGCATGAATTTATCAATACTAAACGTAAAACTGATGGATATCCTGCAACTTTAAAGTATTTGGGAAGATCTTCTAATGATCCGACTACTATTGCGAATCTTTTTGCATCCTTTTTTTCCTCTACTTTTTCAAGAAATGACTTCATTCCTGATGAAACCTATTTTAGCAATCTGAATGACTTCTCTCAGAGTAATCAAGTTATTACCTTTGAAATCAAAAACATTCTTATAACTGCAGAACTATTGTTGAAACATATTTCATTATTAAAAGACGATTTTTCTTCCGGCCCAGACGGTATTCCTCCGATCCTTCTTAAAAAATGCATGATTAACTTATTGCATCCCATTTCTTTTCTGTTTAATTTATCCCTTCAATCGGGCATTTTCCCCTGTTTATGGAAAAAGTATTTCATTATTCCACTTCATAAAAAAGACTCCAGAAATGAATGCACCAATTATAGGCCAGTCGCCAAGCTCTCGTGTATTCCTAAATTTTTTGAGCGTATGCTATATGACTTCTTATATGATTATTGTAAACGTTTTATTTGTGTTGAGCAACACGGTTTTCAAAGAGGTGGGTCAACAACTACCAATATGGTTGACTTTGTCTCCAAGGAAATGACGTCAATGGAGAATGGTTTTCAAATTGACACCATCTTTACTGGCATAAGTAAAGCATTTGATAAAATTCCTCATAGTATCATATTACTCAAGCACAAAATTATAGGTTTTTCACCACATAGCCTTAATTGGCTTGAGTCTTACCTCTTTTCTCGGGAATACTCAGTTTTATTTAAAACTGCGATTTCTGACCAATACTCAGCGTCTTCTGGTGTTCCTCAAGGTAGTCATATAGGACCCCTTAGTTTCATAGTTTCAACAATTGATGGTCCTAAAGTGATAAGTTTTTCTAAACTTCTTAGTTTTGCTGATGACTCAAAGCTTTTTACTTCTACATCTTCCTCATCGGATTGTTTAAAGCTACAAAACGATTTTAACAATTTCGCTTCTTGGTGTTATGTAGCTCTGTATAGAATAGTTTTTAGTTTTTTAGTTATTTGTAGAATAGATGTAAACAGAAATATCCTAGTCCAGCGTCTTGAGACAGCTTGACATGTTGGAAGCTACTTCAAGACAGCACCTCTAGGGATTATATAGCTCTGTATAGTTTTTGTTTTTAAATGGGAAATAAGCTAGCTATAATAGAAAAGGATTAGAAGATTAACATTGATTTCAGTAATAATATTAGAAGAGGCACAGTAGAATTTATTTTTTAGTCTGCCGCTGTCGATAGACATATGCAGAGAAGAACGAACGCGATAATTCACACGGAAACACCGAAGCCAGCACTTTTTCGCGAGTTTGAAGAAATACTAACGCGATTCCAAACTGGGATAAATATCGTGGGTCAAGGGAAATGATGGTGGGGGTCTTTAGTCTGTCGGTTGGTTCCTTTTTTGCAGTGCGTCTTAGTGTAATGCAAAAAGAAACCGACAAACCCGGCACTCGGTAGTCTGTTAAGCAGATTTTCCTCGCGACACCATCTATAACCGTAAAAAAACAAAAAACATTATTATTATAATTGTTATTATTATTATTATTATTATTATTATTATACCCCACATGGTAGTGACCTTGACGTGGTGTGGGGGCTTAGCTCGCAATGATTCATCATGCTACGCTGGCGGGAGCATATGCTCCTGGCAGGGTTACCTATGCCAGATCGGATGATGCTTGAGCGGCGTACAAACTACTACCAGCCCCCCTAATCCAGTGGTGTGATGCGACACGTGCCCAGTGGACTAATTGGTAGCAAGGGGGTAATACTTAGCTATCGCAAACGGAGCCTCTCTGATACCAGGTCACCTCAGAGAGTTTTTTCCTGATCTTACCGCAGTACCGGGCCTCTGCTGTGGTGGACATTTTATCGCCGCGATACTCGTGGGAACCAAATGGAAAATGAAAAACAACAAAAAATGAAAGAGAGATGGAGTGTGGAGATAGAGCGGAGAGTGGAATGGATGCGGCTCCTTTTACCAGGAGCGGGAAGACGCCCAGGTCTCCCCTGACGGCGCTTGTGTCAACAGAGACACCAAAAAGAATGAAGGGACAGAGTGACCAAATACAGGCACCGGATATGGGCCGTGAAGCGGTGGAGGCAGCACCGATGATCGTGCAGGTTGAGGAGCAAGAAAATCAGGTTCTAACGAACTCGCCTCGAAAAGCTTTCATGCAAAAGATGAGGGAGGACGAGGAAACCGCCATGCGGCGATGCGTGTATCTCATACGGGAAATGAATGTTGTTCCAGAAATACAAAAAAATATTTCAAACAAAATTAAGCACGGACTGGCCGAACTTGAGGAGCTGATGGACGTCATCGTCAGTTGCCGGGCAAGTTGGAAAAAAACAGAAGCCGAAGTTGATTGTAGAAAAAAGGAGACAAGGGTTGAGATAACAGCCAGTACAAAGCGGCCTGCCTCAAGCCCTGCTGAACAGCCTGACGATCGGCGTAAAAAGAAGAAAAAAAAAGCAGCTGCGCAAAACCAGCGAGAGACACTGGAGTGGATAAAGGTCCAACCAAAGAAGAAGCGTCTGTTGAAGGCGGCAGTTGAAAATCCTCCAGAGCAAATGGTGGCTAAGACTGTCGCGGCAATGCCTCAGAGAAGTTCGAAAAAAACGAAACCTGACGCAGTGCTTATACGATCAAACGACGGACGCTCCTACGCTCAGGTGCTTGCTGATATAAAAGGACGAGTTAAGCCAGAAGAGTCCGGGACTGAAATTAAAGGAGTCCGGCAGACCAGGTCTGGAGGTCTCCTAATAGAACTAGGTCCTGGGACCAAAAATCGAGAAGCCTTCAGGGAAGCGATTAAAGGAGTATTGGGGGACAAGGCTACAGTAAATGGCCTTGAACCAAAATGCACTATTGTGATACGGGATTTGGAATGCGTTGCCACAAAAGTGGAAGTGGAGGACCAATACGGCGAGATATCTCGGAAATTGGGGTTTTCAGGGTTGGGCTGACGACGGAAAATAATTGGGGGCAGAGAGCTGCAATCGTTGACCTGGCCGAACAAGCTGCCATAAAGCTGCTGAAGCAGGGAAGGAAGGTAGGATGGGTTTACTGCAGGGTTAAGCCAAGGACTGATGTCACACATTGCTACAGGTGTCTGAGTTTCGGTCACATGGCTGGCTCTTGCAGGGGACCTGACCGAGGCAAAGCCTGCTACCGCTGCGGAAAGAAGGGACATATTGCTAAGGCCTGTAAAGAGAAGTGGGCATACTCTGTGCCGATGCGGGCGAGCAACATGGAAATCTAGAACACGCTCTAGGCACAGGGTTATGCAAAGTGTTCAGAGATGCTCTGAGAAAGGCCAAAAAGACAGGGAAATGATCAGCGTATTCCAGGCAAACCTAAACCGAAGCCGAGTGGCAGATGACCTACTGCATCAGCTTGTTCGGGAGAAGAGTTCCGACATACTGCTCATTAGTGAGCAGTATACGGACAGAACCACTTCTTTGTTCTCGGAGCTCGTCCTACGGGTACGGCTGCAATCTGGATACCTGACCCAGCGAAAATTTCGGTACGAGATCATGGGCGCGGGCGTGGGTTCGTATGGGTGAAACACGCGGATATCACTTTTATAAGTGTTTACCTGACACCCAACGAGGCCATAGCGGATTTCCGAGCGAAATTGGCGGACCTTGAGGATACGGTTCTGAACACGACGGGTCGCATAGTGATTGGTGGCGATTTCAACGCTAAGGTAACGGAGTGGGGAATGCCTTACCCTGACTCGAGGGGAAGCGAGGTGCTAGGGTTTGCATCCAGAACGGGTTTACTTGTTCTGAATGTTGGCTCGGCATCTACTTTCCGTCGACCGGGGTACTCAGAAACCATTCCCGACCTATCCTTTGCCTGTGAGCGCTTGGCCGCTTTGGTCGAAGGCTGGCATGTGATCGAGGACTACACGGGCAGTGACCATCAGTACATTGTATTCGTGGTCCGTGAGAGAAGGCAACTCCAAAGAACAATTACTAGCAGGCCACAGCGCTGGAACATGGGGAGAATTGACGAAGCAGTATTTGCAGCGGTCATCCTGGGAGGTTTCCAAATGCAGGTCGAGGGGCAGCCTGCAAGCCCTCACGAGGCAGGGCCATTGGTTGACGCCACTCTGCGTCAAATCACCCTAGCTTGCGACCGCTCAATGCCTCGGAGGCGAATTCCTCATGAACAGCCTATGTACTGGTGGACAGCCGAGATAGCTGACCTCCGGAGAGATTGTCTCCGACTGAGGAGAAAGGCTCAGAGAGCTAGAACGGAAGAGGAGGTTAGGCTCAGGTCCTCGGATCACAAGAAGAAAAAGCGCCATTTGCGACATGCAATCAATCACAGCAAGGCGAGATGCTGGGAAGCGCTGAGAGAGGAGATAAACTCAGATCCATGGGGTTTAGGTTACAAAATTGTAACCCAGAAAATTGGGGCACTGAAAACCCCTCCGTCCATGGACATGCGCACCACAACGCACGTTGTTAATGCCCTCTTTCCAGTGCATCCCCATCGAGCTGCTAGAGTATATTATTATTATTATTATTATTATTATTATTATTATTATTATTATTATTATTATTATTATTATTATTATTATTATTATTATTATTATTATTATTATTATTATTATTATTATTATTATTATTATTATTATTATTATTATTATTATTGGGAGGTAAAGGCTGGTATATGGTCTCAGACAAACGTTCTACAAACGGACGTCTTGAAAAAAACTGGGAAACGCCTACTGTAATTATCAGCTCTGCCAGCAAATCCTAATCTCACCTCCTCGAAGGTAGGTAACATAGTTATCTGCCGGGCACCTCCTGGTAACATACTTAGTATGGCTAACGAGATAGGGTAAAAGCGAATATTTGGCGCTCTAACTAAATAAAACAAGTTGGTGCAGGACGGGCGTGTATTACTCGTACAAGCGCGAAATGCTCGAAATCCAAGCGCGTCTGTATTCGTAGCGAGCGGCGACTTGGTCGGCGTCTGTACTCCATGTTAGGAGCGGCCGGAATTAAAAACGGAGATGAGTAACTCCATAAAGACTCAGTTTATAAATATGCAATGGATAAAACAATATATATAAATACCTCAATGGTAATCTAGCTATGCTAGAGAATCCATCGTCCAAGGAGGCCGATCCCACGGATTCTGGGGGGGATCGCTTATTGCTAAAAAATAAATCTGTGCCAAATGACCCGGCTAGCAACCGGCGCTTAGAGGTATGCGGGCCTCTAAGTGTTAAATATGTTACCGAAGAACAGAAGAAACAAAAGCAGCAACCAAAAATGGGAAGTTACCCATTTCAAAGAAGCAACAAAATAGTTCGTTCTCCAATTAAAGGAGCATCAGCCGAACTCACTAAATGCAGTAAGAAACTGATCATCATACCAGAAAAGACGGTAAATGGAGGAACGCCGAAAGAAGGTATACACAAATTATCAGTTTCCCAAATTGAAACATCAAGGAAAATCCCTGAAGATATGGAGGAACAGCAACTTCAGAAAATACAACATCTGACAGAAATCATGCTGCAAGCTGCTGCCAAGCAGAAAAACTTTAGTATGGACATCAAAAATGGCCTAATAAAGTTACAGGAAGCGATAGAAGTAATTTTCGAAGGCAGAACCCAAAGGAAGGAACAAACGAAAAATACCAGCGAAATCCCCAGCATAGGAGAGCAAAATGCAGCATTAACCTCCTCAAATGGTAAGAAACGAGGCAGAGAGATCTATGCAGATGAGCATGGTCAAACCGACACCTCTCCTGCATACAAGAAAGGAAGAGAAGCAGAAGACAGTGGTTGGACACTTGTGCAAACTAGAATTTCAGCGCAGCGACAACCCAGATCGAACGAAGGTAAAGTACTGCCAGGAAAAAAAGAAGCAGCGAGTAGCCAAAGAACACGGAAGAGAAGAAGTAAGATGCCACACTCGGAAAAGCAGAAGAGTACAAGGCCCCGATCAGAAGCAATACTGATAAAACCCACCACAGGGAAGACTTACGCTGAAATCCTAAAGGAAATAAAAGGAAGGGTAAACCCTGAAAAAACAGAGATCGAAATCAGAGGAATCCGCAGAACTCAAAATGGGGATGTGGACATCAAAGACTGCGATAGAGATTAAAGACTTGGATTGTGTAACAACCATTGAGGAAGTTCAAAAGGCTATAAATAAGGAGTTAACGGAAGTTGTCGAATGCAAAATACATTTGACAGCACCAAATGGCAGGGAACAGATAACTGCGGTTGTAGTTATGGAAGAAAGCGATGCCAAAAAATTACGTAACATCGAAAATAAAAATTGGATGGGTCAGATGCAGAATTAGAGAGAGAACAGAAGTTAAGCGATGCTACAAATGCCTTAACTTCGGCCACTTAAGGAGGCAATGCAAATATGAAGATCGTAGAGACTGCTGCTACAAGTGCGGACAAAAAGGACACACAGTCAAAAACTGTAAACAAAAGGCAAGGTGCTTTTTGTGTGCAGAAATAAAAGCAGAAAGTCTGGAGCACGTGTCAGGATCCGGTTTGTGTAGAGTGTTTCGAACTGCACTTGAGGAGAGTAAAAAGCATAAAAATAATTAAGCTCTTACAAGGTAATTTGCACAGGAGCAAAACGGCCGATGATCTACTTTTACAGCTCGTCCGAGAAAAGAATATCGACGTAGTAATTATCAGCGAGCAGTACAAAAATAAAGATTATCAGAATTGGTTCTCGGATGTCACAAGTACAGCAGCCATCTGGGTAGTAAATCAAGGGAAAATACAAATTAACAGCCATGGAGCCGGAAATGGGTTTGTATGGATCACAAACGGCAAAGAAACAATAATAAGCTGTTACCTAACTCC
The DNA here is from genome assembly GCA_963942445.1 of Argyra leucocephala. Lineage (NCBI taxonomy): Eukaryota > Metazoa > Arthropoda > Insecta > Diptera > Dolichopodidae > Argyra > Argyra leucocephala. The sequence goes on from OZ012682.1 coordinate 3,441,035, forward strand.
AAATCAAACGGCACAGGAACATCGACAGAAAATGGCGCAATTAGAAGATAAGATAATAGAACTAGGAGGAAATGTAGTAGTCGACGGTGACTTCAATGCTAAAGCAGTGGAGTGGGTATTGCCAGTTACAGATAACAGGGTAAGGCAAATTTTGGAAATGGTAGCAAGACAAAATTTAATTGTGTTAAACTCAGGAAATACCAGCACATTCAGGAGACCCGGGTACACCGAAACTATACCCGATATATCCCTAGCAACAGAAGAACTTGCTAACAACATAGAAAACTGGATGGTTCTAGAGGATTATACTGGCAGCGATCATCAGTAGATACAATTCGAAATATGCACGAGAAGGAGAGAAAGAAATCGCAACAACCAGCGAGAAGGTACATGGAACGTCAATAAGCTGGATAAAGAAAAAATAGCCGGTGTAATAAGGAGAAATCTAGAAAGAGTAATGCAAGTGCCACAGAACGAAACAGGCAGAGAACGAGCAGAAGCAGTGGTGAAAGTTACTATGGACACCATCGCAAGAGCTTGTGAAGAATCAATGCCCAAGAAGTTTGGAAATAGAAACAGATGCCCTGTAAACTGGTGGACAGAAGAAATAGCGGAATTGAGAAGAAAATGTTTGCGTCTCCGCCGCATAGCACAGCGAGTAAAAAGAAGAGTAAAATGATAATGAAATGCACAGCGATAATAAAGAAGAGTAAAATGAAAAACTGGAAAAGTTTGTGTGAAGAAGTAAATAATGATCCCTGGGGACTTAGATACAAAATTGTAATGAAAAAAATCAGAGCACCAGCATCAGAAAATCAGCTAGAAGCGGACGTTATGGAAAATATTGTAAACACACTTTTCCCTACACACCCTAGAAGAAATGTATTGCAGAGGCACGAAGAACCAGGAGAAGCCCCAATTTTTACACAAATAGAACTAGAAGATGCAGTAAAATCTATGAAAAACAAGAAAGCCCCCGGACCTGATAGAATACCAGCAGAGGTCATCAAATTAGTAGCTTCGAATAATCCACAAATGATACTGAATATGTATAATTGCTGCCTAAAAGAAGGAGTATTCAGCAAAAGGTGGAAAGAAGCAAGACTGGTTTTAATTGACAAAGCTAAAGCAGTAAGAGGAGCAGCATCGTCATACAGGCCACTATGTATGTTAGATACGGCCGGGAAACTCTTCGAAAGGTTAATAAAAACAAGACTGCAAGCAGCAATTCATACAGCTGGTGGATTAGCGAACAAAGCTAAAGGAGTAAGAGGAGCAGCATCGTCATACAGGCCACTATGTATGTTAGATACGGCCGGGAAACTCTTCGAAAGGTTAATAAAAACAAGACTGCAAGCAGCAATTCATACAGCTGGTGGATTAGCGAACACACAGTTCGGGTTCAGAAAGGGAAGGTCGACCGTTGACGCTATCAAGGTGGTAACAGAAACTGCGGAAGCCACAGGAATGGAAACACATCACTCGAGGAAAATAGTTCTACTTGTTACCTTGGATGTCAAAAATGCCTTTAATTCGGCAAGATGGACTGACATCATAGACGCATTACAAAATAAGTTTACTATACCTACGTACCTTCTGAAAGTTCTAATAGATTATTTAAGCGAGCGAAGATTGATATACAACACGGTAGATGGAAAGAGGATAAAGGATCTTACGGCAGGAGTAGCACAAGGATCAATACTATGACCAGAACTATGGAATGTTCTGTACAACAGTCTATTATGTATGGAAATGCCTGAAAATATACAGCTAGTAGGTTATGCTGATAATATAGCAGCTATTATAACGGCACGGGATATAGCAGAATCACAGATTAGGCTGAATCAAGTTATGAGAAGAGTGTATAGTTGGATGAGGGAACATAGATTAGAATTAGCAACGGCAAAAACAGAAATCGTTATGTTAACTAAGAAAAGAATACCAACTATAACTCCAATGCAAGTAGGTCCAGAAACAATAATGACCAAAGAATCAGCAAATTACTTAGGAGTTACTGTTGATACAAGGCTAACATTTTGGCAACAAATCCAAAAAGTAGCAGATAAAGCAGCAGAAGCTACAATCAAGCTAAGCAAACTTATGGCAAACATTGGAGGACCCAAACCAGAAAAAAGACGAATCATTATGAAAACCGCAGAATCAATTCTTCTATACGGAGCTGAAATCTGGGCACATGCGATGGACAAGAGGTATTGTAAAAAACGCATAGCAGCGGTGCAACGAAGAGGGGCTCTCCGAGTCGCGTGCTCCTATCGAACAGTTTCGCATTCGGCGGTCATGGTAATCGCGGGCGTGACTCCGATTGATTTGCTAGCGCAAGAACGAAGAAATATATATATAAGGGATCAAGCAACGAGCCGAGATGTCATTGTAGCAGATGAAAGAAGGTACACGATGACAAGATGGCAAGAACACTGGAGTAATTATCAGCACGGGCGATGGACGGCTAGATTAATCCCACAAGTAGAAGTCTGGTTTAACCGACACCATGGAGAAGTAAATTTTTACATCACTCAGTTCCTATCAGGCCACGGATATTTTCGATCCTACCTCTACAAGATGGGCAAAGTAAACAATCCAGGATGCAGTCACTGCAGCGCAACATCTCCCCCGGCACCCCTGGGGTTGCACGGTCCTGAACAGGCACAGGAAAAACTAGGAACACCGGCGAATACAGAGGAGATCCAAACCACCGATCTCATGCCAATGAGCAGCTTGCATAAACAAGTAGAGGAAAAAGCATGCAGCCACAAAAAAGACCCTGAAAGAGAGGAAGAAACACAGCTCCTACTGATTCAGGAGCTTACAAAAACGATGATGGCGGCAGTCACAAAACAAAAGAACGTTAGCATGGAGGTTAAGAACGGACTGCTAAAGCTCCAAGAAGCGGTAGAAGTGATATTTCACTGCAAGAGTGAAAAGAGTAAAAAGCTCACCCTTGAAGCTAGAAAGCAGGCCCAAAGCCCCAGACAAATACCGCCAACGGACAAGAAGAGAGGAAGGGAGATAGAGGGGTCTCCTATAAGCTGTACAGAAACCCCACCACCCAGAAAAAGGAAAACTGTTGAAAACCGAGGCGAAGGCGAATGGATAGTCGTCCAAACAACAAAAATAAAACCTTTAACCGACCGCCAGGCGAAGGAGATACTTCTAGACAGCGACGCCTCCCAAGGAAAAAAGGGGCAACGAACAGCCAAAGTGCTGGGAAAAAAGAAAACGGCGAAGGAAAGAGAAGGAGAAGGAGAAGAAGAAGGAGTAGGCAGTTTAAAAGGCCGCGACCAGTGGCCATTATAATTAAGCCCGCCGAAGGCAAAACATATGCTGAGATTCTGAGAGAAATACGAGACCGAGTAAACCCAGACGCTTCCAAAGCCGACATAAAGGGAATCCGGAAGACACAAAACGGAGCGGTTCTGCTGGAATTAAACAATAAGGCAAAAGGAAAGGAGGAAATCAAGGAGGAACTCCGAAAGAGTCTAGGGAAAATGGCAGACGTTAAAGAACTAACGGCCAAAACAACATTGGAGATGCGGGACTTGGATAGTCTCACTAAAAGCGAAGAGGTGCAAGCAGCACTTAATAGGGACTTGGGAAAGGAAGTCCAATGTAGGTTCAGCCTAACTAAACCGAACAAGAGAGAGCAAATGCTGGCCATTATAGAAATGGAGGAAAAAGACGCCAGGGAACTCCTGAAGACAGCAAAGATCAGAATAGGACTAATCAGATGTAGAATACGGGAAAGAACACCAGTAGTTCGCTGTTATAGGTGCATGAACTTTGGACACTTCAGAAGAGACTGCAAAGCGCCTAACCGAGAGGATACGTGCTATAAATGTGGACAGAAAGGTCACAAGATTAAAAGCTGCACGCAAGCTGCGAAATGTATCCTGTGTACGGAAATTAAGGCAAAGGCAACGAGCCATGTGTCAGGTACGAAAGACTGCAGTGCATTTCGGAGAGCTCTAGAGGAAGTCAGAAAAAATAGAAAAAATAGAAGATGATAAAAGTTCTTCAAGGAAATATGCATAGAAGTCGAGTAGCAGATGATCTCTTAACACAGATCACGCTTGAAAAAGAAATTGATGCTCTAATAATCAGCGGGCAGTACGTCCACCGGAACAGAAACAACTGGTTCTCAGATGTCACCGACACGGCGGCAATCTGGATCCCAAACCCTGGAAAAATACACGCATTGGAACATGGGGCCGGAAATGGCTTCGCTTGGGTTAAGAGTAGCCAGTTCACCATGATAAGCTGCTATTTAACACCAAACCAAACGGCGCAGGAATACCAGGAGATGATCGAGAATCTAGAGGACCCAGAATAGAAGAGGCGATACGAACGACCGGTGGTCTGTCAGATATGCAATTCGGATTCAGACAAGGAAGATCAACAATAGATGCAATACGAATTGTAATGGAAAAGGTAGCAGCGGCGGAAGCAAGGAACCATTTCTCAAGAAGAATAGTTGTCTTTGTTACCTTGGACGTGAAAAACGCCTTCAACTCGGCAAGATGGGAAGACATGATTGATGCCCTGGAAAACAATTTCAGCATTCCAGCATATCTGCTCAGGATGGTAAAAGACTACCTGAGAGAACGCAGCCTTCAGTATGAAACCAAGATCGGCAGTGTAACCAAAAGCGTAACATCCGGCGCAGCACAAGGATCGATCCTAGGACCGGACCTGTGGAATATATTATACAATAGCTTGCTGGAGGCAGAAATGCCAGATGATATAACTCTAGTAGGCTTTGCAGACGACCTAGGTGCAACAATATCAGCTCGGACCATGGAAGATGCACAAATCAGGTTGAATCAAGTCATGAGAAGAGTGAGTAGCTGGATGAACAGACACGGCTTAGAGCTTGCGGAAGCAAAAACCGAAATTGTGCTACTCACAAAAAAGAGGATGAGAACCATTGTGCCAATGGAAGTGGGGCCTGTGGTCATTCAAACTAAGGAAGCTTCGAGGTATCTTGGTGTCATGTTGGATACCAAACTAAATTTTTGGAGGCATATCAAAAAAGCTACAGACAAGGCGGCCGTGATAACCAAGAATTTGAGCAGATTAATGGCGAACATCGGTGGACCCTCACCGTGCAAAAGGAGGCTGTTAATGTCCACGACACATTCAGTGCTCCTGTACGGTGCGGAGATTTGGGCAGATGCCCTAAATAGAGAGTATTGCCGGAAGCCCATGGAAGCGGTACAACGAAGAGGGGCTCTGCGGGTAGCGTGCTCCTACCGGACGGTCTCATACCCAGCTGTAAATGTTATTGCAGGCGTGATACCGATAACATTGTTAGCCCGAGAGAGGAAGCAGATATATAATATGTCTGCGGCAAGAGACAGAAAAGAAGTGTCAGGAGACGCGAGGAGACAAAGTTTAGAAAAAAGGCAAGAACAATGGAATGGGGAACACAGAGGACGCTGGACCGCAAGATTGATACAACAACTAGCGGTTTGGGTTAACCGGAGGCACGGCGAAGTGAACTTCTATACCATGCAAATGCTCTCGGGGCATGGATACCTTCGAGCTTATTAATTTAGAATGAATAAAGTAAACAGTCCTCGATGTCGCCACTGCGACACAGCGGAAGATACGGTCGAGCACACTTTTTTCGAGTGCGACGTCGCAGCGGAGGAAAGAAGCGTTCTAATTCGAATGGTAGGGGATGTTACGCCGGATAATATAACCACCATAATGATAGACACGGAAGAAAATTGGAACGCCGTGTCAGTCTACGTCGAGGCGGTATTACGAAAGAAGAAGAGACTGGGCTACTTAGAAGATTCGGAATAGATCTTCTAAGTTAGGAAATAGACCTCAGTGTAGTCGGGTTTCTGCTTTTGAGTCTGACGTGGTCTGCTTGGCACCGGTGGCATACAGGCTTACTGGTGCCGCAGTTTTGTTTTTGTTAAATTAACAACAAATTTAACTCTGCGACACTAGTTACTGCTGATGCTGTCGGGGTGTGGTAGATCTCGGTAGACTTATGAGCTAAATTAGATAAAACGTATCGCTGTTTTGTTATGTAGCACAGTAGTACTGTTTTTTTGTTATTTTTGTTACATATGGAAGTAGATAGTAACTCGCCAAATAGTCGGGCCTACGCAAAACGATTTTGGGAGTCAAGTAGCTA